>OY282642.1:78932694-79532694 GCA_958299015.1 Tetanocera ferruginea
ATGTATATAAAGAAAGCACTACTTAGAAAAGTATTGCCTCAAAATCAAAAACATAAAACGACCTCGGAAGTCGATTGGAAATGGTCGAAAAAAGAGATGGATGCGTCAGTTATGCATAAGTTATGCTATCCTTAAATTGCTCTACCATCCTTACAACTTTCAAAGTTGTATAAATTGATCAATTTTGAATTTCGTTGATTAGAAAATAGGAAAGAATTAAAAATAGGTTATAGCGTAAGACCATGTCATGCCCGGGATTCAAACACCGTACCTGGAATGACGGTGGATAGCTGCAGTGGTTCAGTCGTGATGGTCACAATTACATACGCACCAACGATAAGAATATACTTTGAATTTACTGAAATTTTTTCTTTAGGAATTTGTTACGGTAAATTTTTGTATGACAACATATACATGTTAGACCGTTTTTTGGTTGAATCGGGTGTGAGGATTTCATATCTGGCGTTAGGTTTGCCCTAGCTCTGCCCGTTTTTAAAAAAATTAAGTTTAAAAAAAATTCCTTTAGAAAAAATTCACAAAATTGAGGGTGCGATGGGGTAAAGTGTACCCCCAGTCTCCTTTATTTTTGTGTTTTGTTTCATAACTTTTCATGCCCGAACCGAAAATCGCCCAGGCAACATCGCTTTAAAAATCGACCCAGCCTAATGTACAATAGAGCGGGCCAATTTGTATAGGTGAAAAATCGTAGGCGCGGAAAATATTCTACGGAATATTCTGAACAGGTTTGCCCAAGCAACTCTTGGTCTAAAATTGATTGCGAGCCTTCGGTTTTTTCGGAGAAAGTTGTTAAAAAAATGTATGCAACCATCCAAAAAACATGTATTAGGGTAAAAATTTCTTGGTTTTCGGTAAAAAGTCTTCATTTAATGTCCTCATTTAAGAAAAATTTTATCAGTTTTTCATATTTGATCAAAATTTTAAAGGGGTCATATTATGAATTTAGTGAAAAACCGAAGTCAAATAAAAAAAGTTATATAGTTCAAATTCAAATTAAAAGCGATAAAATACAAAACATGTAAGTACTGAATAAATTCATAAAAAAAACAATAGCAAAATAAAAAACAAGAAAAAAAAAAAAAAAAAGAATCTCAGTATAAAATTGAAAAGATTGTGTTAGGAAGTTCTTTTCCGGAAGGAAGTTTCCTTTCAATTCGTGGAATTTATCTTCGTCTATCTGCTGTTACAACTATAACTTATTATTGTTGATTTTTTTCAACAACTCGTCGAACACTGGCCAAAAGCAGGGATGATATTTATAGTGGATATCCACTTTTTTACCTCCTTTCGATTTGAAAAAGTCCCCAACTCCTTTTGGCCCAAAAAAGTACTTTCGGATCCACTCACCATCAAAAAAGTAAACGTCGCGCATGATTAATGTTTTCTTCTCAATATTGAGACCCCAAAAATTTTCCCCTTAACCCTACTTCCCTGTTTCAAATTTGTCCCTAATTCTCTATTGGGGTCAAATTTGATACTATTAGACAGGAGACGACAGGAGTTACAGAAGTTACCATACTGATTCGACTCCACGCCGTATGGACACATACCGCGTTGTGCTCGTTTCTTCGGCTATGATTGATCGTCTATGTCAAAACGACGCTTGTGGCTGGTTGAATGCATTTTATTTACCAATATATATACTCTGTAATATATATACTCTTCTATTCAATACATACACTCGTTGCCAGTTGTTCGCCAAATACAAGTGATGACGGAAAATATAATTTTTGATACTAACTAAGGGTTTGGAACTTTTTTGTTACGTGAGAGAAAAATGTTCAATTTAATTTTCGAGTGTATTTGCCCCAAAGCTAGAACACGAAACTTTATTTTTGAAACTTGTTAACCCGTGCAAAGAAAACACAAAAAAAAAATAGTATCAAAAATGATGTGAATATATAGGGTAGAAGGGTTAAAAAAGATTCACCAAGCTAAGTCAAACAGTATTTATTTAGGTTATCTGATCAAAAAATGCAATAATGTGCATTACTTCAATGCATTGAAGTGATAATGAAAAATAAGTGCATTTCTTGTCATACACTTTAGTGTAAAAACAATTAATGCGTTACTTTGATACGAAATTAATTTCGTTTAATTAATTGATTATGCAAAAATAATGCAAATCGCAAGGATCTGAATTTAATATCATATTATTTAATGCATCATGATATTTATTTTTTTATTTATCATATCGTCATATGAAATCAAAAAAGTTTCAATTTACCAAAAATTCAAAATCGACTTTTTGATTGATAATATATGTTCTTGCAAAGTTTTCCACTCAAAATGTAAAATGTTTCAAATGTATCTTAGGGTTTTTTGATTTCATATGACGATATACAAATGTTCGGTCCACCGGTGAACACCCTGTAAATTTTCGATACAGCGGTGTTCAATGAGCAACTGCGGCTCTTATTCTTTATTTTCTTTTGAGCAGCGCTTCTCGCTGCTCTTTTTAAACTTTGTTAGTTTATAAGTTTTTAATAATAAAACCGACTTTGTGCGAACAACAAGTTCTTTGAAATTTCCGTGTTTTTATTTATATTTCGGCAACTCCCCAGTTATTTAAAGTTTAAATTACTCCCCCTCGATATCCGATTTTACATGGTCCTTCGAGCCGGATATGGTAGACACCTTATTATCGCACCTTGAAATTGAAAGGCAAAGCTTATATTGCTGGACTGATTCCACAATAGTGCTTGCGTGGCTTTGTAAGCCCCCCTGTTCCTGGACGACCTTCGTAGCCAACAGAGTTTCGAAGGTGGCAGAGAAGGTCGGAATTCACAATTGGTTTCACGTAGACACACATGAGAACCCTGTAGACTTAGCAACGCGTGGAGTTACGCCACAAGAGTTAGTCGATAATACTCTTTGGTGGCATGGACCTTCCTGGCTCTCACTCGAACGATCGGCGTGGCCAAGAATAACGCAACCTCCTGCTCTAGAAACTTCGCTTGAGCGCAAAGCTGTTAAGATACACTTTGCATATTTTTCGAAATAAATTGTCGATACAGCGGTGTTCAATGAGCAACTGCGGCTCTTATTCTTTATTTTCTTTTGAGCAGCGCTTCTCGCTGCTCTTTTTAAACTTTGTTAGTTTATAAGTTTTTAATAATAAAACCGACTTTGTGCGAACAACAAGTTCTTTGAAATTTCCGTGGTTTTATTTATATTTCGGCAACTCCCCAGTTATTTAAAGTTTAAATTACTCCCCTTCGATATCCGATTTTACATGGTCCATCGCGAGCCGGGTTTAAATTAAAATACAATAAAAATTATTAATCGCTAGCCGCCGCGAGTTTTTTTTTTTTTTTTTAACCAAAAAACAAAAACAGTGCAGTGGAAAAAAAAAAAAAAAGTTCTTGAAAACAACAAACAAAATAAGAACTCAAAATTAAAAAAAGCTAATTTCAAAATACAATTAAGAACAAAAAAGCTTGAGTGCACCAGCAGCTTCAACAGCAGCGGCATCATCAACACCAGCAGCTTCAACAGCAGCGGCATCAACAACAGCAACAACAACAACTTCTATACAACAAACAACAATTTTTAAAAAAGCAGAAAAATTAGGTAAAATTTTTTATTCTAATAAATTGTCTATATATTATATTTCTTATCATAAGTTGATTATTGTTATTAATAAAAGAGAAAAGTGACGTTTTTTTTCGTTTTAAAAATTCGCCATTCGCGCGCGGTTCGTTTCGGTAACATTGATTAAAAAAAAAAATTTTTTAACTAATAATTCTCAAGTGCAAGTTACTGTTTTATATTGTTTATAAAGTGATATATATCGGTTTTAACCAAAAAATTTGGCGGGAAAACCATCTTAATATATAAAAGGCAAGCGTCCTGCTCCGTGCCTATATCGTAAAACATGTTTAGCCTGGACCAGAACCTATATCGTAAAACCTGTTCAGCCTGTACCAGAACCTGTTAGAAAATTATCCATATGAAATGTTTGTACTGACTAAACCTTTTTCTCTATATCGTAAAACATGTTTAGGCTGGACCAGAACCTGTTGTAAAATTATCCATTTGAAATGTTTGTACTTACTAAACCTTTTAAGACCTGTTCACAATGGACCAGAACCTGTTATTAAATTATGTATTGGAAATCTTTGTACTTTAAGACTATCGTCATTTTCCTCAACTACTATACATCAAACATCATGTCTTGCTATTACAGTGCTTCTTAATTAACAGAACCGCAACCTATTCGGTCTGCATAAACTGAACAGCAATTATTACATTCAGTGACGTTGGTGTCAATTGGAATTGCTAGAATTAAATCACAATGTTCGGTCTTCTGATCCAAGTTTTAGCGATTGGCTACTCAAGTAAGGAAATGGAAATGAAGATATCATAGAAATTCCAGATTATTTTGTTTGTAAAGGTTCGCTTATTAACCCTTTCAATGGCTTGCCTAGAATAATCGTGGACAATTTTTTTGAGCTTATATTCCCATCATTTAAGCAATAAAAAGATTAAAAAACTTCCCTCTGATTTTTACATGAGCTGCTTTGCTTTTGGCAGGCTGTCTAATATAATGGAAAAAACCACGATAACGTTGTATTATAATATTTTAGTTCAACTAAAACAACCGGAGACAAATGCAAATGCGTTATTTATGCAAATGTTATTATAAAAAAAAAAATTATGGTGATCGTGGCGTGCAGGTTAATTGTCTGGCTTAGTACGCTCGGAGCCCGAGTTCGATCCCCAGTCGCGGCGAAAAGTTTTTTCAATAAAAAATTTTTCAGATCGGTCACCACCTCTCTGCAGACAATGGCAAGCCTCAGAGAATAAATAATGCCATGTAAAGCTTCTTGAGAACATGAACTTTAGCCGTTCGGATTCGGCATAAAACGTGTAGGTCCAGTTCTCGGTTAATTGTGTGCAAACATTTAATAACACACATAACACAATTGATGATAAGAAGCTCGGTCAAAGTCCTTTCAAGGGCTGCAATGGCCAATTTTTTTTTTTTTTTTTATTATAAAAAAAAATTATACTTTGCACACCAATCACAATACTCACTTTATTTGCAAAATTTATTAACACGCGATATAAAAAAATTGAAGGCTACTGTTGGGCATAAAATCGAAAATCTAACTAAGTTAAACGTTATATATCTCCCTAAAATTATTTTTGTCATGTTGGTACAACTTCACTTCATAGCACTAACCTATTTGATTTTAGAAAAAAACTTTGGAAAATAAAAAAAAAAAATTTTCCGAAGTGTTCAATATAATGGACAAGTCCATTGAAAGGGTTAAATAGATTTTTGGCGATACTTTGAGTCCAAATATCATCAACCATTATTCCAAAATTGCTATCCTGTACCCAAAAAGTTCCGAAGTGAAGTCAACGAGCAAGTTCTAAATATTTTAGTTGGTGACACAGTGAGAGATTTGAGCACGGATTAAATTGAAGACAGTGATGATAGCGATAAACAAAATTGCCCTGCCGAGTTTTTGAATAAATTTTATCCTTCAGGAATGCCACTGCATAAGTTAAACCTCAAAATTGGAAGTATTATAATACTTCTTCGAAATTTCCATACCAAAAGAGATATCTGTAATGGAAGGTGGTTAGTTTTGAAAAACCTAAAAACTTAATTTATCATCGCACAGGTATTGACAGGCGTACTGGCGAACATTAAATAGTTTTCATACCTACAATTGATTTGGCCCCAACAAACACAGATTTGCCTTTCACTCTCCGGAGGCGACAATTTCCAGTTAAACTGACATTTTCAATGACCATAAATAAATTGCAAGGTCAAATATTGCAAAAAGTAGGAGTTTTTTTAAAAGAACTGGTTTAGTCATGGCAGTTTTAGCGGGCTGGTGATGTAAAACTAAGCATTATAGGTGGCAAGGGACAAGGTTAATATTTCAAGAATTTTTTTACTAGAAATGTTGTATATAAGGAAGTTTTATAAAAATAATTTAATAAACATGTTTTCAAATAAAAACCTTTGTATATAAATCCAATAAATTTTTTTGTCGCATTTTGTACTCTAAATAGTTGCTTCCCGTCGTAGGACGGGCTTTTACACTAGTATATATATAACTTTATGTACAAGGTTCCTTCAACTTGAGACAGACTTGCGAAGAATTATTTTTCGTCTATTTCTTTATATAAAAAAAAAAAAAGTTTTTGTGCTCACGGTTGACTTTAAATAAAAAGTCAAACTTGTGTCTTTTTGTAAAACTTACAAAAACAAAAATATCAGCACACTGGGCTGAGTTGATATTTTTGGAGCCAAAAACAGGCAAAAATTGTGCGGAGCAAGAGTCTCAGCAGCATTTCTGCACTCTTGTTCAGCAATTTTTGCATTCCTCTTTGTGCGGTGTCCGCAGCGATCGACGCCAGAACCGTGATTTGTGCTTGCTAATAGCAACCCCAAGTTGTGTTTAAAAAGTATTTACTCTCTCACGCACTCAATTTAATTGTTTGCGTTCAAAGCTGAGACTGCATCTCGTGCCTGCTGCGCTTGATACACAGCTCTTTAGCCGGCTGCATATACTTGCAGTGAGAGAGTATATAAGCTGCACAGTGGGACTAAGGCATCAATTTGCAATCAAAATTGACTTAGTCTATTTTCATAGGAAAATTGCACTGTGGGCAAGAAACAATATTTTGCAAGCACAAATTTATTGAGAAAAAAAAGAAATAATAATATATTAATTAAATAAATTTAAAATAAAAATATTTTATATATAAAAAAAAAAACAAAAAAAATTTTTTTTTTCCATTGTATTTATTATTAATTAAATAAAATAAATTAAACAAAATAATTAAATATCTTTTATTAATTGTTTTTACTGGTTTTACTGCAATTTATATAGCCATATATACTTATATATTATTTATAATAATATATTTTATTTTAAAAAAAAAAATTTTTTTTTTACTTGTTGTTGTTCACATTTGTCTATACATTCATAGACTTTTGTTGTTATTTTTACTTCTAAATTTTAAACAAATTAAATTATAACCATACAAAATAAAATGTCATCTTTAAAGGCATTTATTCGTTTGTCTGATGCGCTGGTCGAGTTTGAAACGGACTTTAATGCCGTTGAAACTCATGACGTTTTCTCCCTGGAGGCTCAAAGTGAAGAGCTAAAAGCCCAGTGGAGAAAAGTTAAAGCCGTATATGATGCTTGTTTGGACAAAATGTCCAATGACGAGGATTCAGATCTTGAATCAATTAAAAAAAAGTATCGCGCCTGCTATCAATCTTATATACGGGTAGCAGGAAGAATTTCTGAGTTTTCTCAGAATAAGCCCTCGAAGCAAACAATTGCTTCAGAGCCGGCGGCAGTCATGGGCCACAGCATGCCTGTGCCACCATGCGATACTGAGGTTTTCAGTGGTGATTACCTCTCATGGCCGTCCTTCAGAGACATGTTTACGGCCATTTACATAATGAACTCGCGGCTAACGTCAGTGGAAAAGTTATTCCACTTAAACCAAAAAACACGGGGAGAAGCAAAAGAGATTGTTCGAAAATCTCCTTTAACCAATGATGGTTTTGAAAAAGCTTGGCAAGATTTATCTGACCGATACGAAAACAAGCGTATCATGGTCAACACCCAATTAAAAATATTATTTAATCTGCCCCATGTGCCAAAAGAATCTGGCACAGAACTGAAAAAACTACAAAGAGATATCAATGGTTGTATTTTTGCTCTAAAAATGCACAACATTGATATCAATAACTGGGATGCAATCTTTGTTTACCAATGTTCGACAAGATTGCCAGAGGTCACGCTCTCCTTATGGGAGCAGTCTATTTCGAATAAAAACGAAATTCCGAAATGGACTGATCTCGATTCCTTCCTCACCAGTCGGTTTCAAACTTTTGAAACCGTGTCTGATATTCGCAGCTCTAGCGGCGCAATACCTAGACAAAACTTCACCACATCTTCCTCCAACTCTAAACCAAACCAGAGCAATTCATCTGGTAAAAAATTAAATAACTACCAAGTTAAAATTACTTCAGCGAATTGTAAGCTGTGCTCTACCGAACAGCACGCACTTCGCTTTTGTCCCCGTTTTCTGAGAATGGATACTCAAAATCGGCTAGCAATGATTCGCAAAAATAAGTTTTGCCTCAATTGCCTAGCCTATTCTCATGAGGTGAAAGAGTGCAAGAGTCAGTATTCGTGTGTGATGTGCAAACAACGTCATAATACTCTCTTGCATCGAGACTCGACTCCACCCCAATCCCCTACTTCGAGTGTAGACTCAAGTAGGTCGAGCTCTCGACCCAACCCCCCGGGCTCTAACACAAAATCCCATTCTACCAAAATACAGTCCACTAGCAATGACGTTCAATCATGCTTCGCTACCACTACCAAGCACGTATTGCTTGGTACAGCAATGGTGACCGTATGTCACCTAGGATCAGCGTACACAACCAGAGCTCTGATCGACTCTGGCTCTGAAGGTACGTTCGTATCTGAAAGATTGCAGAAGCTATTGAAGTTACCCACAAGAGCCGTAAGCGCTCAAGTTTCGGGGCTTAATAACGCAGTTTCAGCGCAAGTGACGAAAGCTTGCGAAATAATTCTCAGTTCGCCTATTAATAGGCAATTTCAAATAGAAGCTACAGCATTTGTGCTGTCACGCTTAACTGGGAATCTGCCGTCATGCTCCATTGATCCTTCTTTGTGCAAGAGTTTGCCGGATTTACAACTGGCAGACCCGCACTTCTTCAGAAGTGACCAAGTTGACGTACTTATCGGTGGCGATTTGTACCCTGCCATCATTCTCGATGGCATTCAACGCAATATTCTTGGCTCACTTTTGGCGCAAGAAACAGTTTTCGGCTGGATTTTCACAGGCCCTATGCCTTGTAACGAAATATCCAGCTTTACAACATGTTTGAGCCATTATAGTGAAATTGCGATCGATCAACAGATCGCACGTTTTTGGGAGTTGGAGGAACTACCTAAAAAAAAATTTTTATCCCAGTCTGATAAGTTTTGTGAGGAAAACTATCAGAAAACCACAAAACCCGATAACAAAGGTCGATACATAGTTACCTTACCATTTAAAAATGAATTCCCTGATGATATTAATCTTGGATTTTCTCGAGGTATAGCTTTCAAGCAGTGGGCTAGAAGTGAAGCTCGATTGAACAAAAATCCAGAGTTAAAGACGCAATACAAAGAAGTGGTGAATGAGTACCTCAAATTGGGTTACATGGAAAAAGTTGCAGCTCCAAAATTTGAAAAGTCACCATCTCATTATTATTTGCCGCATCACGCAGTAATGAAGCCAGAGAGCACTACAACAAAGGTTCGAGTAGTATTCAATGCGTCAAGTCCCACCTCGAATGGGGTCAGCTTGAACGATGTCCTGAACGCAGGCCCTGTTCTTCAAGCTGATTTGACGCTCCTGGTATTGAAATGGCGGTTTTTCAAATACGTTTTTAATGGTGACATCCAGCAGATGTACCGCCAGATTCTTGTTGATCCGAAACATTCTACTTTCCAACGAATTCTATTTCGAAGCTCACCTGATGATATGATTCAGGATTATGAGCTCAAGACAGTGACGTTTGGCCTAAACTGTGCTCCATATTTAGCCATTAGAACCATGCTGCAATTAGCACATGATGTTCAGCAGCAATATCCCCTTGCTGCTCAAATTTTGCGAAATTTCACATATGTCGATGACGCTCTTGCTGGAGCTCACGATGTGGAAAGCGCAATAAAGGCTAGAAATGAGATTATTGCTGCTTTAGACTCTGCAGGTTTTACTATGCGAAAATGGACTGCAAATGCTTCAAGCATTTTGGTAGACCTACCTACAGAGCATCTTTTTCATGAAGACTTTTTAAAGTTAGAAGATGCAAGTTGCGCCAAAGCGTTAGGAATTCGTTGGAATGCCACTTCAGATCTTTTCTACTTTACCGCTAAGCGTCTTGAGATTAAATCATCGTATACAAAACGTGAAGTATTATCAATGATAGCCCAACTATTCGATCATGCAGGTTGGCTGGCACCCATTGTGGTAACAGCAAAAATTCTAATGCAGCGCATCTGGTTGGATGAAATTGATTGGGATGAAAATCTACCATTACACAGTTTTCAATCTTGGCAATCTTTTTTGCTAGATTATGAAAACATCAATAAAATTCGCATACCACGTTTTGTTGGGTTTTCACCTGATTCCGACGTTGAGTTTCACGCCTTTTGCGATGCTTCTGAAAAAGCATACGCAGCGTCGATTTACATTCGCGTAAAACAAAATGATTGTGTTGTCAGTCATCTGCTTTATGCGAAAAGTAAAGTTGCTCCAGTCAAGACGATCTCACTACCGCGTCTTGAATTATGTGGTGCAGCACTTCTCGCGGATATGGTAGACACCTTATTATCGCACCTTGAAATTGAAAGGCAAAGCTTATATTGCTGGACTGATTCCACAATAGTGCTTGCGTGGCTTTGTAAGCCCCCCTGTTCCTGGACGACCTTCGTAGCCAACAGAGTTTCGAAGGTGGCAGAGAAGGTCGGAATTCACAATTGGTTTCACGTAGACACACATGAGAACCCTGTAGACTTAGCAACGCGTGGAGTTACGCCACAAGAGTTAGTCGATAATACTCTTTGGTGGCATGGACCTTCCTGGCTCTCACTCGAACGATCGGCGTGGCCAAGAATAACGCAACCTCCTGCTCTAGAAACTTCGCTTGAGCGCAAAGCTGTTAAGATACACTTTGCATATTTTTCGAAATATGAAGATATTTTAGAGCGGTTTTCCTCGCTATCGCGTGGATTGAGAGTGTTAGCGTACGTGTTTCGCTTTCTGCATCGCTCTCACCCCAAGTATCGTGTGTCTTTTTCAAAAAAATCAACATGCCTAGAAACGGCAGAAATCAAATTTGTGAAAACACGATTGGCACTCTTATGTCAGAAAGTAGCTTTTCCAAACGAATATCACTGTTTGGAAACAAATCAGATAATTGGAGCAAAGAGCCCCATTCTTGCTCTAAATCCATTGTTGAACAACGACAAGTTAATGCGTGTTGGTGGACGGCTAGCCTCTTCACCAATCCTATCATATGATGAAAGGCATCCAATTATATTACCATATAATTGTCACTTTTCACGCCTTTTAGTACGTTTTGTCCATGAGATCTCACTTCATGGAGGGAATCAATTAGTGCTTCGACTTATTCGGATGCAATATTGGATCCCGCGTGCTAAAACCCTTATAAAATCAACTTTGCACAATTGCAAAACTTGTGTAATCCACATGAAACGCCAACGAACACAAATAATGGCTGCGCTGCCAGCTGAGCGAACTGTCATTTCAAGGCCATTTGCTGCGACTGGTATTGACTTCGCGGGCCCATTCGACATTAAAAGCTACATTGGTAGATCTTGTCGAATAAGTAAGGGCTATGTTTGTTTGTTTGTGTGCTTTTCAACTAAGGCAATTCATCTTGAAGCCACTAGCGATCGATCGACCGCTACTTTTCTGGCAGCTTTCTCTCGATTCACTGCGAGACGTGGCTGCCCAGCTAACGTGTACTCCGACAACGGTACAAACTTTGTTGGAGCATCAAACACGTTCAAAAAGGATTTCAAAGCCTTCTTAACTGCGTCACATGATGCAATACTATCCCAGTATTCGCATCAAGAAATTGCATGGCACTTCATTCCCGCTGGTGCTCCCCATATGGGAGGCTTATGGGAAGCTGGAGTAAAAAGCTTTAAGACGCATTTCAAAAAGATGGCCGGAAGTATGAAGTATACTTTCGAGGAATTTTCAACTTTACTGAATCGAATCGAAGCGTGTCTTAATTCGAGGCCTCTTTCCGCCATGTCCGAAAATCCTTCTGATTTTCAGTCTCTTACTCCAGGTCATTTCTTGGTCGGCGGCCCACTGCTATCTCCAGTGGAGCCAGAAATAACTGATCAGCCTCTGACTCTTGTCAATCGTTGGCAAAAAATCAAGGCGATGCATCAGCACTTTTGCCACCGATGGAAAAATGAATACCTGAAAGAGATGCATCGGCGTTCGAAATGGAAAACTCCTCAATTAGACATCAATGTCAACGACCTAGTTGTTGTCAAAGATGATAATTTACCCGCGAATGAATGGCGAATCGGTCGAATTTTAAAAACCTATGTCGGTAGCGACAATAGAGTCCGTGTTGCGGACATCCGCACCGGAAGAGGTTGCATAACACGACCTATAGTGAAGCTGGTCGCAATACCGCCGACCTAGCTCCGTCACCATTTTTATTCTCTTACATGTTTCTTTTCTTTTCTTTTCTTTTTCTTTTCTTTTTCCGTCTCGTTTCAGGATGTCAACCACCAACATCGTGCGTGACCTGCTGGAAGAGATGCTTCTCCAGACGGACTCCGAGATGGCAATGAGCGAGACCGACACGGTGCGAGAGCGTGCACCAGTCCCCGCAGCCAGTGCTTCTTCGCCATCAAGTCCAGTGAAAAGTGTGCTGTCCCGTGTGGTCCCCGTGGTGACGCGCAGCGACATGATCCCAAAGTGTCGCTTGTGCTCCATGGAGCATAATCTTATGTCGTGCCGGCGGTTCATAGCTATGAACCTGGAGGAGCGGTTGAGAACAGTACTACTCCATTACTACTGTTCCAACTGCCTTTCAGCCGTTCATATGCGAAAGGACTGTCGGAGCGATGTGAGATGCCGTCACTGCGGTGAAGATCACCACAGCATGCTGCATTCGCACACTCGGGCCCGAACAGGTCGAGCCCATTCAAGAAGGCGTGGAAGACGTTCTCGCGCAAAGCAGCCTAAACTGCAGCCTACATCAGCAGCTGCTCGCGAAGCAACGAGGTCTGGGGTGGAACCGAAGAGTTCATCTGGGAAGAGACCGCAGTTGCCAGTACCGTCTGCGTCGGCTTCGAGGAATCACTTTCCGAAGCGGTCCCCTTCCCAGAAGAGACCGCAGTCGATGCTTCCAGTTGCGACATCGTCGAGGGACCAATTCCCGAAGCGGTCTCCCCTCACAAGACCAACAACGACGAGCCTTCAACGCGTTGTCTCGCTGCTGCCCACAGCGGTCGTGAGTACCTGGGCTAATGGTGGCCTAGTGCAGGAACGTGCTCTCCTCGATGCGTGCCTCCCTCAGACCAAAATCGCCATCGAGTTGGTAAGAAAATGGAGGCTTCCAACGAGCATGGTAGATGGTCGGGAAGTATGTACGCTAGCGCTGCGAGGTCGTTATGGATCGAGCGTCCAGGTACACACGACAGCTCTGGTTGAGCGCCGGTTGGAGGTCGTCACGCCGGCGAAAGACATCGACGAGAGGATCACCCAGAGCTATCCGAACATCAATCTGGCTGATCCTCTCTTTTACAAGCGAGCTCCACTAAGACTCATTCTGGGTGTCGATGTCTACGCGCGAATAATGCAGCCTGGCAGTCTCCCGGCTGGGTTTAGCATGCCGTTGGCCCAAAACTCCATCTTTGGGTGGGTCTTATCAGGGCAGGGTTCCTGGTAGCGTCTTGCACTCGTGCAAGGCGGGCGGCATGTTCGGTCCACCGGTGAACACCCTGTAAATTGTCGATACAGCGGTGTTCAATGAGCAACTGCGGCTCTTATTCTTTATTTTCTTTTGAGCAGCGCTTCTCGCTGCTCTTTTTAAACTTTGTTAGTTTATAAGTTTTTAATAATAAAACCGACTTTGTGCGAACAACAAGTTCTTTGAAATTTCCGTGTTTTTATTTATATTTCGGCAACTCCCCAGTTATTTAAAGTTTAAATTACTCCCCCTCGATATCCGATTTTACAACAAACGTTGTTTTTTTTACAAGAATATAAAGAAAATCCTCAAATATTGCTTTTTTGTGATTTTGGATTTGAAAATACATTGTATATTTTGTTATTTTAGTTTCTTGTTATTTTTTTATATAATGACACTAAAATATATATGTGCCGCAGCAACAAAAGCTTAATTAATCATATTAACAAAAAGAACTCTAGCGTCTGAAAAAGTACTTTCAGAAGAGTAAAAAAAGTCCCCTTTCAAAATGATCAAATATCATCACTGCCAAAAAGTTGAACATTACTCTCAGTTCTCTCTAATATGGCATGGAGTGTGTCGATCAAGTTTACTTATTTTATTATTTATTTACTAACTTTCATCAAAACAAAATATTTTCTAACAAGTGGAACTATACAATAGATTTCACGATATTCAGAATTAAATAATGGAACGATAATACCAAATCTTTCAAATGTTTTTCTTCTATTTTCAAAAAAATATATTGAAAAAAAATTTTCAAAATACATTTTAATGTTATAATGAAATCAGAAAATTTTTTTATTTTTTGTTGAGACATGATTAAACACGTGAAATTTATAAATAAATTACAATTTTTGAAATTTATGTTCGAAAACACTAAAATTTGTACCTTAATACAGTACTTTTTTGGTTCATTGTTTCAATTTCATCACATTATGTAGCAAAATACAAATTATAACTTTCTTTCGAAAAACCGGAAGCTCGAAATCGATTCTAGGCTTAGTGGTTTTTGGGAAAAGATGGTCAGAATTTTTTGTAGAACATTTTCCGCGCCTACGATTTTTTGAAAACAAAAATTGATCCGGCCTTATATACATACATACAGGCTACAAACACTGAAAACATATGAAAAATAGCCATGAAAAGAATTGTTTTCAAAAAATCATGTAAAACTTTGGGTAGGCAATACTTTTGATGGGGATGGTTAGGTAATAGATCAGAATTTTTTTGACTATAAAATGTATCCTTGATATTCTGCCATTTCACTAGATTTACCAGACTACGAAAATCATGAATTTTTTGGCGGTGGAAATAGCGGCAGCGGAAAGTAGAATATACAGAAAATTTCGTTTCTTATCTTGCCTTATCATCTATACCAACTTTGGCTCGATCACATCATTAATAAGAAAGTAATAGGTTATTAATTAACTGATTTGAGTATTTTTCTACCAAATCAGCCGTTCAGGTGTTAATTTTGCCCTCCACCGTTAAAAGTAATCGGTGCAGATTTCAATTAGCAGTTTATTAATTTATGTCGTTAAAAACGCATTACAAATATTTTAAAAAAATTCGGAGACAAGCGATCACGATGTCCTAATGGGTTGAAAAATGCCCAATGAATATCTCAGCAACGCATTGAGGTATGAAGCTGAATGTTTATTTTTGATCATTTTGAATCAATTAAGCATACAATCATGTATGAAATTTAATAAAAATCGTATGAGCAGATCTGGTTCCAGGCAGAAATGAATTAATAAAACTGGGCAGACTGGGTTAATAAATGGTCTACCGCTGTTAAGTGTTCGTAGGGGTCTAGAAAATAATATTGAGATCATTTTAATTGCAAAGGCCTTAAATAAAAGAAAAATAGACATTGTTATCTTAACATTATTTAATGTATAACAAATTTAAATTAGTCTGAAAATAAAAACATTAATCTTATAAAATTGTGGCATTTTAATTGTTTACTAGTAAACCTGTTGCACGAATTCGAGCAATTCAATAAAAATTAAATGTAAAAAACATTATAGCCGTTTAATATATGATATTCTATTCAATAAGCTTTTTTCCTCAAAAACGATATATTCAGTCTCAATAATAATATAAAAGATCATTATCTGAATGCTTTGACTTAAAACGTATGATCTGACACTAAATTTTTAATTTTAACTGTCAAAATACGAAGACGGACTTACACTAATATTACTACTGAGACAAACATTATTACTATTAAAAAAATCGCTGCTTAACTTTTCAAGCTATAAATCATAACTAATTTAAATTAACACGAAATAAAAAATTAATTTAAGAAATTAATTAATAATAAGATATAATTCAAAACTTAATAAAAAGAATACCTACAGCATCAATTTATAACTATTTTCAATTTATTTTTGAAAACAGTTAAAATTTGACTGAGTGTTTGCTCGGAAAGTGGAACTTTTGATTTTGGAACTGCATTTTTCGGACAATTGACATTTGAGGAATGCATAAAAGATGATTTTGGTGAAAAATTTTTAGTTTCGAAAAAAATTAAAATCAATTTATATTATAAGCTCTTCTCAAACTAAATTTCGCATTTTTGTACAAAAATTTTATTTCTGTTTTAAAAGGTGAAGCGAAATCACAATTTTTAAAAGTGGTTTGCACATCTATAGCCTAAACCTAATTTAATGACATCTGAATCGATAAAATCGGTCCATTGGTCTGGGAGGAGTTGAAGTCACAATAAAACCTTAGCCTATTAATTATATAGATTTAAGTCTATAATTGTTGAAAAGACATTCTTTTTAAGTATTATTTTTAGAGCTTGATGCCAAATAATTTATTGAAACCAACAGGTTGCTACAACAACAATATTCTTTGCAGAACAAATCGAACAGACTAGACCATGGTTTAGTCGGACGTTACTCCGACTCATCAGTAGTCTCTTTGGTTAATGCAATTCACTTACTTTGATAAGCTAATAAGCTCAACTGCAGTAAAACCAAAACAGAATTACACAGAAGCTTTTCACTTATTCAAGCAGTGTTTTTCTACTCTTTTGCTAGTTGTAAAATTTAAAAAAATTGAATTTATAATGAATCTAGCAGATTGCTAAGCAGTCGTCTTCTCTCAAGAGGTTCCTTGTTTTATATAACTCCGCAGTTTACATGAGTAAACTTCCCTTCTGTATTTCGATAAAACTCTGTTTGTTGATCATAAAATTTAATTCCTGGGAACTTTTCATGTGCTTGTAATATGTTTAATTTTTTATAGGTTTAATATGATCTGTAACTTGACTATTCACGTTAAGCAGTTGGCTCTATTTTCTACGAAGTATAACCTTAAAATAGACAGCCAAAGCTTTGCTACTCGTCTTTCTCTTGTACTTAAAAAAAACCCTTATATCATTAACGTTATATGCGCGTAGGAGACTCAATTTTTCTACTCTATTCGCCCGATTTGAATTTCACTATGAAAAGTTACGGAGGAGAAGGGGGAAGTTTCAACAAAAGCTGCAACATCAGCCACGTAGCTTATGGACGGCTTCTTATGAGACTTTCAATATATTATTTCGTTTACTTAAAAAAATTCCCAAAGTTGACTCTGTTTTTTTTTGGCCTCCAGCATGGCTAATCCCCTTAATGTGATTAACATTTTTTACAAATCCAATATGTTCATTTATGGAACATTAATATTTTATCTGTTTATACAAAATTAAATTGCTGGATCATATTAGATTTAAACTTATCAGTTCTTAACGATATGTTCTTAAACGTACCTTACAACGTGATGATAACACTTCTGCTATTAATCCACACAAGAGTGTTCAGCCTCTTTATGTTGTTGTTGAAGTTGTTTAACTTCAGTGTCATTCAAGATGCTTTGCTTGCCGTGGAAACAATGTGACATGCAACACAATGTAACGGTTACGTAAAATGAAATGCAATGCTGTGATACACATTGTCATCGGGATTTGCAACAAGGAAATACAAAGGGTCTGTGATTGCGTGAAAAGAAGAGAGTGTGTCAACATGTCAACGTCTTCACGCATGAACTTCACGCATCCTTTATTTTTAACAATTACGCAATATATTGCTTATCTTATTATAATTAAAAAATGCGTTAAAATTTCTTCGACACAACACTTTTTGTTGTTTAAGAATGTATTCAGATTATATAAGAGACAATTCATAATGTCTTTTCTGGGACTAAGAAGAATGTTTTTAAGTCCTACAGAGCGGAGATTATGTTGCCTGAAGTTCAATATTAAATATATTGAGTGAAATTAAGTTGCATTTTAGCGTAAATGTCTTCTATAAATAATTATAAATAAAGGGATCATAGCAGCAATTGTGAGTTTAAATTTGATTAAATATGTTTTATTATTTTATCAAATATGCTTAAACAAAACACCAAAATTGTTCTTGATGGAATGAGAAGAAGTTTATGTGATTCCATTTTAACACTATATTAAGACACTTAAATTAGCCTCTTGGGGTGTTCCCATATACTTATATAATGTTATGTTGAAAAGGTTTTACCTTTCAATAATTACATAAATTGTCCCCTAGTGTTTAATTCAATTTACAACCGAAACATTTAGTATCAGATGAATATCGAAGAAGATGAAGACACATTTGAGGGCAGGCGTGTCTCTATAACATATTTTAATAAACTTTTCCATATGCTTTTTACTTTGAGATGTCAGATCAAAACGTTCGGATTTTTTTTTTGACAATTCATTTTACATAACATTATTGAGCTATAAAATTAGGCAACTTTGAATTCTCTGACAAAGTGACATTGAAAAATCCAATCGCAGTGAAGTCAAGTGAATGCACAAGGACGTGAATGTTTTATTTTTGCAAATAATGCCAATTGTAATAATTCTGTTATTAGATTTAAAAAAGATTTATACTACAACAACAGTAGTAGAGTTGTAAGCTTGCAGGTATGCCAAACCAGAGGTTTCGGGGATCCGGTCTTTCTACTAAACATAGAATATTCTTCACTTGTTTTACTTCATTCGCTCACTTTCCTACTTATATATCAATACATTTCTGTAAGAAGTCATGAAAATGAGCCATGACACAAAGTCAGAGAACATGTTTTTTAAAAAATATATAAAAATGGGTTATGTAAGACTAAAAATTCTTATTATATGCAACCGAAAATATAAATCAATGATAAAATTTAGCAAAATCTTCAATGTATTCGAACCAAAGGACTAAGACTATTTTGCGTTGAAGTGAAAGTAGGTGCATAAAGAAAAAAAAAAACACCTATCTTTCTGTTATAAAAAATGTCTTTATAAAAATTCTCTTTTTCAAATAAAATTTTCTTCAATTGGAATAAATTTTCACATTTTCGATGATTTTCTTCTTGTGGGGAATGGAAACGTTTCATGTCTTTAATAATGATAAGTATTTTTCTCGCGCAAAATAATTATCATTTATAGAGAAACATTTATTAAAAATGAAAAAGTGTTCCTAAATTTTGACAAAAAACTCACTAGCGAAGTATTTTTTCAATAAAAACAAAACTCTTTTTAAAAAATAAAAAAAAGTTTTCCTCTCTAAAAACGACATATTTTCATATATTTTTTATTTCATGGAAGCTATTAATCATTTAAAGGGAATTTTTAGGGTCACGTTAAGAGAAAAGCATTCTCTGAAGCAAAATTTATAACATTTTTCTCTAAATATGATGCCTTTATTTAGATATTCCAAGAAACTTTTTTCTGAGTGTGGAGAATATAAGTTTAGCTGAACTTAATTGACTTAATATCATTTGAATGGGTCTAATTATGAGTTTCATAACCAATTTTTAACCAATTCAGAGAGCCTCCTCCTTAACAATAGCTTCGAGTTTTGCTTCATGAAATCAGATCTTGACTTGATCAAGACTTAAGACTCAAATCACCTGAGCAAATGAATCAGTTTATTGTTTTGAAATAACGCGTATTTTATTAATTTTTCAATCAAAGAAAAAATGTTTAATTGTCTGGAATAAGAACCACTCTATCTTATAATGTGAAACTATCTTGAACATTTTTAATATATGACTTTTAAAAACATACATAAAATACCAATAAAAACTTTTGACTTTTTGATACAATTATTGAAATGTCGTTTTAAACATAAAACTAATGGCTGATTGGTGCAGTGTGTAAATTTTAAAAGAATAACAAGTAAAGAAAGTCTAAAGTTGGTCTAGCCCGACAATGAAATACCTTAAAGCTCATATTATGTTTAAATAAGTACAAAAATACTGAAACAAATAGAATATCTTCCAGTTTTTATTCAAAAGACATGTATTCTTTATAGAATTATACAAGTTTAACTAATGTGGGTTGTATGATAGGTGGGCGTGTTGTTGGATGGATGACGCTCATTTTCGGTTTACCGAACTCAGACATTGTAGCGTACAATCAATCCGGAATGCAGCTTTATAATCAACAACGAGATGGTCGGTGTCGATTAGATTTTCGTTGGTTTTCTTCAAGAGTTGACGTAGTGCAAAAATCTGGTCTATGTCCAGGATTTGGCAAAGTATAGAAATCTGGTTTATGCCGCATTGCGAACGCACCCAATTTGGTTTATCAATTTGGTTTCACGTTTATTGAACCGTGAACAGCCACGGTGGCCTTGAGCATATCAAGGTATTTGATTATGATGCTATAACTACTATGTTTTGTGCAGTGGCCAAGTCGATCAGTCTTAGACATTTGTTCGAAGTGATCTTGTGGAGACAGGACTAACCGACAGTGGAGCCAAATATGCTCCATCCCGGTCCAATACGTTGTTGACCGGGTAGTGATCACACACGCCCTCTCGTTGAAGACGTCCTTGACAACATCATCCTTTCCCTCCGAAGGTTCATGAGCGCAAATTTGGTTTATATGGAAGAATTTTGTCTTGATGCGGATTTTGGCAAGTCTTTCGTTCACAGGTATAAACCAGGAAACAAGATGGAATTCTTTACGACAAACAACGAATCCGCATCCAAATAAGCACTTTTTTTTGGTGGTCGTCAGTGTAGTAGGGATTCGTAAATTAGGCAGGTTTGGTTTCCATTGGGTGGAGATATGCTTTGGAGAGACTCTTAAGTTTAGAGTCTGGAGAGGAAAACTGACTATATGATGGCATTATGTATAACCAAGTTCCAACACAGGATAAAAAGTTCGCTGATCAAGCCAATTAAGCCGCAACAAGTGAAACTTGAGCATGCAGTCGAGTTGTTAGCGTGCTTGACTATCAGCACAGAGGTTCCTGGTTCGAATCCCTGTCTAGCCAAGGTCGTACGCTTTTACCTTTCTTTAATTCTTTCTCATTTCTTATCAATTGAAATTAAAAAATTATCAATATATACGACTTTGGAAGTTGTAGTTGGTGGTAGAGATGTTTGTGGAATGAGATTGGTTTATAACTCGAATAGACTGAGGTAAAGGCATAACACTTGCCTCAGATTAAAATTTTGCATGTTGATATACAGCTCCGCAACACATACAACATTCTACACTTGTTTATATTGATATGCCTTTATATCCTACATATCTATCACCCTATTTCCAAACCAAGGTGGACTTGACTGAATAAGTTTGACACCTGAAATCCTTGGTTCAAAACTAAAAAAAAACAAAAACTCATTAAGATTCTCAAACAATCAATTTTGTTTCCTATCAGTCATGAAATTTTTTAGTTCCGTTTTGCTTTCTGAGAAGCCTTCATTTGTGGTCGTACTACTATAAAAAGGTTTATATATGACCAACAGGAATTAAACTTGGCATGGGAGGAATTTACATTTCGTGGATGCACACCTTCCATTCAACCCACAATATTGAAAATAACATAAAAAGGTTTATATAAGACCTGCAGGGATAAAACTTGGTACGGGAGGATTTTATATCAAAACTAAGGTGTGCACACAAAATGGGCGTCACCCACCCCCGAGCTCGACCAATTTCCATGCAACCTACATAAGTGAAACCTGTTGAAAACTGTAAAGTAATACATGGATTTTGAAAAAATAAGAAGTTGTTTGAGTATATCAATATACATATATTTAAACATGATAGGAGGGTAAGGGTATTCCATAGTCGGACTAGACCGTCTTTAGAGTTTCCTTACTTGTTTGCTTAGCAGATTTTTATGCTTATGAATGAATATTTATAACGGATGAAATAAATATATAAAAATCAGAACGATTTTTGAGATGGCCTCGTTTACATTTGGTGACCGTGGAATGTTTTTTTTGTTTTCATTTGCATTTCACATACAAAGAAAAATATAACTAATATCAATGACCTCAGTGAATTGTAATTACATCAATTATTTTTGAATAGAATTATAAGTTTTATGTGGTAATATATTGAGCGAATTTTCAAAACGCTTTTTAGAAAAAAAGAGGAGAAAGACTTTTATTTCGTGAAACTAGTTTAATAGAGACCATCCAAACTTGAGTTGGAATTTTTTTTTTAATTTTTCGTTTTCTTCTTCAGTGAATTTTTTTATTGGCTAAAGAGTTAAAATATTTGTATTGAACAAAGTGACAAAAATCAGCGAAAGGATAACAAATGACAATGATTTTTGATGCATTACATGAGTTAGCATGAATGACGTTATAACTCGATACAACAATACAGCTCTGTCTGTATTTTGCTTTGTTTGCACACCCACACTATTCACGCACACACACATGCACCAACCTATGCATGTATTTGCAAACATATTATTAGAAAATCCTTTTCAATTGAATTTGCACAAATGAGATTCTTCGCATTGTTATTGCGTTCCGTGCATCTAGTGAAGAGAACTTCCTCGTATTTTATTTTTTTGCCGTCTTCGTCAGCAGTCACTCCTTTCAGAAGCGCTGCCGCTCAAGCGTATGCCGATGACAAGAAAAACTCAACTTGCAAATAAGCTGGGAAAAGGCACATCCTTGTCGTAGATTTCATCTACTTGTGCCAGTGACTTGAGGCAATTCCTTTCAAGTGGATACTTGGAAATCTGCTACAACTTGAAGAGACTGTGACTGACTGAGGTGAGGACGAAGGACAGGAAAATATTTTCGAAATTGTTTTTTTCTGTCAAAATTTCAAACAAAAAAAGAAACAAGAAAAACAAACTTAAATATATACAACTTCAAGTAAAAATATAAGTGTATGTGAGTATTTGTGTGTGTGTGTGTGTGCGTATAAAGAGGAATATGTGTGTGTGGGCTTTGTGTCGATAATGATGACTTGAATAAAAAATATTAAATTCTTAAGGATTCTCTAAAGCGCGTACAAACTTTAAACTGCTGCAAAGAAGTAATTAACATTTATATATTGAAAAAAAATATAAATAGACTTTTGACATGAAGTGTATAAGTTATGATAAAATTATGACATGGAGATTTTGCAGAATAGTTTGTTTTAAAATTTAAAAATTTGTTTTTGTTATTCTGTTAATTTAATACTAGTTTTATCAATACTGCTTTAGTAATTGTTGAAACTTAAACTCATAACCGTGCAAGTTATCTCAACTCCTTCTTTTTATCCTGTGTTTACGGATAAGACACAGATGGACAGACGGACGGACGGACGGATGAACATGGATAGCTTGACTTGAGTGGTGACGCTGATCAAGAATATATATACTTTGCTATACCGGACTCACTTGGTTCTATGCGTTACAAATGTTTTGCACAATGTTAATATACCCTGACATTTCAGGCTTAGGGTATAATTAATAATTCCGAGCTGCACATTAAGGCGGGTCACCAGAAATTAATATAAAACAAGTAAAGAAAGTCTAAAGTCGGTCTAGGCCGACTATGAAATACCCTAAACCCACTTTAAAAAAAAAAATTAATTGTAAATGGGCGTGTCCGGGGGCGGATGAAGTCCATTTTTCCAAACCATCTTTGTCTTGTCATAAAAGACATACGTTCCAAATTTTAGCTCTGTAGGTTAAACACTTGCTTATTTATTGCGTTTTAAATTTTTGGGTTGTATGGGAGGTAGGCGTGTCCGTGATCAGATGACGTCCATTTTCCGAAGACATATTTGTGTTGGTATGAAACACATACATATCAAATTTTGTTGTTGTAGGCTAATTATGAGGTGAGCTATGCAGTTTTCAATTTTCGCGTTGTATGGGAAGTAGGCGTGTCCGTGGGTGGACGATGTCTATTTTACAAAACCATCTTTTTTTTGTTATAAAAAACATTCGTGCCAAATTTTAGCTCTGTAGGTTAAACAGAGGCTTATTTATTGCATTTTAAATTTTTGGGTTGTATGGGAGGTGGGCGTGTCCGTGAGCGGATGACGTCCATTTTTCGAAAACATCTTTGTGTTGGTATAAAACACACACATACCAAATTTTGTTGTTGTAGACTTATTATGAGCTGAGTTATGCAGTTTTAAATTTTCGCGTTGTATGGGAGGTAGGCGTGTCCGTGGGCGGATGATGTCCATTTTTCAAAACCGTCTTTGTTTTGTTAAAAAAAACATATGTGCAAAATTTTAGCTCTATAGGTTAAACAGAGGCTTATTTATTGCGTTTTCAATTTTTGGGTTGTATGGGAGGTGGGCGTGTCCGTAAGCGGATGACGTCCATTTTTCAAAGACATCTTTGTGTTAATATAAAACACATACATACCAAATTTTATTGTTGTAGGCTAATTATGAGCTGAGTTATGCAGTTTTCAATTTTCGCGTTGTACGGGAGGTAGGCGTGTCCGTGGGCGGATTCCAAAAATATTCAATAGTGCAGATCCTTGGGTATATGTGACCATGTGTACCAAGTTTCATCCAATTATCTCTACTCCTTCTTCTTATCCTGTGTATACGGACAACACACAGACGGACGGACGGACGGACGGACGGACGGACATAGATAGCTCGACTCACGTGGTGACGCTGATCAAGAATATATATACTTTTCTATACCGGACTCGCTTCGTTCTATGCGTTACAAACGTTTGCACAAAGTTAATATACCCTGACCTTTCAGGTTTAGGGTATAAAGACACCCCCTAAAATGAAAGCTTACATCGTAAGTGTTTCAACACTATAAAAATTTTTTTTTTGTGTGTCCCAAAAAACAGCCAAAATGGTATTTTAGTTATAACATTAGTATTTTAAGTCCGATCATCAAGTGCAGTATATCGTTGGATAGGTCTGAAAGAATACTACATCGTGTTCTTTGGTGTCAGTGGTGTCAGAGGTCATCTTCAAGTAGATATTTTGCAATTTGTATTTTTTTGCTCTAGGTACCCCATAACTTCGATTTAAAATACTAAGGTTATAACTAAAAGACCATTTTGTCTGTTTTTTGGGACACCCAAAAAAAAAAATTTTTATAGTGCTGAAACACTTTCGATGTAAGCTTTCATTTTAGGGGGTGTCTTTTTATATTCATTTTTTTCTCCCATATAAAGCGACCCACTCTACTGCACATGCTTCAGACAATTCAAATTCTTTATTCAAAAGATCTATTGAATAAAATGAGAATTCCAAACCGCAATGATAAGAGTATCAGTCAACATTCCGCTTTTTCACTGAAGTACTTTATGGTACACAACATTTTTATACCCCCACGCGTACTTTGTCTTTGCCTCTTCCTGCAAGGATGAAAATGGGAATCTGGTGACAGATATCCAAAGTACACATAGTACAATAATGCCGTTATTTCTTTGCCGATATCAACTATTCCTCCATTGAGTAATAGTCAAATTTTAATTGAGCCCAATAACCAACTATGCTCAAATTTAAGGGCAGTGTCGAGGAGAAAAATTATATTTATTTCACGACTTCAACCCGACACAACTACCGCAAATGCAATGACGTTTGTCAAACAAAATAATTTAATCAGCCACAAAGCATTCTGCTCATGAAAAACAATCGGTAATATACCCTCCCAAAGATTTTGTCTGATCCAAAGAAATTTTGGAGATTCATAAACACAAAGAAGAAATCTGGTGGATTTATCTCTTCATTCAAAACCATTGATGGATTTAGTGACGATCCCGTTAATATTTGTGGCTTATTCACCAAATTTTTCAAATTAATTTTAAATAATAATTTTGTTCTGATTCTTTTAATCCTGATGAAGATTATTTTGAATATATGAATTCTGGACCCAAAGTTTCTTTGGAACCTATATCCTTTACTTCTGAGGATATTTTAAAGTATATTGGATCGATTGATGAGGACTTCAATGCTGGACCCGATGGAATTCCTGCCGCAGTGTTAATTCAATGCGGTTCCATTTTGTGTCAACCACTTTCTTTGCTTTACAATAAATCAATCAATGAAAGTTATTTCCCAATTTTTTGGAAAAATTCTTACATAAGTCCAATTTATAATAAGGTTTGCAAGAATGATGTTATTAACTACAGTCCCATTGCCAAGCTTTCATCGATTCAAAAAATTTATGAGCGTTCGTCTATGATCGGGTAAAAATTCACTGCGGAGAAGTCATAACAACTCGTCAGCATGGTGTTGTTGATGGTAGATCCACTGTGTCTTATCTTCTCGATTTAACATTTTTTTGCCTAAAAAACTTTAAATTAGGTAACCAGGTCGACTGCATTTACACTAACTTTAGTAAATCATTTGGTAAATTACCTCACAATTTGATTCTATTTAAACTTAAACTAATGGGATTTCCTCAATATTTTGTTAGCTGGATTCGTATTTGACAGAATACGAATTTATCAAATAAAATTTTGAGGGGTTTAGACCTGGAGAGTCCACTATCGACCAGATATTTCCGCACCAACAAATCTTGGAAAAGACCCTTGAAAAACCAATCGACACACACCATCTTTTTGTCGATTTCAAAGCCGCTTTCGACAGTCCAATAAGGAGTCACCTATATGCCATCATGTCTGAATTTGGTATTCCTGCGAAGGTAAAAGTTCTTTGCAGGATGACACTGAGCAATACCAGGAGCGCAGTGAAAATCGGGAAGAACCTCTACCTTCCGTGCGATACCAAGCGAGGTTTTAGACAAGGTGATTCCTTTTAGTGCGACTTCTTTAATATAGTCCGAGTTGTTGACCTGAGACACCATCTGTGCCTGAGTGGTGCCTGAGTGGCACCATTTTCTATAAGAGTGTTATGCTGCTGGTGCTGAGTGGTATGCAGATGATATTGACATCATTGACCAAAATACGCACGAGGTCAGTGCAGCATTCTCCAGGCTAGAAAAAGTGTCGAGTCGAATGGGTCTTGCAGTGAACGCAGATAAAACGAAGTATCTTGTGGCAACAAATAAACAGTCCCAGCGTCTTGAAAACAACGTCACTGTTGACAACACCTCTTTTGAGGTAGTGAAGGACTTTGTTTACCTGGGATCCAGCATTAACTCCTCCAACGATATCAGTATTGAGATTAAACGAAGGATAACTCTTGCCAACAGGTGTTACTTTGGGCTCAGTAGGCAATTGAGAAGCAGAGCTCTTTCTCGACGAACAAAACTGACGCTCTATAAGTCAATAATCATGCCCGTCCTACTATAGGCATCACAAACCTGGACGTTGAGCAGCTCTGATAAAAGAACTTTGGTAGCGTTCGAGAGAAAAATCCTTCGCAAGATCTATGGTCCAATCTGCGTCAATGGCGAGTACCGAATACGATGGAACCACGAGCTGTTTGAGCTATTTGTCAACATCTATATAATCAAACGTATTTAATTTGAGCGGCTTCGCTGGCTAGGTCTTGTCGAGAGAATGAATGACAATGCTCCGGGTAAAAGATTATTCGATTCGGTACCCAGCTATGGCCAACGCAGACGAGAAAGACCGCATCTTAGTTGGAAAGACAGGCATTGGATAACCTGACGACTCAGTTTTTATGTAGTTTTTATGGCGCTAGCATGTGCTCGACAAAAGACGCTGGCGCAAATTCTAAGACAAAGCCAAAACCGATCTACGGTTGTAAGCGCCAGCTTCTCATACTTGATCCTTCATCCAATAGAATGGTTCCATTGTAAAGGATCTGCAAAATATGTCAAAAAAAAACAATTTCGTCCCGAAGAGCACAATACTTATCAAAAACAAATTTTCAGATGTAGCAAATACGACTTTCCGATTCTACGACGAATAAAACTATAGGCAATGGTACTACCGTTATAATATTTTTTACACAGATTGGATAGTTTTGCACAAATATAATGCAAAATTAGAAATTTTGCCCAATCGTGATAAAATAAATATAATATCGAGTGTTGCCTACAATTTTAATGGCTGGGGCGTCGATGAGCCTCTGAAAGGCCCAGTGCAAAATTGAGCCTGAAAGTGAATTGGTAACAGCTTTATTTTGTTATGTTTTTCTGTGTAAAAATTTCAATTACAAACTTGTTTCCCAAACTATAAAATCAAACTTCAATGAATTGTTACATAAGAACTACCGTTATATACATCCATACATTTATATCCATTTTTTCATCTCTTCCTATGTAGTGACGCATTAGTTAACTCTCTCCATTATAGCAAGTGGCAGCAGTTGGACATCGTCTCGCATAAAAGTTAGTTCTTAATAAAAGCAATTCTATGTTTTAGATGAGAATTAAGATATAAAGAAAACTAAAGTTTTTTAAAAAAAAAGATTTTTTTTAACTTTTACTTACTTTTTTACTTATGTCACTACGTTAAGATTTCATTTCAACTCCGGCAACACTAACAACTCTACACAGTCAATTAAACTTTATCCTATCTTGGGGAAAATCTACAGTAGGAGTTGAAAGGCATCAAAGTAGACGAGTGCTAGGGTGAGTGCAAAGTAACGAAATAGTTAGTCGGGAAAAATTGTCAGGAAAAAGAAATCAAAGCTATCGTTTGGAGCAACTTAAGAAAGCGCATAATGCGAGCAAGTGAACGCAACAACAGCTCAAGCAGCAAAAGTCGCAGCTGTTCAAATGAAGCGTACAACGTTTGACACACACACACACACACACACAAATGCACACATAGCATTTATTCGAACACTAGCATTGTAGGTGCATATGTGTCAATGTATTGTAAGCGCATCCTTTGGATGAAAGTGCAGAGAAAAAAAATAAACGACAAATAAAATGGAAAATTAGATGAACAAATAGAAGCAGCAGAGAAACAGCAACAACTGCAACAACTCAACGACACCGAACTATTGCGAAGGTCCTTGCAAAGGCAAAGGGACGTTCAACTTATAACGAACAAACGAACTCACACAATCAACACAAGTGGTAACTCTGGTGGCAAACTTACAAAACTTTGCCACATTCGTTGTTTGCATTTTTCCCTGCATATTTTTTTTTTGTCTGTCTTCTTTTCTGTCTTTGATAAAAAGTAATGAAGAAAGTGAAAAATAATAATTATTCACTCGTTGCTTCAACTTTGGAAATGTTTTGCGTAATAATTATAATATGCAAATGTTTGATTTGCTTAAGAAATGTTTTCATATGGCAACCCTGCAACTCGTACAGTACTTAATTGCTATTTTTGTTGTTTTTACCGCTACGCACTGTTGCTCCTGCTAAAGACTTGCACCTAATTTGTATGCAAACTGGACGCATTTTAAATTTATTTATTTCTCTGTGACTAAGTGTGTGTATGTGTGTGCGTGAGTGTGTTTGTGATTCTGCTATTTCAAAGTATTAACATGACAAACTCGTCAGTGAAAGAATTGTGTCGTTTATTCTGCTAAAACAAACAAATGAAAGGAAATTAAACTTATTTGTCGTTAGATAAAAGTAATAAATTAATTTATGTGTTCATTAAAACA
The DNA here is from genome assembly GCA_958299015.1 of Tetanocera ferruginea. Taxonomy (NCBI): domain Eukaryota; kingdom Metazoa; phylum Arthropoda; class Insecta; order Diptera; family Sciomyzidae; genus Tetanocera; species Tetanocera ferruginea. The sequence goes on from OY282642.1 coordinate 78,961,983, forward strand.
TATAAAAAAGTTATGATTTTTGTTTATGTATCTTTTTTAAGAATGTGATAGAAAATGGGAAATGCTTTTATGAGTATTTTGAATAGATATAATTATTAAAATTTTTTTGAAAGAAGGGATATAAATATTAAATATTGGCCACAATTATTTTTTAAGTGACAAAAAATAATTTCCAAAAAAGTTGAAGAATAAAATATCTGTTTCATTGAATTATTATTCGCTTACTACAGGTAGTACGATAAAATTCATAATACGAGAGCAAACATTAATCCTTTGGCCCTTGATGGAATTAACCTTACTTATTCTACTACGCTTTGGCCTCATGGCGAAAATAATAACAAAAACAAAAATGAGTGACATCATCATGACGCTGAGAGAGCGGCTAAAGCAACGAAACTGTAAAAGAGTTTCATGAATTATTACTCGTAGTGTGTGGATTCTATGGCAATAGCAATGATAGTCCTATTAAAGCTACATCTTTTGCTTCTTAGGCCGCGTTCATAGTGGAAGCTGAAGATGGTTAAGCTTTTTCAAGCGATATCATGACGCTTTTTCTTGCTGTTGCTGTTCATAGTGCGCGCTTTTTTTCGCGCTTTTAGATACTTTTTCTTGCTGTTGCTGTTCATAGTGCGCGCTTTTTTTCGCGCTTTTAGTTACTTTTTCTTGCTGTTGCTGTTCATAGTGCGCGCTTTTTGCATGCGCTTGGCTTATGTTTTGTTTTAATTATTTCTTGTAGTTTGGAAAGTTAATGCATATTTTGAAGTGGAAAGAGTGTGGGGAAGTTAGGAAAGAGTTTTTTTAGCGCAAAAAACATAGTGTTACTTGTAGTTAGTTACCTTAACAACGGTTGAAAAAATATTCAAAGAATAGATAAAGAACAACGAAGAAAACTGCGAAATAGCACAAAAGCAACAAGTGCAGAAAAAAGTTGGAAACCTATCCTTCACAAAGCAACAAATAAAATATTTTGTCTATATTCTACGCGCAAAATAAAGATCAATAACATAAGATCATAACAACAAAAAATGCATTCAAAGGAAATTGAAAACGCGCAACTCACACACATACCAAGAAATGATACAAGAATGAAGTAAGCATCTGAAGGAGAAAAAGCGTCGAAAATTAGCGCTGCCCACAAAAATTACCAACAACAAAACGTATCTAAACAACAACACGCATTGTTGTTGCGAAATAGCGCACGATTTTATATTTTGCGCATCGCATATGCTGAATTTACTTACAACAAAAGGACATACAAACAACAACATGCAATGCTGGCAGCGCTTGCGATCATGTTGACATTGTTAAATAGACAAAAACAACAACACGTATCAACCGATAGTGCGAAAATAAAACACAAAAAATAAAACTGAAGCGCTGGGCATTGCTGCCGAAATAACAAAAACAAAATCAGTGCGGCAAAACATAAACAAGAAGTAAAAAAAAAACAGCCAAGAAAAGCGTTAAAAAGTATGAAAATAACCTACATCACAAAGCGTACGTAGAAAATGAAACAAAAAATCAAAACTGTGTACACAAACGAGATGGAAGAAAAAGTGCCAAAAAGTATGTTAAAATAAGCTGAAACCCAAAGCATAAGTACGACATGAAACAAAAAATCAACACCGTGTGCCAAAGTGAGATAGAAGAAAAAAGTATCAAAAAGCCTCAAAACTGGCGTAACCTTGAATTTAAGCTTGCACTATGAACACTTCGCGCTTTTTCCATATGATTGTACACGAAGCGTTTTCAGCAGCTGTAAAAAGTTTCAGCTTCAGCTTCCACTATGAACGCGGCCTTATAGTGAAAATGCAACGGCGCACACTGGGGCCAAGTGTGCTCAAAATTCAATTTTGAAATAATGCATTTTTTAAAAAAATAAAAATGCAGTAATTTTCTTCATAAAATTTCGCATCTGAAAGTCATTTTTCAGCTTTGTAGTTTTTTGCTGCTTGGAGATATGCCTGCCCAAATATGACACTTTTTCATATTTTTTTTTTTATTTTTCAAAACTGTGAATTTCGAATGAGAAATTAAAGTTCTAAATGTGAGAAAACAGTCCAAGATTTCGTGATTTTATTTTTTGCATATGTTCAAATGAAGTTTTCTTATTTTTTGTAGTATTTATTTTGACAGTATGTGCTTTGAAAAATTTAAAGTTTTCAAAAAACTAACCTTACCTCTAGTTTTTTAAAATTTAATTTTTAAAGTAATTTTTTTTTAAAAAGGCGCAAAGTGCTTTTAAATCTGGCAGCATTTCAATTAAATATGATCCTTCCTTATTGAGAATCCGAGTTCAAAACCAAAAGCACTCTGCGCCTTTTTAAAAAAAGTTGTTTTAAAAATTTCTCTTTGATTTAAAGTAAACACAAAAACTTATCCTTCTTCTTAAATTGATTCTGTTTCATTTCAAACCGAGAATTTTCATTCTTTAACGGTGAATAATGAATAATGAAAAAATGTTGGTATATATAGTGTTATTTTTGTGGATCAGTTTAAGTCATATGCTTTCTTGATTTCAATTCCTTGAATAGGCTTTTCTGATGAATACTTTTATAAAATTTTATAATTATTATATTATATATATAACTAGTTCTTTCCCGTCAAAAATGACGGGCCCGTTTCCACTTATTCGATTTTAAATTATTCAAATAATAATTTTTAGTTCCAAAGACTTAAAAAATACCTCACTCATAGTAGGTACGACGAAATTTGTTTAAACATTTTTTGTAAAACTGAAACTTTCAAAATGAAAAAAAAAAATATAAAGTTTTTGAAGTTTCAATAAATCACAAAATAGAAAATGCCTAAAAATATGCTCTGAAATTTTTCAATAAAATCGAGCACTCACATTTTACAGAATTATATTATAGTAATAACTAGCTGGTACCCGGCGCGTTGCTGCCGTCCTTGTCCAATGCCTGTTCCAGATTGTCAGTATACAAACTCCACTCTGAGTTTCAATATTCTTTGACCATTATTTCCAAAGCTATTAAATAAAAAATTTTCTTTTATGGGTGGAGCCACCCGTTTTAGTTTGCGAGTATATTCGAGTAGTAGGATATCACCAAATGGTTACTCCAAACCGAGTTTATTTGATCTGTGACTATTATTTGCAAAGCTTTTCAATTTAAAAAATGTGTCTTATATCGGTGGAGTCACACCCCCTGTACAATGCCCATTCAAGTCTTCCAGTAGAAGGACAACACCAAATAGTAACTTCATTCTGAGTTAAAATGTTATGTGAATTTTACTTCCATAGCTATTCTGTATCAAAAATTCGAGTTGCATGAGCGTAGGTACGCCCCGTTTTCCAATGCCCGTGTCTTTTTTATAATTGAGAGACCGGACCAATCAGTTATTTCAAACTGTGCTTTTGTTATACGACATCAGGTTCCAAATCTATTCGATATCAAAAAGTTTAATTGTGTGGGCGGTGCCATGCCCCCCTTTTCAAAGATCGCTCAAATTTGAGAGTCGAGAGGCGCGTGTCAATAGAAAGTTCGTACCAATTTTCATTTATGTGCGATTTTTGAACGAAAGTAAAACCGAAAATTTGTTTTCTTGAAAAACTGCCACGCCCCTCGTGGGTAGGAAGATAAAAAATACCTTAAGCCCACTTTTAAAAAAAAAAAACTTTTATTGTAAATGGGCCTTTATCTTCACTGTAAAAAGTAAATCTTCATATAAGGTAAAAAACTGTCTTAAAATAAGCTGCAACAGCATTAAGACTGCTTTTGCTGAAATTACTTTTGCCTTTTTATACTCTACAACAGCATTCAATGATGTCTTACTTAACGACAGTTAAATGGTAAATGCAGCCTTGCCTTCGCTGAATTTCAGTCCTTATCGTTAACAAATTGGCTTGAATAGCAATGCAACTTATCTTAAATTAAGACTGATATGATGAATTGTAGCCATTTTTAATATTAAAACCCATAAATTTGTTTAAATTAAGCTAGCTTGTCTTGAAATCAACTCCCAAAAGCTGACTTCAAATATGCTTCTTTGAGTTTTTAAGCGTTTAGAATAGTAAAATGCAAATCATGCTTAAATTGAGGCACAAGTTGATTTAAAGGCAGTCTTTAAAATACGCTTCACTTTTTAGAGTGTTATATGTATTTAAATGTTGATGAAAAATTTACACATTCCAAATTGTATTCCTGTAGCTCACAGGAATTGGGATTACTCCCAATTTTTGAAAAGACTTTAGTTTTGGTATAAAATACATACATACCAAATTTAATTTCTCTATGACAAACATTTCAAAAAATGACAAAAATTTCTTTTTCTGTACTGTTCTACGCTTCCTAACGAAGGTTGTTTTCTTAGGAAGTTTTTTCAAATTCCATTTAGTTTAAAAGTTAATTGAAAATAATATTTCCGTGAGTTTTGTTGTTGTTATTCGCTGAAATTGTTTTCTTCTAACATGCTTGTGTATGTATGTATCAGTCAATGAAAAAACCGAACGACATGAAACGACAGCAAAAATCTTGCGGCGAATGTTTTTCGCTGCAACAGCTATTTATCGTAAAATAGTAAAATATAAGAGTACGAATTTTATTTATGAAGGAAAATAGTTAGAAAATAAAACAAAAAACATGTAATCCGTTTATATTTGCATATGTAGGTGAACCCTGTTAAATTAAATAAATTTGCAGTTTTAATTCTTATTTTAGGCTTATTTTCTTTCATAAACAACATTTGTTGTTGTTTGACAGACATTTATAATTCCATAAATTGCAGCTCAGCGCTGCTAATAATTTGCTGCTAAGGAATCTTGCACATGTTAATCCAGTTTTGTTCTTTACTGTTACAACTACAAAACATTAAACAATTTTAAGTGGGCAAGGAACAATGAGCGCGTAATTGTCGCAGAGTATTTGAAAAGAAATTTACTATTATTTTGTTTACATCAGCAATCCATTAAATACATTTAATAATAAATTTCTTAAATGATTCTTAAAGTTATTTAAAAGCAGATTTATTTCGTTTGCAATCGAACGCAGGCATGCTAGTTAACGTAAATTTTAACGATAACCAACATTTTTTTCGTTTCGTTGAAGCAAAATAAATAAAAAAACGTTAATTCCAAAAACGAAAAATATTTATTTCGTTTCGGAGGAAACGATATAAAATTTTTTCGTTTTTGTCCCAATCAACCGTTGAAAATAAATTTTTGTTTAAGGTGGTATGACACTTGCTTTCCATTTTTAATATCTTAAAAATACAAAAAAAGCAACACACCAAACGAAGCTATATAATTTTTAGTTGGTGTAAGCAATACGCTGCAAGTCCAAAAAAATGCAGAACAGTCATTTTCAATGGCTGAAAACTGTTAAAAAATATTTACTCTTTCGGCCGCTAGCAGCTTAAAATCTGACAGAGGCACATTAAATTCTGACATTTCACAATATACTGTTTTTATTGTTTATTTATAATGAATGTACAAAACCAAATAAACACAAGAACTGCAAAAAGCTCGACTTTTAATATTTTAACAAATTTTTTCCATTTTTATGTAAAGAATTCATAATTTTTGACAAAATTCAAAATAACACTAAAATGCTAAATTAACCGACTTCAAAAAGGAGGAGGTTCTCGAGTTGGTTGGTTTCTCTGTTTTTTTTTTTTTTTTTTTTGTGAATGTATGTACATCGATTACTCCTAAAGTACTTGCCCGATTGCCGTAATTTTTTGTCAACATATAGAGATTATCAACACGGAGGTGCCCGTCTATGAAAGGGGGCGGTATTCGGAAAAGGGGCGTGTCTCTATAAGAAAAACACTGTACCTCAGTAAATATTGATACTACGGTAATAAAACTCACAGTAAAATTACAAGGGCAAGCACAAATATTTAAAATGACGAACACTTAAGTGGGCGTAATTCTAAAAAAAGGTGTGGCAATATTGTAAAAACTATATATCTCGAAGAAAATTGACACTAGAGTACTGAAACTAAGAACAGAGGTAGGCACAATTATTGAAAATTACTATAAAAAAAGTGGGCGTAATTCGAGAAAGGGGTGTGGAAATATAAGAGAATTACTGTGTCTCGAATAATATTAACATTAGGGTACAGAAATTTATTACAACGGTAGGAAAAATTACCACAAATTTTTGTAAATTTTTTATGATAATAAAAGACTTCGAAGCTTTTATAATCAGATTTTTTGTGCAGCTGCAACACACATATAGCATTTTAATTAAGATTTAAGAAAAATTAAGATTACAAATTAATACAGCGTCACCTAAGCAAGATATTCACAAATAAAAAAGTCTTAAATAGAGTAGGGATGGCAAAAATATCATGATTTTATGTCAATGATTAGCGCTGACTAGAAGCTTTTATAATCATAAAAAATTAATATATTTATGATAAAAATAAAAAAATTCACAATAATTGATATCATAAGATTTCCAATATAATAATGAATATAAATAAATTATCAAGTTTGACCACGAAACAAATAGTAAAAGTACTATAAAATTATTTTTTACTTTGTAGTGATTTTGAAGTAGGTTTTTTTTTTTGTTAAAAAGTTTTTATTAAAAAGTATATTCTTCCCTTTTACCCGCTGCTTTTTTAAAGATCTTAAAAATGCGAAAAAAGCAAGTGTTATACCAGCTTTAGCATAGGAGAAAATAATAGAAAATTTTTCGTTTTTCAACGAAACGAAATTTGATTTGATAAATTTTTAACGTTATTTAAAAAACGAAATAATTTTGATAATTTATTTTCCTGCCTCAACGAAACAGAAAAAATTCTGTTGATTTCGTTGTGCATGTCTGATCGAAAGCTAAACGCATTTTTTTATCACTGAAAATTTGTCTGTTGCGTATTTTCTCAAGAAATTTTACACACAACTTCAAAAATCAACGAACGTTCGTTTCAACCGTTCATAAAAAATTAAGGTTTTAATAGAAGAAAACAGAAAAAGAAACAGTTTCGATAGTATCGTAAGTGTAGACGTAGAATTCCGTTTAAGTTGTAACCTCTTCTACTCTGTCGCTTTGGTCCGATTGTTTTGTTCATTTGTTCAATATAACTACTAATTTCAAATTAAAATTAAGACCCCGATTTTTAAAAAATCGTATGGTTACTATATTTCACGCTGAGCACATGTCCTTTCCTCTCGTCTCTGTCTGATATTTAGTTTGCGAGCTACACTTTCGTCTCTGTTCGATTTATGGTTTGCGAACTACACTCGCTAGCGCTAGTGGGATGTAGAATCCAAATTAATTTGCATTTAAAACAAAAATTAAAATTTTACGCAATTTTTTATCTATTGGGTAAAATAAAAAATGAAATATGATCCAACTCGTTTTTTTCATAAGAGTTAAATCTAACCGGATCACAGACCCATTTCGTTAAATTTAACAGATTGAGTTCATTGACTGAGTTGAAAAGAGGTTCATGACCTCTGGTTTCAAAATAGTATACTAGAACAGTAGTGCTAAAAAAACCCAATACGAACTAATGCTTACAGTGCTGCCAAAGCGAACCAATCAGTTCGTGCAAAACCAAAGCTTACAAGCATAAACAACGAAAGAAAAACAAAGAAAGCAGCAGCAGCCAAGAAAGAAGCACATTATAAGCAGCTGATGGTTGATTTTCTTATATAAAAACATGCATTTTTCTTCTTATATTTTACTATTTTGTGACTTTAAATAATAGTGACAAAATCCAAAGTTAGATATTCATTCAGCGCAGGATATATCTTATATTTTAGTATATATAATATCTTTGAACGAAGAGTATTAAAGGCTGTAGGTATACCCTAAAATATTCGCCAAAAACGTTGCCTAATGACCTTGAAAAAATCTGTTAAAACGACCACATACAAACCGCGCTGTAAGACGTAATTCTACGTCAAAAATTACTAGCAGCGTCAGTGATTTTTTTTTGTTGTGCGTGCGTCATCGGTTCGGTTTGCGTTGTTGCTGTTCTACATGTTTTCGTTTTTGCGTTACCGTGGAGAAATGAAAACAATAAGAAATAAGAAAGAAAAGTAAGGAAATCAATCTGCAAGAAACATTCAGATAATTAAGTGCCGGTCGTGAACAAAGTTCCTGCATTTTCAATTCAAACGCTCATTTTGAATAAGTGATTAAAAAAAAAGGTTCGCTGTTTTTTTTTTATTGTGTGAAAAAACCGAAATAATCCAATTAAATTTTTATTGCCTTTAATTATTTTTACACAACATATTTGGATTTGAGTGTTCACTTAAATATTTCTTTTTAGCATATTTCTAAAGCTTTCGGTGTTCAAAAGTAAATAAATTAAATAATTATTTTTTAAGATTTAGTAAGAAAAAAATTATAGAAGTGTTAGTCTGTCAACTTATGTGGAAACGAGAAAATATGAAATTGTTAAATATTATTATTTTCGTTTTGAATTATCATATTCATTGCACCAAAAAAATATATAGTAAATTTTTTCCAAAAATTTATCACATGCTCTTAGTAGGTTCCTTTTCTACTTATAAGAATATCAGTTTTTTGTTTTTTTATCGGCATAGTTTTGTAAAATATTATGGAGATACCAATTTTTTTATTAAAGCAACAATCTTAAAATTAAGTCATTTCTAATAAATCATATCTCCATCTTATGTTACCTTATTTTTGTAAATCGTAACATTCCTATCATTAGAAAACTATAGAAAAGCGATTTAAAAAAATAAAATATTTTTGGAATTTTTATGCTAGAGTTACCAACTTTCTGAAAAACTTTATTTTGATTTTATCTCAAAAAGTGAATTTTATTTTTTTTTTTTTTTGTTATTTTAAAAACAAAATAAAATTTTCACTTACAAAGAATTACGATGGCTAAATGGCACGTTTTTTCGCAATCTCTTTTTCTGACACAAATTTCACTTTATCGTTCATCTTCATCTTATACCGTTTGAGATATTTTTACAAAATCTTGAACAAAACTGTTTGCCGTTTTAGGGTTTTATATATAGTAATGTTTGTTTTATATATATTTATGACCTCACACGTGACTTAGGAACATAAAAATGGAAGAAAACTAGAATAAATTAAAAAATTTTAATTTTTTCGTTTAAGATAATCGAAAGAGATGATATCTATTTTTTTACAGATTTAAGAAAAAATTATTTAAAGCGAGCGACCCAACTAATTTGTATCTTCAACGTACCTATTTATGTGGCCAGCTTAGGTACTTGCTAAGCGATTGCTACGACCTAGTTTATTGCGTTTTCAATTTTTGGGTTGTATGGGAGGTGGGCGTGTCCGTAATCGGATGACGTTCATTTTTCGAAGACATCTTTGTGTTTGAATAAAACACAAACATATCAAATTTTATTGTTGTAAGCTAATAATGAGCTGAGTTATGCAGTTTTCCATTTTCACGTTGTATGGGAGGTAGGCGTGTCCGTGGGAGGACGATCTCCATTTTTCAAAACCATATTTGTTTTGTCATAAAAAACATACCTGCCAAATTTTATCTGTAAAGGTTAAACAGAGGCTTATTTATTGCTTTTTCAATTTTTGGGTTGTATGGGAGGTGGGCGTGTCCATGAGCGGTTGACACCCATTTTTCGAGAACATCTTTGTGTTGATATAAAACACATAAACACCAAACTTTATTGTTGTAGCCTAATTATGAGCTGAGTTATGCAGTTTACAATTTTTGCGTTGTATGGGAGGTAGGCGTGACCGTGAGCGGATTCCAAGAATATTCAACAGTGCAGATTCTTGGGTTCATTTGATCATGTGTACCAAGTTTCATCCAATTATCTCAACTCCTTCTTCTTATCCTGTGTTTAAGGACAACACATAGACGGACGGACGAACGGACGGACGGACGGACATGAATAGCTTGACTCACGAGATGACGCTGATCAAATATATATATACTTTTCTATACCACACTCGCTTCGTTCTATGCGTTACAAACGTTTGCACAAAGTTAATATATCCTAACCTTTCAGGATTAGGGTATAAAAATAATGTTAAAAGGTGAATTTTTAAAAATTGAAAAGTATCTTCTTTTTTACACATATGTAGGAAGATCCATGTTTTTAGATTGAAAAATCTTGGATGGTACCAAAAAATATTTAAGTTCCAAAAGATAGTTGCTCAAATTGTATTCTAAAAATTTTGCAAGGTTTTTTCTATGAAAAAAAAGGTCTGCAAAAAATATATTTAAACAAACGAAGTGTTGACAGTGTCCTATAATTCTACTTTGCCCAAAATTGTGCGAATAAACGACGTAGTCATTCAAGTGATCACTACCGGAGTGTCGCCGGATGTTGAACTGTTGTTTAGCAAATTCAATTCACACCTAAGGGATAATCGCATGAATTTGCTACCTAACATTTCAAAATATGCATTGTTGCGTTTTTACCAATTAAAACTTTATTTAGCATTTTTCGGTATTAGAAATTTTAAAGTTTTCTCTTAAAAAATTTAAATGTTTCATTTGCATATTAATTATTTTTTAATTAAAAATATTTGTTTATATTGGTTTGAGTTGAATTGATTCTTTGTCAACTCTTCGGTACCAAAAAAGGGGGGGGGGAGGGATTTGGAACGCAAAAAGGCCCCCTTGGCTACGGTCTTGGCATGAAAAGGTACTTTTCAATTGTTGTTCGTGGTGATAGTTAGATAGCTTAACAGTATTTGCTTTGACTCGAATGGTGATGTAAGACAAAAGAACGAAAACTATATATTGATACTGTTTCTTGAATTTTCGAATTTGGTATTATGGCGATGATTAAAAAATAATTCGTTCAGCTATCAAACAAGGAATTATTCAGCATGAATTAAAGAAAGCAACTTGAATTTTCGCTATTTAAAACAAAAAAAACACAAACAAAAAATTTATCAGCTAATTGAAAACTGGATTTATTTATTTTTGTTAGGATTAACAAATGGAAATGAATGTTGTCACTAATATTGAGACTATTTTTGGCTTCCATCAACAATTTTCAACATCAATCATATTCAATCTTGGTTTTATTTTAACACATGCATCCGATTCATGAAATTTATCTATAGATATAACATTGAAAATTCATTCAAGTGATCAATGTATGGCTGGATGTAGAAATGTATGTAAGTATTTAATATGAAGTTTGTGCAGGCAAATCGATACATTTATTGCGGTACAAACAATTGCAATATCCTAAAGGCAGGACAGTCTGTAAATATTACAACAACAATTGATAGTAAACTTCACTCAAAGATATAACATTCGCTTTTCAATGAAGACAGTCTTGTAGTACGGCAGCACATGTAACCCGAAGCACTGACTGGCAGACTGGCAGATAGATAGACAGTTACAAAGCCAATGTATATAAATTCTATATCGATTGATGTAAACTAACGGAAAATGGTATCGACATGCATAAATATATGAAATACGTGGCATGCGTCAGAGCTGACAGTAAATCCATATGCGATACAACTAGCTTATGATAAACAAGATAGCATAGCATCTTCTTCGTAGCTTCTAACACCCTCACTGAAACTACGCGTTACTCACAAATATTTCAACTCGTTTTAATATTTCATACTTTCAAGTAAGGCAAACCACAAAAACAAGGCAAAAAATAAACGTCAAAATAAAATATAACTGTACAGACATCCATCGGCTTTCGTTGGCCACAGTGAAGCCATCGTGACGGAATGGTTTGCAAATATGCCAGGAAGCTAGAAGTTTTGCTTGCTTGGTTGAGTTATCTACCCTACAATCAAATCTGTTTGGGTTACTCTCCTCATATATATTGTATTTCTTATTGTTGTTCTGTTTGGATCCGACTCTAACATTTTTGGCAACGACTCAACCATGTTGCAAACACTTTGTTAAAATTGAAAATTCATCAGCAGCAAAAAAAAAAAAAAATCTTCTTCAAATTCGTCTTCCGATTGAATGTTACGTGTACCTTATAGAAACCTTATAACAAAAGGAATTGTGAGCAGAAAAATGTAATATTTTGCTTATCAAGAATTTATTAAAAATTCGTCTTTTGTGTAAATTTTTCTCAAAAAAAACAATTTTCAAGTTTTATGCATTCAAATTATGCTAATTGTTAAAGGAAACTATTTTTGTGTGTATCGGGATAACTCAACCTCGTGAGTATCTAAGATGTGCGTTGTTTGTTATGTTATACAGTCCTTTTAGGTTATACATTGAAACTTTATGTTTGAATCGTAACGAAGTTCTTAAATTGAGTCAAGTGAGGCATAAATTCCATTTACAAATTCATAACATAAATTCATATAAGAAAACTCTAAAGTCGGTTTAGCATATGAGATCAAAAAAGAAAGCAAAACCTTTGTGTGGCGGAGTGCGTTTCCAATAAATTAAAAATAAAACAAGTAAAGAAAGTCTTAAGTCGGTCTAGGTCAACTATGAAATTCCCTAAACCTACTTTTAAAAAAAAAAAAAAATAATATTATTGAAAATGGGCGTGTCCGTGGGCGGATGAAGCCTCTATTTTATATGCATCTAAATGTTGAAGAAAAATTTATACATACCAAGTTTCATTCCTGTAGCACACATTTAATGCCTTTATTATGCTTTCGTTATGTGAGTTGGGCGTGTTCAATGACAGATTACTCACAATTTTTGAACACACCTTAGTTTTAGCATAAAAAACATACATACCAAATTTGATCTCTCTATGGCAAACATAATCTTATTTATTCAGTTTTAAACTTTTTGGATTGTATGGGAGGTAGGCGTGTCCGTGGGCGGATGACGTCCATTTTTCAAAACCATTTTTTTTTTGTCATAAAAAGCATATGTGCCAAATTTTATCTCTGTTGGTTAAACAGAGGCTTATTTATTGTGTTTTAAATTTTTGGGTTGTATGGGAGTTGGCCCGTGTCTGTGAGCGGCCATTTTTCGAAGATATCTTTGTGTTGATATAAACACATACACACCAAATTTTATTGTTGTAGGTTAATTATGAGCTTATTTATACAGTTTTCACTTTTTGCGTTGTATGGGAGGTAGGCGTGTCCGTGGGCGGATTCCAAAAGTGCAGATCCTTGGGTTCATGTGACCATGAGTACGAAGTTTCATCCAATTATATCAAATCTCTCTTCTTATCCTGTGTAAACGGACGACACACAGACGGACGAACGGAAGGACGGGGATAGCTCGACTCACGTGGTGACGCTGATTAAGAATATATATACGTTTCTATACCGGACTCGCTTCGTTCTATGCGTTACAAACGTTTGCACAAAGTTAATATACCCTGAGCTGAGCTTTCAGGTTTGGGGTGTAATTACTAACAATGAGAAGAGCTTTCAGGTTTGGGGTGTAATTACTAACAATGAGAAGATTTAAAACAAAATAAAAATTGGAAAATAAAATTTCCTTAGATAATTTTGACGCGAAGAGTGGAAATCTGAATACAAATTGACAAAACTTAGCTCCCTAGGATTATTATCTGCCATGGAAATATAAAGCAATTTTTTAATAAAAGAAACTACGTGTAGAGAAAAAGGGACATAATTTCAGAAATTTAGTTCCTTCTTTATATAAATATTATAATTATTGCATCAACCACATTTAATTCGGTAAAATGTGTTAACAAAGTCATCGATACATATTAGCTAAGGAAATTTTATTTTCCAATTTTTATTTTGTTTTTAATCTTCTCATTGTTAGTAATTATACCCTAAACCTGAAATGTCAGGGTATATTAATTTTGTGCACACGTTTGTAACGCATAGAACGAAGCGAGTTCAATATAGAAAATATATATATTCTTGATCAGCGTCACCTCTTGAGTCGAGCTATCCATGTTCTTCCGTCCGTCCGCCTGTGTATTGTCCGTAAACTCAGGATAAGAAGAAGGAGTTGAGATAATTGGATGAAACTCGGGACACATAGTTGCATGGCCCCAAGAATCAGCACTATTGAATATTTTAGGAATCCGGCCACAGGCACGCCTGTATAACTGTATAACTTAGCTCATAATGAGCTTAGCAACCTTATATCAAAACAAAGATGACTTCGAAAAATTGGTGTCATTCGCCCACGGACACACCCATCTCCCATACAACCTAAAAAATTGAAAACTGCATAAATAAGCTTATGTTTGTCTTACAGAGATCAAATTTGGTTTGTATGTATTTTGTACAAAATCGAAGACATTTACAAGGATGCGAGTGATCCATTAACAAACACGCCCACCTCCCATACAACCTACAATATTGAAAAACTATAAAAAGGTTCATACATGGCCTACAGGTTTCAAACTTGGTATGGAAGGATTTTATTTCAAAACTACAGTGTGCCCACAAAATGGGCATCACCCGCCCATGAACACGCCCACCTCTCATACAACTCACAATATTGCAAATACCATAAAAAGGTTTGTATATAACTTACAGGGATTAAACTTTGTATGAGAGAATTTTATATTAAAACTAAGGTGCGCACAAAAAATGGGCGCCACACGCGCACGAACACGCCCTACTCCCATACAATCCCCATTAGTTAAACAGTTAAGAACTGTAAAGGAATACATGGACTTTGAAAAAATAAAAATTTGTTTATGTTTGTTTAAGTATATCAATATATATTTTAATATGATAGGGTTTAGGTTTAGGGTATTCCATAGTCGGGCTAGACCGACTATTTTGTTCTTTACTTGTTTTTTACTAAACGTGTGTATTTTAAATCAAAACTTATATGTCAATGTAAAGTTTTTATTTATAAGTAGAGTCACTTTGGACATGCTGGCTTCCATTAGATTTAACCCATTTTCGACCTTGATCATACTTTTTTAGAAAAATAGTGGCTTAAATACCGAATTTCAAGACTCACACCACTGATTAATTCAACGTTAAACATACATACATACATGAAGACTAACTCACAGACTTGTCTCGAAATTGTAATATGCGAAATTTTAAATGTTCGATATATTTATTTGAGTTTTCAAAATTATAATTGCATGTTAATCTGACGAGCTAGCTAGATCTTGGCTCTTGTTGCTATATTAAGTATTCATTCTGGCCTTTCGGATCACAAGTTTGGAGACCCCCGACCTAGATCTTTCGTTTTTTTAAATATGCTTCTGACAAAGCTAAAATTCGCTATGCAACAACAATTAACAACCCAAATAAAAATGAAAATTATTCATTTTTATTCTGACAGGCAGGCAGGCAGGCAATGTGAACAAGCGAGATAGATAGCTATCTGCATCTCGTTTTTTCACACAGATTTCAGCCTGCCTGCCTGTCTGAATCGCGTTCACTAAAATTGCGACCATACTCTCCCAACGAACACATCAACTTCGATACGGTTAGAACATTTCAATATTCGTCAGCTAAAGCGTGGTTTCCGCTTTTGTAGAGCTTGCGACTATAACCTATCTTGTTAACGAGGACATCGTTATGCTATTGTGAGATATTTCAGAAGTAAATTTCAAAACTTTTATAAAGACTTATTTCAAAGTTTCTATTTTGCTTCAAAATGTTTGTTTACGGAAGCTTTCAACTTCTAAAGAGCTTCGGTTAAACGAACAATTGAATTTGCTGCCACTTAGTCTGCCAAAGATTTCTATAAATCTTTAATTGGAGCATTATGAACATTTCATTAAATGTTGTTTGAATACCTCTTTAAAGTCTGCAAAATTTTATTAATTATAAGCTGTTGAAAGTTGTTTGTTTTATTGGTCTCATTCAACAGTCGAGATGTTGACACAGCAATAAACAGTCGCATTTATTGAATATTTTACTTTTAAATCATATTAAATCATAAAAAAAAGAAATCTGGCAGCTACTTAAGGAAGCTAAAAAGAGAACGCAGTGCTGTTATGAAACGCATATGAGCAAAAAATGACAGTAAAGTCACAAACGTCTACGAACACACCCACCTCCCTACAACCCACAATAGCGAAAACACTATAAAAGCATTAATATGTGAGCTACAAGAATAAAACTTGGTAGGTATAAATTTTTCATCAGAATTGAAATGCATTTAAAATATATTCTTCATCCGTCTACGGAGACGCACATTTTCAATACTATTATTGTATTTTGAAAAAGGAGAAGGGATATTTCATAGTTGGGCTAGACCGACTTTAAACTTTATTTACTTGTCTGTAATTGGGTCTATGTATGCATGGTTGGAAGTTATCTCCTGTATGGTTCCTCAGCCTAACCCAAACTTTGGATGATGAATTTTGCAAAATAGTTGTAGTATCTGAACTCCATTGATATTGCATGTTTAAAAAATAAATTCTTTCTCTTAAGCTTAATAGAACCTGTCAAATTAAGATATTTTATATTTTTTGTTTTTGTGAACTTTAACTATTTGTTACCTAATGTGATCAATGTCATGAAGAAAATTTTGAATTTCCTTTTTTTTTGACACTGTATTTTTTGACTATATGCATTAACCGGATCATTCTTATATGGATACAAAAAATTTCTACCGGTCGGGGTCTCAAAACTTAGAGGAACTCATTAAAATGATTTCTGCATACTTTTTTTTTCAAATCGGAGAAAAACCGCCGAAGCAATTTTGATTCTCCTGAAGGTCCTTTTTAGTAAAAAAACATGTTTTTTGCTAATAGCTTTTTATTTTGCACAGAACGCATACCCAAATCTTCTTAGATGTTAAATTTCTTACTCATACTAACATTTTGACATAAAAAAATTGTTAAAATTTTGTTTCATTATAACTCTTATTGACCATCAAAAATTGAACTTTTTGCTATTTTTAAAAAGGCATTTTTTTAAAACCGCTGTAAAAGACACATTTTTTATTAGATTTACGTGGAATTGTTATTGTTGGAAAGGTATTAAATTCTTCTTTCGTTCTGTGTATTGTTCTCATCAAAGCTATGTGATTAAAAAAAAAATTTATCGAAAACTGGACGATAAAGAAGTGAACAAATTAAATTTATTGTTTGTATGAATAAGAAATGCTTCATTTTATCAGATTTCTAAGGTCGATTTCTCACATTCTGTCAGTTTTCGCACACAGCTTTGATTAAAGCGATACAAAAAAAGAAAGAAGAACTAAATACCTTTCCAACAATAACAATTCCACGTAAATCTAATAAAAAATGTGTCTTTTACAGCGGTTTTAAAAAAATGCCTTTTTAAAAATAGCAAAAAGTTAAATTTTTGATGGTCAATAAGAGTTATAATGAAACAAAATTTTAATAATTTTTTTATGTCAAAATGTTAGTATGAGTAACATTTAAGAAGATTTGGGTATGCGTTCTGTGAAAAATAAAAAGTTACAAGCAAAAACATGTTTTTTTTATCAAAAAGGACCTTCAGGAGAATCAAAATTGCTTCGGCGGTTTTTCTCCGATTTGGAAAAAAAGTATACAGAAATCATTTTAATGAGTTCCTCTCACTTTTGAGATCCCGACCGGCGGAATCTAAATTTCGATCCGGTCTAATATGCATATAAGATTAAAAAATTGGTTTTTTCAAAATTTAAAAAAAATAAAGTGAACATTTTGAACCATTTAAATTAGAAAACTACGTGTTATTATTCTTCTTTATAAATGCATTACTAATAAAGGCTGTTTATTTTACGGGTATCGAACTTTAAGTTGGCAACACTATTTTAACTGGCGTCCATTTTGTCAGCTGCTAAGTGATTTGTATATACTTTGGTTTGGCATGAATAGACTGACATCTAAACAAGTCTTCCAATATTTATTTTGAACATAATAGTTCTGTTTGAAATTTTCATAAGAAAATTTTGTTTAGCTATGAAGCTCACTTTTGGTTGAATGGATACGCCAATAAACAAAACTGTAGTGCTTGGAGTGAAGATAATCCTCAAGTGAATGTTGAGACACCGTTATATTCAGAAAACAAACTGTTTGGAGTGCTTTAAGGTCTGGTGGAATCATATTTCTTTAAATCGTACTTTTTTAAAAACGATGCTGGCCAGAATTTTACAGTCAATGGTGACTGCTATAGAGCCATGATTACTGACTTTTTCGTTCTTCAATTAAATAACTATGATGAGCAAGAGCTGTGGTTTCAACAAGACGGCGCAACATGTCACACAACTTGTGCCACAATTGATTTACTGAAGGAAATGTGTGGTAACGGTCCGGACCCGTAAATTGGCCACCAAGATCGTGCGGTTTAACGCCGCTAGACTATTTTCTTAGAGGATATGTGAAGTCACTGGTCTACGCCGATAATCCCAAAACGATCGATCACTTGGAGGACAACATTCGCCGCGTTATTGCTGATATATAATAATGCCAAAAAATATACTAGGTCGTAGCAATCGCTTAGCAAGTACCTAAGCTGGCCACATAAATAGGTACGTTGAAGATACAAATTAGTTGGGTCGCTCGCTTTAAAAATTTTTTCTTAAATCTGTAAAAAAAGAGATATTATCTCTTTCGATTATCTTAAACGAAAAAATTAAAATTTTTTAATTTATTCTAGTTTTCTTCCATTTTTATGTTCCAAAGTCACGTGTGAGGTCATTAATATATATAAAACAAACATTACTATATATAAACCTCTAAAACGGCAAACAGTCTAAAATAACAAAAAAAAACTAAAATTCCCTTTTTGAGATAAAACCAAATTACTATATATAAACCTCTAAAACGGCAAACAGTCTAAAATAACAAAAAAAAACTAAAATTCACTTTTTGAGATAAAACCAAATTAAAGTTTTTCAGAAAGTTGGCAACTCTAGCATAAAAATTCCAAAAATATTTAATTTTTTTAAATCGCTTTTCTATAGTTTTCTAACGATAGGAATGTTACGATTTACAAAAATAAGGTAACATAAGATGGAGATATGATTTATTAGAAATGACAATTTTTAAGATTGTTGCTTTTATAAAAATTGGTATCTCCATAATATTTTACAAAATTATGGCGATAAAAAACAAATAACTGATATTCTTAAAAGAAGAAAAGGAACCTACTAAGAGCATGTGATAAATTTTTGGAAAAAATTTGCCATATATTTTTTGGTGCAATGAATATGATAATTCAAAACGAAAATAATAATATTTAACAATTTCATATTAACATAAGTTGACAGATTAACACTTCTATAATTTTTTTCTTACTAAATTTAAAAAATAATTATTTAATTTATTTACTTTTGAACACCGAAAGCTTTAGAAATATGCTTAAAAGAAATATTTAAGTAAACACTCAAATCCAAAGATGTTGCGTAAAAACAATTAAAGGCAATAAAAATCCAATTGGATTATTTCGGTTTTTTCACACAATAAAAAAAAAACAGCGAACATTCATTTTTAATCACTTATTCAAAATGAGCGTTTGAATTAAAAATTCAGGAACTTTGTTCACGCCCGGCACTTAATTATCTGAATGTTTCTTGCAAATTGATTTCCTTACTTTTCTTTCTTATTTCTTATTGTTTTCATTTCTCCACGATAACGCAAAAACGAAAACATGAAGAACAGCAACAACGCAAACCGAACCGATGACGCACGCACAACAAAAAAAAAAATCACTGACGCTGCTAGTAATTTTTTTCTGAACGGACATTCTATTTAAACCTTAATTTTTAATGAACGGTTGAAACGAACGTTCGTTGATTTTTGAAGTTGTGTGTAAAATTTTTTGAGGAAATACGCAACAGACAACCCTGCAAACATTTGGAAGACGATTGGAAGATAAGAAGATTTGGCGACGCGCTAGCGATTCGCCTAAGGGTTCTTTGGAAGATTGATCGCTTTTCGATCGCCGAGGCGATGAATACGCGATTCTCAAAAAATTTAAAAATCTTCCTTCGCTCATTCCGGCGATCGTTGGAAGATTGATCGCTTTTTGATCGCCCAAGGGATGAATGCGCGATTCAAAAAAATTTTAAAATCTTCCTTCGCTCATTCCGGCGATCGTTGGAAGATTGCTGTTTAAAAAGCTTTTCAAAATCTATCATTGTTATATGAAGCAGGCTCTGAAAAATCGTTTAAATTAATCAAAAAATTAAACTTTTAAAAAATTTCATGAAACTGGGATAAAACAACGTCTGAAGAGCCCGCTAGATCAAACATGCAACAACTTGTAACATTCAACAACGATGCTATGCAATAAACAAAAACCCCTTCTGCCATTCGTTGGCGAATCGCTTAAGACTCCTTTCAGCGAATCGTTCGCGACTCTTCCTGGCGAATCGCCTGAGACTCTTCTCGGCGATTCGTTGGCGAATCTTCCCGGCGAATCGCTTAAGACTCCTCTCAGCGAATCGTTCGCGACTCTTCCTGGCGAATCGCCTAAGACTCTTCTCGGCGACTCGTTGGCGAATCTTCCAGGCGAATCGCTTAAGACTCCTCTTGGCGATTCGCCGCCGAATCTTCCCGGCGAATCGCTTTTATGGCCTCAGCTGCTTACATTCGGCGATTCCCGGAAGACTCTCAGAAGAGCTCGCCGGCGATCGTTTCATCTTCCAAGCGATTCGCTGGAGATTCTCAGACGATTAAAAATGTTTGCAGGGAAATTTTCCGTGATAAAAAAATGCTTTTATCTTTCGATCAGACATGCACAACGAAATCAACAAAATTTTTTTTTGTTTTGTTGAGGCAGAAAAATAAATTATCAAAATTATTTCGTTTTTTAAATAACGTTAAAAATTTATCAAACCAAATTTCGTTTCGTTGAAAAACGAAAAATTTTCTATTATTTTCTCCTATGCTAAAGCTGGTATGACACTTGCTTTTTTCGCATTTTTAAGATTTTACCCGCAAAAAAGCAGCGGGTAAAAGGGAAGAAAATACTTTTTAAAAAAGGATAATTATAGATAATTAAACAGTCCGTTGAATTTAGCATTTTAGTGTTATTTTGAATTTTGTCAAAAATTATGAATTCTTTCCATAAAAATGGAAAAAATTTGTTAAAATATTAAAAGTCGAACTTTTTTTGCATTTCTTGTGTTAATTTGTGTTTATTTGGTTTTGTATATTCATTATAAATAAACAATAAAAAAGTATATTGTGAAATGTTAGAATTTAATGTGCCTCTGTCAGATTTTAAGCTGAGAGCGGCTGAAAGAGTAAATATTTTTTAACAGTTTTCAGCCATTGAAAATGACTGTTCTGCATTTTTTTGGACTTGCAGCGTACTGCTCACACCAACTAAAAATTATATAGCTTCGTTTGGTGTGTTGCTCTTTTTGTATTTTTAATATATTAAAAATGCGAAAAAGCAAGTGTCATACCACCTTAAACAAAAATTTCTTCGGATCCGAAAAAAACGAAATTTTTTGTTGAAATTAACATTATTTTCAACGGTTGATTGGGACAAAAACGAAAAAATTTTATATCGTTTTCTCCGAAACGAAATAAATATTTTTCGTTTTTGGAATTACCGTTTTTTTATTTATTTTGCTTCAACCAAACGAAAAAAATACTTTGGTTATCGTTAAAATTAACGTTAACGTGCATGCCTGCGTTCGATTGCAAACGAAATAAATCTGCTTTTAAATAAGTTTAAGAATTATTTAAGAAATTTATTATTAAACATATTTTAATGGATTGCTGATGAAAACAAAATAATAGTATATTTCTTTTCAAATACTCTGCGACAATTACGCGCTCATTGTTCCTTGCCCACTTAAAATTGTTTAATGTTTTGTAGTTGTAACAGTAAAGAACAAAACTGGATTAACATGTGCAAGATTCCTTAGCAGCAAATTATTAGCAGCGCTGAGCTGCAATTTATGGAATTATAAATGTCTGTCAAACAACAACAAATGTTGTTTATGAAAGAAAATAAGCCTAAAATAAGAATTAAAACTGCAAATTTATTTAATTTAACAGGGTTCACCTACATATGCAAATATAAACGGATTACATGTTTTTTGTTTTATTTTCTAACTATTTTCCTTCATAAATAAAATTCGTACTCTTATATTTTACTATTTTACTATTTATTGATATATAGCTGTTGCAGCGAAAAACATTCACCCCTAGATTTTTGCTGTCGTTTCATGTCGTTCGGTTTTTTCATTGACTGATACATACATACACAAGCATGTTAGAAGCGAATATTTCAGCGAATAACAACAACAAAGCTCACGGAAATATTATTTTCAATTAACTTTTAAACTAAATGGAATTTGAAAAAACTTCCTAAGAAAACAACCTTCGTTAGCAAGCGTAGAACAGTACAGAAAAATAAATTTTAAGATCGGTCAATCCGTTCGAGAGTTTAAGGTCTCTAAACAGCTTCAAACAACCTGTTCCAATAATGTTAAAAGATTGTTTTTTTGAATCAAGTCAATTTCATGTCAATTTTAAAAATTCATCCCTGTTTTGTTTCATTTCAAAGTTTTATACTTCTAATTAAAACACCCTTTAGTTCGTCGAAGATTCAGTGCAGAATTTAGTTTTGAAAATTAGTCCTAAACTATAATCTTAAAATATCAGGTGCAAGTAAAAGATTGTACTGTTCGTGAAAGAATTTACTTTAATTTAAGAGTACAACATTTTGGAAATAACATTTTAAAAGGAAAGTTGTTACATGATGAAATTATTGAAATCTGAAAGAAGAATTAAAACTTCATTTAAATGATTTTTCGGAATACATATAACAAATTTCAATAAAAAACTTTTTAACAAAAAAAAAAACCTACTTCAAAATCACTAGAAAGTAAAAAATAATTTTAAATTACTTTTACTATTTATTTCTTGGTCAAATTTGTATTTTTATAATAAATATATTTATTTTTTTATGATAATAAAAGCTTCTAGTCAGCGCTAATCATTGATGTAAAATCATGATTTTTTCGCCATCCCTACTCTATTTAAAACTTTTTTATTTGTAAATATCCTGCTTGGGTGACGCTGTATTAATTTGTAATCTTAATTTTTCTTAAATCTTAATTAAAATGCTATATGTGTGTTGCAGCTGCATAAAAATCTGATTATATTAGCGCCGACTTCGAAGCTCTTATTATCATAAAAAAATAAATATATTTATTATAAAAATACAAATTTGACCAAGAAATAAATAGTAAAAGTAATTTAAAATTATTTTTTACTTTCTAGTGATTTTGAAGTAGGTTTTTTTTTTTGTTAAAAAGTTTTTATTTCTTTCTTTTTAGAGAAAATGATATATATTAAAAAAGTGTATAAATTAATTAAACACCAATTATTTATGCTCATAATATGGAAAACGCTTTTCTGTCGTTTCTTATTCTGGTCTTTGTCAGTATGTTTATCAGTACCTTCTCTTGTATTTTTATCACTACCCCATTGTCAATATTGACTGAAATAAAGTGTGTTTATAATATTGACACGCCTCTTTGTCGAGAATATCACACTCTTTGTCATAGTGTTTTCAATAGTTCTACCCATTCTAACAATGAATTTTACCACCCTTAAGTCAATATGATACAGTTTTTTACACACTGCCACACCCCTTAGTCGAATAACGCCAAATTCTTCGGTAGTAATTTGTAATAATTGTGCCTACGTCTGTATTTTTTCAGTTAGTAGTGTCAGAATTCGATTTAGTGTTTTCTAATATTGCCACACCCCTTTGTCGAATGACGCCCACTTTATTCACAATAACTTGTTATAAGTGTGCCTACCTCTATACTAAATATCAGTACTCTATTATCAATATTATTCGCGATACAGTGTATTTTATATATTGCCACACCCCTTTATCAAACAAGGTCCACTGTATTGAAATTAATTGTTTTATAACTGTGCCTACCCCTGTAGTTAACTTTAGTGTCAATATTATTCGAGATACACAGTTTTTCTAATATTGCCACACCTCTTTGTCGACTAACGCCCACTTAATTGACTGTTATTTTTTACCTACCCTTGCATTTTTTCTGTGAATTTATTAACTCTAGTACTCTAGTTTCAATATTTACTGAAATACAGTGTTTTTCTTACAGTGACACGCCCCTTTATCGAATACCGCCCACATTACTGACAGTAATTTGTTATATTTGTACCTACCTTTGTACTAAATTTTAGTATCGTAGTGTCAATAGTAATCGAGATACAGTGTTTTTTTTTAATATTGCCACTCCCCTTCTTGATTGACGCCCATTTTTTTTTTTACAAAAATTTGTAGTAATTTTTCCTACCTTTGTAATAAATTTCTGTACCCTAGTATCAATAGTATTCGAGACACAGTAATTCTCTTATATTGCCACACCCCTTTGTCAAATTACGCCCACTTTTGTTGTAGTAATTTCCAATAATTGTACCTACCTCTGTACTTAATTTCAGTACTCTAGTGTCAATTTTCTTCGAGATACAGGGTTTTTACAATATTGCCACACCCTTTTTTAGAATTACGCCCACTTAAGTGATCGTCATTTTTAATACTTGTGCTTGCCCTTGTAATTTTATTGTGAATTTTATTACCGTAGTGTCAATATTTACTGAGATACAGTGTTTTTCTTATAGAGACACGCCCCTTTTCCGAATACCGCCCCCTTTCATAAACGGGCACCTCCGCGTTGATAATCTCTATATGTTGACAAAAAATTACGGCAATCGGGCAAGTACTTTAGGAGTTATCGATGTACATACATTCACAAAAAAAAAAAAAAAAAAAAAAAAAAAAAAAAAAAAAAAAAAAAAAAAAAAAAAACAGAGAAACCAACCAACTTGAGAACCTCCTCCTTTTTGAAGTCGGTTAAAAAAAAAGACTCGAATCTTTACTGCTGTCACAAAATTTTGCCAAATTAACGAGATATTCAGCGAGCATCTTCAGTGACCAATAGTTATCGCATGTCAAAAAAGTTGGGGCAATATATAAATTATGTGAATGCTTAGTTCTTCTGGTAAATTAACTTCATCAAATACACGAACATTAAAACTTTTGTTCTAAACGTGTCAGTTGTTTTTCATTTCTGTCTTTTTTTTTATTTTTTGTATTATAAGACTGCGAACCATTATGTTCAAGTGAAATGTGTGATTTTGTCCACCAGCTGCCAACTAAATTTCAAACTCTTTAGACGTACAAACGTCCAGATATGCGTCTCTACTCGAAGAACCTCGGTTTTGTACACCAAATAACGATGGAAAAAAAATTATAAAATAGCGCAATAAAATAAAGGCAAGAAATTAAAAACAAAACGAAGTAGGCACAAAAATAAGATGAAAACTTTTTCATAATTTTTGTTTTTTTTTTTTATATATGCTTCTGTACAATGAACACACAAATAGATATATCAGTGTACATATTTCAGGCATGATCCAAAGCAAAAGTCATTAAAAGTTTATAAAAGTCAAACAGAACGCAAAAGAAGCCAGTAAACGATGCGGCAATGTCTGCAACCAGGGAAAAATGCTCCTTTAAGCATCGGACAAAATGTCCTTTTTTCATTTTTCTCATACTTCTATGCTTGTGTTTATGATGCTCTTGACAGTCAACCGTTTTCATTGGGTTGTATGAAATGCCAACGTTGAAAAATCATTTTTTCGCGTCATCAAATTTTCCCTCTTTTGTTTGCTTAAGACAGAACTTCTCCGCCTCCAAGAGATGAGGATACCGTTGCCGCGTTTGGCTGGTCTTATATTACATAACAACTTAATTTTGCACTGCAGTCAGTTTACTTTCTCTGATATTATCTTCTTTGGAATTTCAACAAATAAAAAACCTTGAAATTTATTTAGTAAAAAATAAATTGAGAAAATTTAGAAACCCATTAGCAGCTGACCTAACAGCAACATATCTTTTTATTCAGCGTTACTTCTATACTTTTCACATTAAGTTTGAAGTTTTTCGCAGGAATTCTTTTTTTTATTTATATGAAAACTTTGTTCTTTTCAATAACTTTTCTATAAAATACAAACAGACAAGATTATTAAGTCATAAAATAAAATAATATTTTGTGTGCTATATTTTGATGGACGTATTAGTCTTTAAAGAATTTTCGTTTTTGGCAAACTTCTTATGCAATCGATTATCTACGTTCGAGTTCTGTTCCAAGCAATATGGGTTGATGTCTTGTATCACTCATGATGATGAGGGTTATTTACGATCTAAAAATTTTTTCATTTTTACACATCTTGTTTTATAGCCTTGAAAAGTTTTTTTAGTTCTTCTTTATCTATGGATGTATGTATTTGTCATCCAATGAAGCGTTTATTAGAGGCTGCATAAAAGAAAACTCTTGCAGACTTGATTATTAAACCGATTTATCCAAATGACTGAGGGTTGGAAATATGATAGCTTGTATTTGGAATTTCAATTGAATACAAAGAGTAAAACATTGATTGTCTGAAGAGTTATGTGACATTATGATACAACACAGTCTGTTTCAAAATAATAAATCCATTGATAAAATCTGTTTGTCGTTATGTCGTAATATTATGCTTATGTCGTAAAAATGCTTTTGGCAACTTGTTTTGTTAGTCAAAATAAAAAATTTTTTATTTTAAAATTTTCTTATTTTAAAATTGTGAAAATTTAGAACTATTTTAATTTAATTAAATTTATTTTGAACTGAAACTTAATTTAATCATTCTTCGTAGAACCAGAAGAAATTGACGAGATGATTGTACTGTCTAAAAGTCAGAATGCTGACTCCTGCCTTTGAGTTGCTCTTTGAAATGCAAATTTGTGGTTACTATTGTTACCTAGAAGAGGCTCCGCTGTTACCGGTACCCCCGAAAATCTACCTTGCTCTATTATAAATGTGCAATGTTTCCTGCGGGGCCCAGGTTTTATGATAAGATAATTTTTGTCCTAACAAATTCATTTCAAGATTGTTTCAATGGCAGTCAAGACAGTGCTTTATTTAAGTTTACAAAAAACTAAGATACAAGTTCTTTCATGTCAATTTTAAATACAAAGAATACTATTTACGATATGCGAAAAATTAATAAGTGACATGAATCACCTTAATTTTTTCTTTGTCTATTTCTCGAAATAAATTCTTGTTTTTAGCAAATTTGCTTTAAACAACTCAAAACCGTGCTCGCTGCTTTTTCAAGCTTGTTTTATTTTGATTAAAGCTGAATTTGTTTGCTTTTATTCTAAGTGTAACACAAAACTTGAACCTCCTTTTTCTCAATTTCTAGACAACACATGTGAATGAAACTTACAGTCAAACGACTAACCGGACAACGTAGCGAGCAACTTAAAATGCCATTTTTTTAACAAAAAACTTAATATAAAAACGGAAAGTTGTACAGAATGTTTTATTATTGTTTTAACTTTTGTTTGATACAAAGAATTTACCAAAAATATACTCCAATTTCATTCAGTTCGCAAAAATTTAAAAAAATCCTCTTTTTAAGGGTTAAACGTCTAACCGGACATTTAAAATTAGGCATGTTGTTTTAAAAAATAATTCTTCAATTATTAAAAATATCCTTTAAAAAATAATTCAAACCCAATTTGTATTGATTCCGTTCATTGTTTTTTGTCTTCGGTAATCGCTACTACAAAAAATTCTACAAAATTCGAAATTTGACCGCTAATTATACGGCAATACTGTGAAGGTAAAACTATTCGCTATATCGGTAATATCGTTGTTCGAAACAATTCTTCTGTCCACGATATTATTGAAAAAGTATTGTGATGACTTCCGAATCCTCAATAAAAGTCGGGAGGGTCAAGGTAAAACACTAGGCGGCCGTGATGACCTTTCGTCTTCACTTGAAATTCCACTCAAATCTCCATACAAAAAATGACAGCTGTGAGACAAGCGTGAACATTTCACAACTTTTTCGTCAAAGCTGTACTAAGCTTCGCTTCGGAAAATCTAGTACTATATTCCGCAACATGCATCTAGCAACATTTTTTTCACGGCAATTTAATTGAACCGACCATTTATTTTGCCGTGAAAATAGACAGTTGTCATTTAATTAAAGAAAAAAGTGCAAACAAAAGAGCAATGTTTCTTATTGAAATTATGTTTTTGGAGTATTTCTAAAGTTTTGCAATTAATAATTGCAGTTGTTGGAAATTGTAAATACGGATGCACCTTTCCGCGGTGTTGGTTGTCGCAAAACTTCGCAGCTGGCAGACTGAAATTTCACGCAATCGAGCATAGTACTAGGCTTAATCTGCAAACGAGCTGAAAAATTATGTAAAAGAATTTAAGCAAAGGGCTTATGTGCGTAAATTATTCCTAATACACTTCGTAAGAATGATTTTCATGGAAGAATTGTGCGAAAGAAGCCGTTCATTAGCCCAAATATCAAAAGACTATGACTTCAGTTTGCTAGAGAATACTTGCTTAAAAATGATACTCTATCGGATACGGTAAGTAAGGTAATATGTAATATTCAACTTGGACGGTTTAGACGTAAAGCTTAAGTATGGCGACAACCAAACACCGAGTTTAAAAGCAAAAATACTTGTACTATAGTGAAACATGGAGATGGTTCTGTAATGGTTTGGAACTGTTTATCTAGTGCAAGTGTCTGGAATCTATCGGTGTTTATCGATGTAAAACGGATATATACTATACCTTAACATATTAAGGCAAATTTAAGCAGAGTGTCGTAAAGCTTCGTATTTTACAGACCTCTGATTTTTATCAAGAGAATGACCCAAGACACACTTCTGCTGTGGCAAAAGTATGGCTATGGTATATAACTGCCCAAATTATTGCAAACCGGTCCCCCATCGCCTGGCTTCAACGTCATTGCAAATGTATGGAATGAAGTGGGTAAAATGATCTACAACACAAGCGTTCGAAACATAACTCAGTTCAAGGAGGAATTTATCAAGGAATGGAACAGCATTCAACAGATGTTTGCAGAAAACTGTTTCCCTCCATAAAAAATAGTTTTTAAGCCATAATTGATGCAAAAGGTTCCTCAACAAAGTATTGAAATAATGAATTTAACAACAATTTGTTTGTGTCCAGTTAGAAAAAGGGGATTTTTTTTTATATTATTGGTAACTCAGGAACTAGGAGTATATTTTTGGTAAATTCTTTGAACCAAGCTATATTTAAAACAACAATAAAACATTCTGTAGAAATTCCTGTATCACAAATAACGACTTTTTCCTAAAAATAATGCTTTTAAAGTAGATCGCTGCGCTGTCCGGTTAGTCGTTTGAACCACTGTATATCATTTGAAAGGTACTTTAACATAAATGTGCAGCATTTATATATAAATGATATATCTGATGGAGGTGGTGACCGCAGCATGCAGGTTAAGTGTGTGGCTTGGCATGCTCGGAGCCCGAGTTCGATTCACATTCGCGGCGAAAAGATTTTGAAGTGAAACTTCTTTGGCGGCGAGTGAAATTTCAAGGTCTCTTATTCATGACGCTAGGCAAACCTTTTCAATGCATATGAAAATTTTCAAAAAATGATAGCCGCTAGCGAGAATTGAACCCAGACCATCGATGTTGATCATTGCTCATGATTCGGAAGCCCTACAATTACACCACAGAAGCACATTCACAGGCAAACAAAATGTAGTTAATTTTGAACGCGTAACATTCCGTCCGTAACATTAATTTTCATCCTAAAAGTATGCACGGAAAATATATTTCTTTACGCTTCAAACGAAAATATTTAGGCATAGATATACATCAAGCAGAAAAAAATGTACTGCCTGTTCGCTGCATAATGAGCTTAAAGCTTAATTTGGTTCGTTGGCTGTTATCAAAAACTTGACAGATGATTGACAACATGCAAAAAACAGGTGATTCAATATATAATATTAAAAGCAAAAAGTGTTAAAAGTGCAATATTTAAGACTGCCGAGAATAGTTTTTGCCAGCCAAAAAACGTCTCAAAGCTATGAAAAATAGCTAAAACAGGAGCAGAACGCGTTCTTGAATATAAATAGCGAATTAGAGCACTGAAGAATGCAGCCGCAGCTGGGTCTGAAACAAATGATGAAGGTAAGGTGATTGCAACATCGGCTGAGTTCCAAAATGCATTTTTACGAAGCACAGTGCATTTTGATGAATCTGCAAAGAATCAATCCCAGAAAAACACACTGATGCTTTGTAAAAATGTATTTTGGAACTCAGCTATCATTTCAACAAAATTTTATAGCCAACTAAGTTGATGCACTCAACAATCAACGTTCGCTGCTTTACGAGGACCTTAATCAACAAAGCAACTATTATGATCAGGAAGCAAAACAGAATAATCAACAATATTTGCCTCTGCTTTCGGAGGCTGCGTCATCGAGTACTATGCAAATGCAAGTTAGCATTTAAAAAGTGACATAGTTGAGAAGACATTCGAAAGCAACTAAAACACCAACTGAACTAAAGCAAGTGCCGAAAATAACTGTTATTTTGCAATTTTCAAATGAAAAAAATTGTTGGAAGACTTTTTCAAATATACCATTATGTTACAAATGTCCTCAGCCTCACGAATATTAAGTCACTTTTAAATTTGAAACTGATTCTTTAAAAGTTATAAGTCAACTGTTATTTTTTGCCTTGTATTTTTTCGAGGAAAAATAAAGGTTACTTTGGACTTTTATTTTATCGGCCAAAAATAGCAGTTATTTTGTGACTTTAATTTTTTTGGGTCAAAAATATCAAGCAATTTGTGTTTTCTTAAAGGCCGCTTGACAGATTGAACTGTTGACACCATGTGTAAAATATCTCACCGATGAGAAGAAAATAATGGTATCAAAAGTTTTTTAGTCGGTTAAATGACTTTTGAAAAATATAAAATAGTACCTGATAATTTTGACCGAAAAAATAAACGGCAGAAAATAACTGTTATTTTTGACCGATAAAATAAAAGTCAAAAGTAACCTTTATTTTTCCTCTAAAAAATACGAAGAAAAAACTAACAGTTAAATTTTAACTTTTAAAGAATCAGTATAAAATTTAAATGGCTTTCGTGGGGGTGAGGACATTTGTATCCTTCTTTCTTTTTTTTTTTCTGTTTAAGAAGTTTCTGCCTTGTGTTCGTTGCTAACGGGAGTTTTTTTTCAATAAAAAATTTTTCTGATCGCTCACTACCTCTCTGCAGATAATGGCAAACATCAGAGAGTAAATAATGTCATTTAAAGCTGCTTGAGAACATGAACTTTAGCCGTTCGGAGTCGGCATAAAACATGTATTTAGGTCCAGTTCTCGGTGAATTGTGTGCTCGGTCAAAGTTGTTTCAAGGGCTGAAATGGCCAATTTATTTTGACGTAGAATTACGTCTTACAGCGCGGTTTGTGTGGACTCGTTTTAACAGATTTTTTCAAGTTCATTAGGCAACGTTTTGGTGAATACTTTAGGGTATACCTACAGCCTTTAATAATCTTCGTTTAAAGATAATATATATACTAAACTCTCAAATATATCCTGCGCTGAATGAATATCTAATTATGGATTTTGTCACTATTATATTAAAGTCACAAAATAGTAAAATATAAGAAGAAAAATATATGTTTTATATAAGAAAATCAATCATCAGCTGCTTATGTGCCTGCTGCTTTCTTTGTTTTTCTATCGTTGTTTATGCTTGCATGCTTTGGTTTTGCACGAACTGATTGGTTCGCTTTGGCAGCATTGTAAGCATTAGTTCGCATTGGGTTTATGTATGCACTACTGTTCTAGTATACTATTTTGAAACCAGAGGTCATGAACCTCTTTTCAACTCAGTCAATGAACTCAATCTGTCAAATTTGACGAAATGGGTCTGTGATCCGGTTAGATTTAACTCTTATGAAAAAACAAGTTGGATCATATTTCGTTTTTTGCTTTTACCCAATAGATGGCATAAAATTTTTAATGCAAATTAATTTGGATTCCACATCCCACTAGCACTAGCGAGTGTAGTTTGCAAACTATACATCGAACAGAAAGTGTAGCTAGCAAACTAAATATCAGACAGAGACGAGAGGAAAGGACATGTGCATGAAATAAAGTAACCATACGATTTTTTAAAAATCGGGGTCTTAATTTTTGTTTGAAATTAGTAGTTAAACTGACTGTAGCTCGGAAACTAAATATCGGGCAGAGACGAAAGTGGCACCAATGGAAAGTGCATTTGCTTCGCCTTCTTTTCAACTAAGTCAATGAACTCAACCTGTCAAACTTAACAAAATTATCGAAAAAATTTGAAATTTTGCTTGTTTCTTTTTGCTTGCTCATTTAATCATACTTACTTTTTAACTGTTTCTTTGTTTTGGCCTCGATAAGTAGTCCATAATTGAGTGTTATTCATTTATTAATTAGTTTTCGGAAGATCAATAAAAAATACGTGCAAATGGACAAAACAATCGGACCAAAGAGACAAAGTAGAAGAGGTTACAACTTAAACGGAGTTCTACGTCTACACTTACGATAATATTGAAACTGTTTCTTTTTTTTTTGTTTTTATATCAGATGGAGGCGGTTTCCAACCTTAAAGAGAAATAAAATTTTTGAAAAAAGTTGCTTTATGATCAACATTAAATTTAGTTGGAAGAGAGCTTTTGAGTTAGTCGAATTTGAATTGTTCTCAAAATTAAAAATTCCCTTTTAAAAATTACTTTTAAAATTTAAAAATTTTCATTTTTGGTTGCAATTAACATATTTTTATGATATTCTTAAACGAAGAAGTTTTGAAAAGGAAAGTCAGGCTACTTTCGTTACAGTGACCACTTTAAAAAACCATTAATAAATTAAAACTATTTTTGTTTGTCAAGTAATAAGAACAGGTTTTAGAATTATTAACTCTTAGCTGTTAAATATAAGGTTCAAATATGTGTTTAACAGAAAGTTTATATGTTTTTATGTCATATAGTTTTCCGAAAATGAATGTTCTTTCCATCAAACTTCGGCATTTTTCATATTTTTCATGTAAAAATAAGAGGTTCAAAATTTTACTAACAAACATTTCAAAATAAATTATTTTGATTAAAATTCTTTCAAATATGTTTTATTAAAAAATTAGGTTAATCAAATAAATTTTCTTAAATAGTTTGCTAAGCGCATGCATTAACTTTCCGAAAATACCAAACATATGTGCAATTGTCCAACCTGTAGAAGTCCTCGGAAAAATAAAGGCTGCATAATTTCGCGCACGTCCGACGGAGAAAAAGGATGATGCTGTCAAGGACACCTTCTACGCGAGCCTATAGAACATGTATGATCGCTGCCCGGCCCCTGATATGAAAATAGTCCTCGGCGATTTCAACGTGAAAGTAGGAATAGAAGGTATTTTTGGATTAGCTTCCATAGCCCTCTCTCGATAGACAAAACTAACACTCTACAAGACGCTTATCATATCTGTACTTCTCTATTGCGCTGAATCATGTGTGATATCGCTAACAGTTGAAAATTCTTCGCAAAATATTTGGTCCTCTTCGAGTTGGCTACGACTATCGCATTCGAATGAACCTCGAACGGTACGAGCTCTACGACTACATGGACTTAGTCCAGCGTATACGCTGATACGCTGAACAATTCAGCCTACTTTGGCTGGGTTTGGATGAAGAAGCTCCAGCGGAAAAGGTATTTGAGGCGAAAGTCGAAGGTCGACGACGAAAAGGAAGACCGAGGAAGCCATAACTGCGCTTGGTGAAAGAGATTGAGACGGCGTGCGAGAAGCAAAGGCGCTTGGAGAGAGCTGATGAAGTCGGCCGTAACCACTGGTTGTCATGCCCACCTCAGTAAGTAAGTAAGAACGCAGCTAAAGGCAGAGTAACTAAGTTGGGTTGAAAAATGAATACACCTTCTTTTGAAAAATGATTACTCCAATTATAAAACTCGTCTAAATTGAACGCTGCCATGTTTAGCGAACTAAAAATTAAATGTCATGCCAATAGTATTGGCAGTTCAAAATTTATTGTTTTAATAAATTTATAAAGCAAAAATTATGAATTTTAATCTTATAAAAGTATTTGGTTTCTCTTTTTGTCTATACTGGAGCGTCAGCAAACTGCAATCAGTATAGAGAAAGGATGCATCAAAGAAACCTAACTAACTATAAAAACAATTGTATTGTGACATCATAAAGAGCATCATTTGTTTTAACACATTTTTGTAATATTGTCTAGAACATTCTTTTGGAAGAAATACGCACTGGTAAGTATATTTTGCTTTTAGTGCAAATAAAGCTGACAACAATTTTTTTTTCATATATTTTTTTGGAAAAATAGAAGAAAATTCTCAAAGTTTCATTATATTTACTACAACTGTACAGCTCATTCGCCTCAAAGCTAAGCAGTGTTGCGAAAATAGTTTTATGTATTGTCAGATTCTTGGCCAAAAATAATAACGCATACGCATGAGTGGAACTATGTAAGTTATGCCAAGCAGAACATAGCCAAAGCTTCGCAACGTTATGCTATAAACAACAACAAGAACAAAATCCAAAAAACCACTGAACCCAACAATAAAATCAATGCGAAATTTAAGACCAAATAAAAACTTGTTATTTTCTAAAAATGTCAGTACCAAATAAAAGATATGAAACCATAAGCAAGGACAACGGCAACAGAATAAAATACAGCCATGTAGCTCATGCAGGGTTCTGGAAATAATTGTAACGCGATGCACACACAAGCTTTGCTGTAGATGATATTTATTTAGTGCTTTCGTCTGTGCTTTCATTATAATTTTGAAATTCCTTTTGCGAGCTATATTTATATGAATTATATTTTTGGAAAAACATACGCACATTCGTAGGACAAGTTTGTTAGTGCGTTTGTGCACAGTTTGCCACACTACGAATAATAGTAGAAATTTATACTAGCGATGTGACGGATGTCATTTTGTGGATGCGGATCATTAATAAATCGAATACGGATGACAGAGGCGCACACAGGTTAAATTGCAGAGGCAAGAATTTAAGTTTCACTTCAACAGCCCTTTGAACATGTAGTAGAGCTACTCCACAGAGCCTTTCTCCACCAGTCTTATTTTTCAAATATGTTCTAAATCTTCGTAGGGACGAAAACGAACTCAGGGACGTTCGCTCTAAGCGACAGTCACAACGTTGCACTTATCTGAAGAAATAAATTAAAAAGTCTGTTGAAATTTGTTTCAATTAGTGCCTTTAAATATGCGCTACAAATTAGAGATAAGAAGTACAATTTTTACCTTCTCTACACATGTAACGTAGCCAAGAAATTTTTTGGAGAACCTTCATTATTATTTCGGTTCTAAAATACAAACTGTATCTGTGTTTTGGTTGATTTAATGCATTTTTTTTTGTCAAAATAAATTTTCATTATTATTGGGAACTGACTATAGTTCAAAGTTTGAATAACATTCTACATCATTAGTATTTTGTTTCTAAAATACGAACTGTCTCTTGCATCTGTGTTCGCATAATTAATGCATTTTTTTGTCGAAACATTTTTTAATTATACCCTTAACCTGAAAGGTCACGGTATATTAACTTTGTGCAAACGTTTGTAACGAATAGAACAAAACGAGTCTGGTATAGAAAAGACTATATATATTATTGATCAGAGTCAGCTCCGTCCGCCCATCTGTGTGTTGTCCGTAAACACAGGAAAAGAAGAAGGAGTTGAGATAACTGGATGAAAGTCGGTACACATAGTTACATGGGCTCAAGGATATGCACAATTGAATATTTTTGAAATCCACGCCTATTTGGGCACGCCTACCTGCCACACAACGCAAAAATTGAAAACTGCATAACTAAGCTCGTAATTAACTTACAGCAATAAAATTTGGTACGTATATTTTTTATATGTAAACAAAGACGTCTTCGAGAAAAGGAATGTCATACGAATACACGTCTACCTCCCACAGCGAGAGCACAATAAACACATTAACTGTAAGCTACAGGAATACAATTTGGTATGTGTAAACTTTTAATCAACATTTAAATGTATATAAAATATAGGCTTCATCCGCCCACGGACACACCCATTTTCAATAATTTTTTTTTTTTTTTTTTGGAAAAGTAGGTTTAGGGTATTTCATAGTCGACCAACTTTAGACTTTCTTTACTTGTTTAATATAAGAAACAATGTTTTATGTTATTTGTTGTATTATTGTTCGAAGAGACTTATTTTTCTATCTATAATTATTATTTAATAAATTCAAAATTCAAATTATTTTAGAACTTATATAAGTACATTATTTTTGGTTGTTTTTCTGATATAAGGAAGAATAAATTGATTGGATGTATTTCCTATCCTAAAAAGACCAAAATATTATGAAAAAATAGTTCTACATTACATAATCACGGACAATTTAAGAGGACTGACTTTGTGCCTGGTTTTTTGTCCAAGTAAAACACATTTATACAGGAATTTTAATCGCGTAAACTGGAAGGGTAAATCTGAGGTAAATCTGAGGTAAAACAAAGGGATTCGAGGCATTAAAATATTTTTACCTTTGCTGAACCAGTCAGAATAATACCCTTAAACAAATTTTAAATAAATTTGGT
The DNA here is from genome assembly GCA_958299015.1 of Tetanocera ferruginea. Classification (NCBI taxonomy): domain Eukaryota; kingdom Metazoa; phylum Arthropoda; class Insecta; order Diptera; family Sciomyzidae; genus Tetanocera; species Tetanocera ferruginea. Next base: position 78,998,268 of record OY282642.1, read on the forward strand.
AACACGTAACCGAACTCCATTGCATACAAATTCGAAAGTAAGTCATCTTTTGTTTTTAGTGCAATGCTCAAGCATGAAGTAAACTTTATGCCTGTATCCAACTGTCAGAACTGTTGAAGCAAAGGTACCAGCTTTTATGCTAACGCGAAGTTGCACTCGAATATTCGTGCGCAATTGTACAACTTGCACTTTATGCTAAAACAATGATTTTTAAAGATGTTTTTTTAAAATCGCCCGAAATCGCCAGAAAAAAAACAATTTTATCTGAGCAATATGTCATAAAATGAACGAATACCTCTTTCGTTAAGGAGATTAATTCGTTCTTATTATTCTCGATTAACATATTAAAGTTCTGTTACTGTACAAAACATATAGAGACTATCAAAGCAGAGGTGCCCGTCTATAAAAGTGGACAAAATTCGACAAAGGGGCGTGTCGTTATAAGAAAAACATTGTATCTCAGTAAATATTGAGAATTGGGTAATACAAATCACAGTTAAATTACAAGGACAGTCTCAAATATCAAAAATTACGATCATTTAAGTGGGCGTTATTCGACAAAGGGGTGTAGCAATATTGGAAAAACTCTGTTTCTCGAATAAAATTGACACTAGGGTACTGAAATTTAGTACAGAGGTAGGCACAATTATTGAAAATTACTATCAAGATTAGATTTTACTTTAAGACAATTACTGTGTCTCGAATAATATTGGCTTTAGGGTGCAGAAATTTATTACGGCTGTAGGCACAATTACTACAAATTTTTGTTAAAAAACATGGGCGTTATTCGACAAAGGGGTGTGTCAATATTAAAAAACACTGTACCTCGATTACTATGGACACTAGGACTCTAAAATTAACTTCAGAGGTAGTCACAAGTATAAAAAATTACTGCCAATAATTTTATTATTATTATTATTTATTTAATTGCTAAGCCTTGTAAGGCTTTTTAGCATTATACAAAATTTAAACATTTATATAAATAAAATTGAAATTGTACATATAATTTAAAATTTACGTTAAAATATGTACATATAAATTATATGATTATTACACAGCAAAGAACATTGTGGTAACAAGGCCAACATGGTTATATCCGCCCCCACTTAAAATAGCTTAGTGTCGGAATAGAACGGTAGGAGGTATCAAGACAAATAAGGTCTGTACACCACACTGATAAGCAAATGCATATATATAATATAAATCGTTCTTCTAAGCAAGGTGGTATTTCGACAAACTAGGTCAAATACACCATACCAATTTCATTCTATACCAAGAAATGGTTGCGAACGCAGGCACTAAGACAACTAGGTGTCATTGGCCAGTTATATTATTATATATACAATACAAATCATTCTAGCATGGTTGAAGAAAACATATACAACCAGCAAGGCACGGCCGAAAGATGAGTTGACATTCACCAAGCATGTCCAGTTAGATTAAGTGAGGAGGTCCAAACAGGTTCAGGTCCATTAGATTATTTGTAGTTTTGTATCCATCACCAAGCAAAAATTGTGTAGTACAGACTCAGCGGCGATACTGTAGATAATCTAAAATTTTAAGTTTAATTGAGTACATGGATTCATTTAATGTTATAACATCTGAAACGGAATTAAAATCACCGCAGGCGCTTCTTAGTGGTTCATTTTGTAAGTAAGCTCTACAAAAGTTCATAAAAAGTACCTCAAAAGATCTTCTAGGTCGAAGAGGAGCATTAAAGTAAATTTTACTCAGTAAATATGGACTGTCGACATATCCATGTAAGAGTTTTAAAATCCAACTAACATTTAGCATAGTTCTCCTATTTTTTAAAGAAGGCAGATTAATTAGCTGTAATCGATATTCATAAGAAGGTAAATTAAAGTTTGAATTACAATATAGATCACGTAAGCAGAACAGAAGATATTGCTTTTGAACAGATTCTATATCGTCAATGTAACACCCATAACGAGGGCACCAAACAATTGACGCGTATTCTAGAATGGGCCTTACTAGCGATGTGAATAAGGTTTTAATTATAAAAGGATCATTAAACTCTTTGGACCATCGTTTAATAAATCCTAGAGTACTATTAGCTTTGCTGATTGCTTTATTAATGTGAATGTGAAAGCGAAGTTTGGTGTCCATAGTTACTCCGAGATCAACGAAAACCTCTAAAAACTCAAGTGTATAGTCACCTATATTGTAATTATTTCGAGAAGGTTGTCTTCGAGAAAAAGTCATTTGTTTGCACTTCCCCAAGTTGAGCTTCATGCAATTAATTTCGCACCAGCTACAAAGATGGTCAAGATCAGTTTGTAGCAATAAAGAGTCTTGCTCATCTTTGTATGACAGAAAAAGTTTAACATCATCAGCGTATAGCAAGATATTGCTATGCTTTACTACAGATGGAAGATCATTTACATAAAGTAAAAACAATAAAGGACCAAGATGACTTCCTTGAGATACCCCAGAAGTAACAAGAAACTCATCTGACTTTATGAGATTAAATATAACGCTTTGTCTTCTATTTAATAAATATAATTCAATCCACCGTACTAAATGCGTTGGAAAACCAAGAAGAGACAGTTTTATAACTAAAAACTTATGATTTACAACATCAAAGGCTTTACTAAAGTCTGTATAAATAACATCTGTTTGAAGACCTTTTCCAAAATTCTCAATAGTTTTAGATGTAAATTCTAGAAGATTAGTGACAGTAGATTTTCCAGGTAAGAATCCATGTTGAAATGGAGATATTAAAGCTTTAACGCTATATGATAATTGTGAGGTTACAATAGCCTCAAAAAGCTTAGGTAGGGCGCTGAGCTTTGCAATTCCCCGATAGTTGTCTATCAAAGATCTATTGCCAGATTTATGTAGCGGAATAATAAAAGAAGATTTCCATGCCACTGGAAAATAGCAAGATTGCAACGATGCAGTAAAAAGCATAGTTATTGGAACTACAAGTTCTTCACAGCAATATATCAATATACAAGAAGGTATATTGTCAGAACCGCTTTTATAAGATGTCTTAAGATTTTTCAAGTAGGTTGAAACAGTATTAATATCAATTATTGGAGAACAAATATCGCCAGGTTGCAGATTTAAAGAATAATTTACACTATCGTAAGAAGCAGATGAATAGGTAGTCTTAAAAAAATCTGCAAAAAGGTTACATATAGTAATATCAACGTCCGACTCAAATGTTTTTTATTTCATAAAAGATGAATATAAATTTATCTTACGTTTAGTATTAACGAAGTTCCAAAATGATTTTGCATCAGACTTTATGTTTAATTTGACTTTTGTTAAATATATGCTATAAGATTGCCTACATAATTGACGGTACTTATATTTAATTGAGGTATAAGAAGCAAAATCACAAATATTATGACATTTTAAGTATTTTTTATAATATTTTGATTTTAAGTTTCTCAGATTTTTCAGTTCTTTGGTATACCAATTGGGTACAGATATTAGAGAGGCTTTTCTCTGAGGAACTGAAGTTGAAAAGCAATTATTAAGAGTATTGTTAAAAGCATACACGGCAGAATCAAGGGTTTGTGGCAATATTCTTCTAGTATTGATATTAAGTAGTGATGACCAGTTGATAATTGACAAATTATTTCTTAAAATTACATAATTGTTCTTTTAAAGTTGAACTCTGAGGGAGGATTCAAACGATTTGTTATAGATTGTTTGGGAAAATTCAGAGTGATTTCAACAGTCGGATGGTGTAAGTCCTCCGGATACACAAGTGGATCAGACCTATTAACTGAAACAATATTACTATCATCAAAAAATATAAGGTATAACAAACGGTTATTTCTATTATAGTGATAGTTGATTTGAAAAAGTCCTTGACTCAAAAGCTCATTTAAAAATGTGTTAACAGATGATTGTTCTGAAGACGGCAGGAATACTGCAGAATTTTCAGCACAACGGTTCCAAGAAACATTAGGAAGGTTGAAGTCACCAGTTATTAGAATGTGGTCGTGAGGCTGAAGTTGTGAGCAAATTTTACTTATCGACAATAGATGTTTCCCATACACCTCGACATTTGAAGCAGGAGGAATATACGAACATGTAATATAAATTCTCAAAGAACCAAACTTCACAAGAACACAGCAAAATTCAATATCTAAGGACTCAGATATTATTATTTCTTGTGAGAAGTGTGAAGACTTAACGGCAATAAAAACGCCACCACCATTGCAAAAATTACCAGCAATAGCGATACCGTAAAGATTGAAAATCTTTACGGTATATATTAAAATTGTTAGGCAGAATTTCAGTATTTAAAATATTAGGTTTAAGCCAAGTCTCACTGAAAGCAATAATGTGCAAGTGAAAATTATGGCTTAAAATGAACAAATCTGTCAACTTGGTATTTAAACCTCGGACATTCTGGTATACGACTAAGAACTGATGGCAACAATCTAGTTTTTTGAGTTAGTGGAGTGGGAAGGTAAAGTAGCTGAAGACATTTTAGGAGGTGATCTAGGAATAAATTCACGAACCACTGTATTTTCAGGCCAAAAACGTTGATCCATGACTTTACCAAAGAGATCACCTGGTAAATTAATTCTAAAAGAAGAAGAGAACCGCTCATATGAAAACTTGAATTTGTGAACCGAAATGTTCTTATAAACAAGTTTCAACTTTGAGTTTATGTGATGTAAAACATCTTCTTCAGATGTATCAGGAGCAAAGCGTGAGGCAAATATAGACCTAACAGGCTGAACAATAACAAGTTCCTTATATATAGGCTGGTCACTGTTTTTTATTAATATCTGTTTAGGTATAGCACCCGTAGAACTAGAAGCGATACTAGAAGACGAAGTGGGCGAAAATTCGACAACGAGGCGTGTCACTATTAGAAAAAACACTATATTTCAGTCAATATTGACACTAGGGTATTGAAACTAATACAAGAATAGGTAGAGTTATAACAAAACACCATTAATAAAGTAGATTAGATTCAACAAAGAGGCGTGTAACAATTAGAAAAACACTGCATTTCAGTTAATATTGAATCTTGGGTACTAATATTTGGTAGGTGTGTGGGTAGAATAATTAAAAAGGTGGGAGAGATTATAAATAGCGTGAAGCACTTAAAGAAACTACTGTATATCGGTTAATGCTGATGCTAGGGAACTGAAATTTAGTGCAGAGCAAGGATAAATTATTTTAAAGTAGGATCAATAAATTACATAGGCGGGATTCAAAACAGGGCGTGACACTTTAATAAAAATTGTAAAGAGGCAGAAATTGAAAATAACCAACAAACCATGAAATAGTGAAACTTAATTTTTAATAATGAAGTTTCATATTTGACATTTTCCTTACTAATTCTTGCAAATATTTAAAAAAAATTCAAAAGAGTAAAAAATAAGAAACGACAGAAAAAACATTTTTAAAATTATGAGCTTAAATAATTGTATTTACGTAGTTTACAAACTTTTTCTAAAATTGATCATATTCTTTAAAAAGGAAGAAAAAAAAACTTTTTAATAAAAAAAAAAAAATCTACTTCAAAATCAATAAAAATGAAGAATATATGATTTTATTACAACAACCTTTAGTTCTCATTTTTTTTTATGGCAATAAAATAAGTCCAAATGCATAAATTGATAATCACACAATTTGGGTGATTTCGTTCCATTAAACACAACTTTTTCATTTCTCAATAGATTTTCTTCAACAACAGCTTATTTTTTTTGGAAAAATAAGGGCTTTTAGTAAAAAATATCAAAAGTAATAAAATATTTTGATTTCTTAACGAAATTTGCAACTATTTTGTGTTTTTTTGGAAATTTTTCTGAAAAATAAAAAAAATCCCCGAAATTTGAATTTATTCCGCCAAAACTAACAGCTCGACCAAAAAATGATGTCTGCATTGTTTGTAAGAAATTTTATAAGCTTTTATTTGATATATCAGTTGTTTGATTACTGTTGTTTGTTCTGGAGATATATGCAATTAAGTGGAACCAACTTTTTTTTTTCGTTGAAAACCCTACAGTGGGCAATATCTCGAAAACGGAGTGACAGAAAAAAAAAAATTTTTCGGAATTAGCGACCGATTTTACATTAGAAAAGGATAGTGGCATTCAAAGTACATATTGGCTGTAAACCAGTGTTATTATTCTACTTGAGACACATTTTTAAAGAAATTAATATAAACATTCTCTTTTTTCATCTTATATACATACTATCCATAAAAACAGAATTATAAAATTGTTAATTCTAAAAATATATTTGTACGTGCCTCAAGTATCTATATAATTAATAGGCTAAGGTTTTTTTTGTGACTTCAACTCCTCCCAGACCAATAGACCGATTTTATCAATTCAGATGTCATTTAATCAGGTTTTGGCTGAAATTGTGCAAACCACTTTTAGAAATTGTGATTTCACTTCAGGGGGTTCCCAACCTTTTAAAACAGAAATAAAATTTTTGTGCAAAAATCCGCTATTTAATCGATTTGAAATTTAGTTTAAGAAGAGCTTATAAAGTGATCGAATTTTAATTTTTTTCAAAAGTACAAACTTTAAACCAAAATTATCTTTTATGCATTACTCAAATGTCAATTGTCCGAAAAATGCAATTCCAAAATCAAAAGTTCCACTTTCCGAGCAAACAATCAAATATAACGAGCAAACAATCAAATAAACTCAGTCAAATATAACGGTTTTCAAAAAAAAATTTTTTTTTTTGGGTTTTTTGGCGTTTTTTTATCGAAACATGCTATAAATTGATGTTGGAGGTGTTCTGTAAGTATTTTTAATTAATTTTTTAATTATAGCTTAGTAGTAATTTTTTTTTCTAAAATCTATTTTATAATTTGTTTTTATTTAAATTAGTTATGTTTTATAGCTTTAAAAGTTAAGCAGCGATGTTGTACACTCAGAAAAATATCAACTGTAATATTAACGTCGGCCACTGTTATTCAACAACACTGTTCGATTAAATGATTTGCGTTTAAGTAAACAATTTTCTTTGTTGAATGAACGTTTCAAAGTATTTTTGTGTTGTTAAAATTATCTGTTGAAATATTTTTGTGTTGTTGTTGAATTGTCTATTTAAGCAATAGTTTTTAGATGTGTTTTGCTATATTTATATTATCGTTGCCAATAGCTAGAAGTGCACTAGACTGTCATGCGGCGGGACGTGGGTTCGAACCCTAGCTGTGTAAGTATACATAATTGTAATTTAATAATTGAAATAATAATAATTCTGTTTCATTAATTGTTTGGTCAAAAATAACCTACAAAATAAAATGTTTACAATCTTGCAAAAAAAAATTGCAAATTTAATTTTTTATTTAAAAAAAAATATTTTAAATACAACCGTCGACACTCGAGTACTAGACGTACACGTTAGCACACTCGGCCATACATGAACTTTCAAACCAGTGAAAAAATTTCAATAAATAAGTTTTTATACAGGTTTCGTGTTCCATAGACCAACAGTCAACCGACTGTTGATTTGAAAGTTTCATTTGTTGGATGGTATTAAACAGTGAAATCTGTTATTTCAACCCATGATTTGTTTGATAAAACAGCATTTTTTACCTGAGTGTAATAATATTTATCTCGGTAGTTATATAAGTGTAAGTCCGTCTTCGTATTTTGACAGTTACATTTAAAATTTTAGTGTCAGATCATAAGTTTTAAGCATTCAGATGATGATCTTTTATATCATTATTGAGACTGAATATATCGTTATTGAGGAAAAACCTGCTTGAATAGAATATCATAAATTGAGCGTAATATTTAATTTTTATTGAATGCTCGAATTCGGGCAACAGGTTTACTAGTGCTTTATTATTTTGTTTGACTCCCTCTTATAACTTAAAAACATCATCCACCAAATTTCCACCATTCCAAGATATACCTTCTACGGCTAAACTGAAAACTGTTTTCAATTGAAATAAATGAATGCAAGCAATAATGTACAGAGCTCATATTGAATTTGAAGTAAGCAACTGAAATCCATGTTATTTTGTAACGTTTTAACTAATTGGAAATAAAATGAAATTTAATCGTTAATTGTACCAAGTAACAGCAACAACCATCTGTCGGTTGTAGCAGGACTATTGAAGAGCTACCATGTTGCCAAGCTACCAAATATCAATATCCTTAGTTTTTATGGCCATTTTTCGTACATTCAATGTAAATGTTATGCTGCAGTTTAACGTTTTTAATAACTTGATCTCTCATGTTGCTCGAAATTGGTTTCGCTCTAATAAAGCTGTTCCAATATTCTAAGCAGAGGTGTACGTTCGGTTTGCTCTCGCTTTCATGCTTAGACTGTTTACTGTTACTACATGGCCGAAGGATAAACGATGGGATTCTTGTGCGTGCATTTTTTTTTTCTCTATGTGTTTTTCAAGAGGATTTTATAACACCGTTATTAGAGCAACACGATAAAAGTCCTTTAACCCGTATAAAGTAAAGTACATTCTTAAAGTGCTTCTCAGTGACAGTTGTTATCAAATGAATTGTAAATGTGCTACACAGTGGGTCTAACAACAGTCTTACAAATATGAATTTCTAATTCTCGTTAAATGCTAAATAAAAGCTGTTTTCTTGACACAGTTGTCTGTAGCAAAAGGGGTGTGGCCGTTAAAAATAAATTAAAGAGTGAAAATTATGCAAATATTAACATTTAAAAACATTCACATTTTAAATAATTGAAGATATGTTACTGGCTAAATTGCTGGAAATGGCTTGAATTGGAAATAGTAACGCATTGGGAGGCTTAAAAGACTGACTGCAGTGATGCAAGAAAAGTAGTGAAGAAGTTGAAACTGCCATAAAGAGTGTTACATGCTTTAAACAGTTATGATGAAATATGTTTTGAGGACCTTTCAAATGCAAAATAAATTTTTTACTAAAGGACCATTGAATATATTATTGATATTTAAAATTTTTGAAATGATTTTTAAATATCGAAGGCTTCAAAAAAGTGACTGGCACATGATCACGATCGAAACTCACACAAAGGAACTTATAGTGAACGTGTGTCGACGTCGAAATGCAGGCATCATTTTGTTTCCAAATACTCGTTTTGGTAATTGCAATTGTGCTCTTCCCTGGTCTTCCTCTTTTCTATTAAGAAAAGAGAAAGGTCTGCTTCTTTTTTGATTGACAAGATGTTGTGGGCATCAATTCTGGTCTCATTGAAAAGTTTATTTGACTTATCTTGTTATACTTTCTGCAACTGTGTTTCATTATCTTGATAGTTTTTGAGATATTACCAAAGGTAAATCAATTTTTATTGCTCTGCTGAAAAGTTGTCGAAAAACATTTTACAATTTTCTAAAAGATTAATAAATACTTTTTTTCAGAACAGATATATTCACTGTATATTAATAGGGGATCTAATTTATAAAGTTTCCCATAGAAACCATTAGTCTAATATCAATTTTAAGGTCACGCCTAGCTAGGTCAAAATTTGTATATGGCTTAAATATAGTTTTATATAAAAACACTACTTAATTGTTGAAAAATGGCAGTATATATCAATTCAGGCGAAAAAAACGAGAGGCGGAAATGCGTAAGTGCCAGAAAATTGAGATGCATGGCGACAGGAATGAGACCCGAAAATTTTTCGAAAAAATAAGGTGCCTGGCCGATGGTTTTAAGACCGGAGAAGACGAGAATGGGAATCTAGTGACAGATATCCATAGTACACTGATGCTATGGAGGGAACACTTCTCTAGTCTTTAAAATGGCGACGCTGAAAACAACCCCGCCAGTGAAGATGATATCCCGGAAACCCCAATTATGGATGACAGCGTTGAAGTTCCGCTGCCTGACTATAACGAGGTCTTAACAGCCATAGCTCGGCTTAGAAACAACAAAGCCGCAGGAGCCGATGGTCTACCGGCTGAGCTGTTTAAGACTGGTGGCGAAGCTCTTTTTAGATGCATTCACAGCCTTCTATGCAGAATATGGTCGGAAGAATGCTTTCCAGATGATTGGAACCTCAGTGTGCTCTGCCCAATCCACAAGAAAGGCGATCCCTACCGTGGGATGAGCTTTCTTAATATCGCGTATAAGGTCCTGTCTAGCGTATTGTGTGAAAGACTAAAGCCCATCGGCAACCAACTGATCTGATCTTATCAGTGTGGCCTTAGACCTGGAAAGTCCGCCATTGACCAGATCTTCACGCTCCGACAAATCTTGGAAAAGACCCTCGAAAAACAAATCGACACACACCATCTTTTTGTCGATTTCAAAGACGCCTTCGACAGTCCAATAATGAGTCACCTATATGCCTTCATGACTAAATTTGGTATTCCTGCGAAGCTAATACGTCTTTGCAGGATGACACTGAACAACACCAGCAGTGCAGTACAATTCGGGAAGGACCTCTCCCTTCCGTTCGATACCAAGCGAGGTTTCATACAAGGTGATTCCTTATCGTGCAACTTCTTTAATATAGTTATGGAGAAGATCATCCGAGCTGCTGATCTGAGACGCAGCGGCACAATTTTCTATAACAGTGTTATGCTGCTGGCGTATGCTGATGATATTGACATCATTGGCCACAATACGCGCGAAGTCAGTGCAGCATTCTCCAGGCTAGAAAAAGAGTCGAGTAGAATGGGTCTTGCAGTGAACGCAGATAAAACGAAGTATTTTGTGTCAACAAACAAACACTCCCAGTGTCTTGGAAACCACGTCACTGTTGACAACACCTCCTTTTAGGTTGTGAAAGACTTCGTTTACCTGGATTCCAGCATTAACGCCTCCAGTGATATCAGTATTGAGATTAAACGAAGGATAATTCTTGCCAACAGGTGTTACTTAGGGCTCAGTAGGCAATTGAGAAGCAGAGCTCTCTCACGACGAACAAAACTGACGCTCTATAAGTCAATAATCATACCCGTCCTACCATACGCATCACAAACCTGGACGATGAGCAGCTCTGATGAAAGGACTTTGGGAGCGTTCGAGAGAAAAATCCTTCGCAAGATCTATGGTCCAATCTGCATCAATGGCGAGTACCGAATACGATGAAACCACGAGCTGTATGAGCTATATGCCGACATCGATATAGTCAAGCGTATTAAAATAGAGCGGCTTCGCTGGCTAGGTCTTGTCGAGAGAATGAACGACGAAGCTCCAGCGAAAAATATATTGGATTCGGTATCCAGCGGTGGCCAACGCAGACGAGGAAGACCGCATCTCCGTTGGAAAGACCAGGCATTGGATAACCTGACAACGCTTAGAGTTTCCAACTGGCGCCAGCAAGCGCACGACAAAAGAGGCTGGCGCAAATTCTTAGACCAGGCCAAAACCGACCAACGGTTGTAAGAGCCATCTAAGTAAATAGTAAGTATATATAAATGAATTTGCGGTTGTCGAAAAATACATTTTTTCAAGCTCTCCAACACTGTTTTCATTAAGAAAAATCTTTTCAGTGTTTTACACGTTTTATTCGGCTTTATTTAGACCCAAACCGATTCAAAACAGAAAATTTCTTTCAAGTTTTAAGTTAGTAATGATGACAGCAACTAAAACTAGTAAGGTATATCTTCGACTTGGCCGAAGTTAAAATACCCCCACGGCCGATTCTTAAGGGTATAAGAATCTTAAATTTGAGAGCTTTTTGTATGAGATTTTAAAAGATTTTGTTATTTTTATGTGTCTAAAATACATACACAACAAATTGTCTTCCTGCAGCTTAAATATAAGAATTTTTATAAAGTTTTAAATTTTGGGGTTGTATGGGAGGTGGGCGAGTTAGTATGTGTATGACGCCCATTTTCCCAACACACCTCAGTTTTGACATATAATACACAAATACCGAGTTTCAGTTTTGTAACTTTAATATTAGCCTCTTTATGGAGTTTTCAATTTTGGGGTTGTTTGGTAGTTGCGTGTGTAAGTGGGTTAATGACGCCCATTTTTCAAACACACCTCAGTTTTGATATAGAATACTCAAATACTGAGTTTTAGTTTTGTAACTTTAATATTAGCTTCTTTATAGAGTTTTAAATTTTGGGGTTGTATGGGAGGGGGGCGTGTTAGTGGGTGAATAACGCCCATTTTTCTAACACACCTCAATTTTGACATAGAATACTTACATACTGAATTTCAGTAATGTAGCTCTTTATAGAGTTTTCAACTTTGGGGTTGTATGGGAGGTAGACGTGGTTTTCATCCGATTTTACCCATTCTCGAACTTGATCTTAGTTTTTTTTTAAAAAAGCCTAAATATCGAATTTCATTACGATAGCTTAAAAATTACGGCTGTAATCTTGTCGACAGACAGACGGACAGACAGATGGACATGGCTTAATCAACTCAGGTGGTGATGCTGATCAAGAATATATTTACTTTTCTATACCTACCAGGCCTCCTTTTGGGCGTTACACACGTCGTGACAAAATTAATATACCCCTTACACAGTACGCGTGGGGGTATAAAAATTGCAAATATTCCTGCTGAAATGGTTAATAATACTATTTAAAAGCTGAACTCGGAAGAGTACTAGGGCACCCATGGGTGCTTATTGTTCAAGTGAACATTTTTAAAAAATGGTTTTTTCATATATTGAGCTACATCGCAGAGCTCTTAACTCCACCATGAAGGGATCAATGATGGTGTCAAGGCTGTACCCTGCATCTCTTCGGTTTTTCAATCCTCTTAGGGCAATGTTAGCGGTGTATGTAGACTCGAACAAAATGCTTCATCTAGATTTATTAATAAAATAGTCTGAGCATTCAAAATTAACGGTGTGCTACTTAAATGCCCTTAATTTGGTCAAGTCATTCAGCTTATCTTGGAAACAAAAACTCATCTTGATTACTTCTTCACTTACAGCTTTGCTGTCGTCAAAACATTTAAGAAAAACATAACTAACTATCTGGAGACAATTTTATATACATTGAAGTTACATTACAATAAATAATGAAGCAACAAAATAATGTAACATCATTGTCGGAAATATTAAATCAGATTTTAATATAGAAGAGAAATTGATGAATTCTAAGAATATTTATTTATTTATTTATTGGTCTAACAAGGCTTTACTTATTCTAACAGGTTTTGTGATTTTATTTTTTTTTTATTTTTGTTTTCCCCAAGAATCCCCAACAATCTAGAAAAATTTCAAGAAATCTAGAAATGTTTCTAGAATAGGTCTAGAAACAATCACTTGATAGCGCCTTCAATCACTACAAGCACAAGACTGATACGACAGAAACTTGATTTATTTAATTATTCCAATTAATACCATTTTTTTTTCAATTGATCCCACTGTATTGCGCAAAATCTCTGGTGCTTTCAAGTATGTATGTTATTAAAAAAATAAATTTCGCAATTAAGAAAAGTACGCGATTTACATGACAAACATTATATTTTTAATGATTTTATTTTGAAAATTTCAAGTATTAACAAAAATGTTAAATGCGCTTTATTGCAACGAACTATATTTGCAACATACAGTTATGGAAAAATTAAAAGCAAACATCACATGGGAGGTGTGCAAGTATATTTTATAGATTTCTAAATTTCAACAATAGTTTTTAGTTTTCGGTGGAAAAAATACATTATATGCTTTGTATTCGTAGTTCTTAACAGTTAAATCCTTAAACGATTTTCTAAACAAAAAAACTAAACTGTTAATTTCAGCCCTTGAAAGTATTGTGCGCATTTTTATATTGTTGTATACAATTGATCGAAAATTGGAACTTCATGTTCTATGTCGACTCCGAACTTCTAAAAGGGCTGTATATAGTATTTTGACAACCGATCAGAAAAATATATTTCTATTGAAAAAAAATTTGTGTCACTATGATTTACTAGAAATTTTCTTCGCTAAAAGGTTTCGAACAATTGAAATCCTTGAAATGAAAGCCTGAAGCTGTGCTTCTGCGTCACCCATTCAAAAACAAATGTTCAATTAAAGTTGTATAAAAAAACTTTGTTTACCGAAAAAGTATTTTGTATTGTTTTCAATTCTATACAATTCTGTACTGCATATATGATGACTCCGAAATTGTATTAAAAATTAAACCACTTCAAATACAAAAAAAAAAAAATTTCAGTACAGCATGGGTTTTAAATTTAAACCATGTCAAAAACTAAGTATTAGTCTAGCATGGGTTTAAAATCTCAACGTTATATTCCTATCGGTTAAGTTTTTATAACCTAAATCTAAAAGGTCAGGGTATATTAACTTTGTGTAAACGTTTGTAACGCATAGAACGAAGCGAGCCCAGTATAAAAAATTATATATGAAGAGCAAACATGCAAATCAAGTTATATCATAAAATTAAAATTCTGAGTAAATGAGCAAAAAGTGCTGGCACGTTTTTTTTTTTCAATGTAATGTTTTCATATTTTGTATGAACGTTGTAGATATAGCTATATAGATTTGGATACAAAAACAAAAATTCTATAATTTGGAAAACTTTTGAAGTAATTAAACTTTTGAATTTGGATATAACTTGTTTTGCACCAAACATGGATTTAACTTGATTTGCTCACAACACAGCATCCTGGATATACTTTGGTTTGAATAAAACAAAAATATAATATATATTTTAATGAAAAATGATCGCATATTTTATTCAAATAAAATCAAAAATATATTCCAAAAGATATAAAGATATAAAATATAAGTCCCGCACACAGAAACTGCGCTTTGTCATTAAAAAATCTGTCGACTGAAATTTCTTATGGAATTTAGGTTCACAGTCTTTTTAACCGACTTCAAAAAGGAGGAGGTTCTCAAGTTGGTTGGTTTCTCTGTTTTTTTTTTTTTTTTTTTTTTTTTTTTTTTTTTGTGAATGTATGTACATCGATTACTCCTAAAGTACTTGCCCGATTGCCGTAATTTTTTGTCAACATATAGAGATTATCAACGCGGAGGTGCCCGTTTATGAAAGGGGGCGGTATTCGGAAAAGGGGCGTGTCTGTATAAGAAAAACACTGTATCTCAGTAAATATTGACACTACGGTAATAAAATTCACGATAAAATTACAAGGCCAAGCACAAGTATTAAAAATGACGATCACTTAAGTGGGCGTAATTCTAAAAAAGGGTGTGGCAATATTGTAAAAACTCTGTATCTCGACGAAAATTGACACTAGAGTACTGAAATTAAGTACAGAGGTAGGTACAATTATTGGAAATTACTATAACAAAAGTGGGCGTAATTCGACAAAGGGGTGTGGCAATATAAGAGAATTACTGTGTCTCGAATAATATTGATACTAGGGTACAGAAATTTATTACAAAGGTAGGAAAAATCACTACAAATTTTTGTAAAAAAAAAATGGGCGTTAATCGAGAAGGGGAGTGGCAATATTAAAAAAAACACTGTATCTCGATTACTATTGACACTACGATACTAAAATTAAGTACAAAGGTAGGTACAAATATAACAAATAACTGTCAGTAATGTGGGCGGTATTCGATAAAGGGGCGTGTCACTGTAAGAAAAACACTGTATTTCAGTAAATATTGACACTAGAGTACTAGAGTTAATAAAATTCACAGAAAAAATGCAAGGGTAGGTAAAAAATAACAGTCAATTAAGTGGGCGTTAGTCGACAAAGAGGTGTGGCAATATTAGAAAAACTCTGTATCTCGAATAATATTGACACTAGAGTACTAAAGTTAACTAAAGGGGTAGGCACAGTTATAAAACAATTAATTTCAATACAGTGGACCTCGTTTGATAAAGGGGTGTGGCAATATATAAAATACACTGTATCGCGAATAATATTGACACTAGAGTACTGATATTTAGTATAGAGGTAGGCACACTTATAACAAGTTTTTGTGAATAAAGTGGGCGTCATTCGACAAAGGGGTGTGGCAATATTAGAAAACACTAAATCGAATACTGACACTACTAACTGAAAAAGTACAGACGCAGGCACAATTATTACAAATTACTACTGAAGAATTGGGCGTTATTCGACTAAGGGGTGTGGCAGTGTGTAAAAAACTGTATCATATTGACTTAAGGGTGGTAAAATTCATTGTTAGAATGGGTAGAACTATTGAAAACACTATGACAAAGAGTGTGATATTCTCGACAAAGAGGCGTGTCAATATTATAAACACACTATATTTCAGTCAATATTGACAATGGGGTCAATAAGACCAGAATAAGAAACGACAGAAAAGCATTTTTCCATATTATGAGCATAAATAATTGGTGTTTAATTAATTTATACACTTTTTTAATATATATCATTTTCTCTAAAAAGAAAGAAATAAAAACTTTTTAACAAAAAAAAAAACCTACTTCAAAATCACTAGAAAGTAAAAAATAATTTTAAATTACTTTTACTATTTATTTCTTGGTCAAATTTGTATTTTTATAATAAATATATTTATTTTTTTATGATAATAAGAGCTTCGAAGTCGGCGCTAATATAATCAGATTTTTTATGCAGCTGCAACACACATATAGCATTTTAATTAAGATTTAAGAAAAGTTAAGATTACAAATTAATACAGCGTCACCCAAGCAGGATATTTACAAATAAAAAAGTCTTAAATAGAGTAGGGATGGCGAAAAAAACATGATTTTACGTCAATGATTAGCGCTGACTAGAAGCTTTTATTATCATAAAAAAATAAATATATTTATTATAAAAATACAAATTTGACCAAGAAATAAATAGTAAAAGTAATTTAAAATTATTTTTTACTTTCTAGTGATTTTGAAGTAGGTTTTTTTTTTTGTTAAAAAGTTTTTATCTAAAGTATGCTCTACATTTAATCAGCAAATTTTCAACATTTCTTGTGTTTAAAATTTGATTTAAAGTTTGCCGCACAGCTTTTGTTGTTGGTGGAATTGTACTTTTATGTTGGCTTCGCATTTTTAACAGGAACCAAAAAACACCAACAGCTACAAAATAAAAAGTTTCGTTTCGGAATTATTTTTTTTGTTTAACTGCCTTCTGTATATTTCATAAATATTGTCCTCTTTGCTGTTTGTATCGAAAACAACGACTTGTAAGATATCTAAATTAATTTCCAATCATTTATTTGCCAATATTCTGGGTCTACAAAGACGTTACTAACGTGATTTTTAAAAACATGCTTGCTGTTCCTTATGGAAATATTACAAAAGGAGTTGATTTAAAAAAAAACACTATTATGATGAAAGTATGTGATCAATATTGGTTTTCGTATGAATAAAGGTTTCATCATATTTTTCACTCAAGCTTAACCCTTAAATGCCCAAGAAACTCGATTTAAAAGAAATATATATTGTGGTAAACACGGTTTTCTCATAAAGTTTTTGAATAAAAAATTAATTTTTTAAAAGTTATTTGTAAAAAAATGATTGTATCTTTAGAGTACCACTGGGCAAAAGATACATCGGGTGAGGTTGTAATCGATTCAAATGGCATAATATCATAAATAAAAATATATTTATGCAGCAGGAAATAGTTTTTTGAGGGCTTAGAAGACCCTTGTTTTAACCTAAAACAAAACAAAAACAAATTGGCCATTTTAGCCCTGGAAAGGACTTTGACCGAGCTTTTTATGATCAATTGTGTTGTGAGTGTTATTAAATGTTTGGGGGTCCTAAACAACTGTTACTATTACATAAGTTATATAATTATACTGTTTACTATTATATTACTATTTGGAGAATCTTGGTCCGACTCTAAAGAAAAATATAACGATATATTTTTCTTTCTAAGGCAAAATTTTGATTGATGATAATATTGTGTTGATTAAGATTAATTATTGAGTTGCTGTTATGAGCGCTCATAAAATCTTCTAATTTAAGAACTCTTTTGTCAATCATAAAAGCATTCATTTAATATTAATAATGAAGGCTCTTTTTTCAGTCAGAATTATGAGCACTCGTATAATATTTAAACTTAAAACTGTTTTCTAATATTTACTCGATATTATAATTCTTCTCAAATTATTATTGAACTTTTGATAATATTAAAACTCAAGCGCTTTGAATGCTATGTGTGCCATTTATTTTACCAAAGCTGTTAAATATACGTATATATTTAGCGTCAACGTTTATTTTGTAATTTAAATTGTAGAGGCGGGAAAAATATTCATAAACGCAGCTTTTACTAATGCTTTTTTTAAAAATGCCAATCACCATTAGTTTGCAAAAGTCAAACCAAATGACCTCGGTTATAAAAATGGTGACACAATTTCAGAAATAAAGTTTGAAGAGAATGTCACATTAAAGAAGTTTTTAATTATTTGTTGACCCAAATAATTTCTATCCTGCCTAAAGCTGCAATCAACACCCACGTACTTAAAAACATCCCTTGTAGAAATAAACATACATTTAAACCTACATGTTAAAACCATCGTTTGTTGCTACTTCAGAAAAGACGTGGCTAGCACTTGAGATATTTTTCATATTTAATTTAAGTTATATTTTCACGTGTTTTCACTTAAACTAGACTTAAAGAAAACAACAAAACTAAGAATCTAGTAAGCTGAGAGTACATAAACAATTTTTTATATTGCAAAGTAAAATGTCAAGAGTACTAAAATTATTTAGCTTATATTATATTTCAGGTAATTGCCTAAATATGAGATGGCTTGTTGGCATAACAGTAATTTTAGCAATGCACAGTGGCTTTAACAGTGCTAGAGTGCTAAAATCAGGGGTGCACTCAGAACACAAAAATTAATTTTATTTGGGGCAAAAAAACGTATTAAAAAATTAATTTTTTTCTTCGGTGCAACCTTCGATATCATTAAGCCAATCCCTTTAAACAAAAAAAAAAAAAACAAAACTAGCAAGGTATATCTTCGACTTGGCCGAAGTTAAAATACCCCCCGGCCGATTCGTAAGTGTAAAACAATCTTAATTTGTAGCTTTTTTTATGAGATTTTAAAAGTTTTTAATATTTTTATGACGTCTTAAATACATACATACACTCAGAAAAAAGTGTCTCGGAATATGATAAAAAAGGCATCATATTTATAGAAAAATGATACAGACGGTGCTCCAGAGAATGCTATTCTCTAGTTGCGATACTAAAAATTCTCTAAAAATGATAAAAAGCTACCATGAAATAGAAAAATATATCATTTTTAGAGAAAAATACTTTTTTTTTTTGAGAAAATATTTCTTTTTATTGAAGAAAATACTTCTCATAGTGAATTTTTTATCAAAATAAAAGAAAAGTTTTTCATTTTCAATAAAATTTCTCTATAAATGAGAAATTTTTTGTGCGAGAAAAATACTTATCATTATTAGAGACATTGAAATATTTCCATTTCCTAGAAGTAAAGAAATATTTCTTCGAAAATGTGAAAATTTATTCTAATTTAAGAAAATTTTATTTGAAAAAGAGAAAATTGCTATTATCAAAAATAGAGAAATTTTTTACCGGAGCAAGGTATGTGTTTTTTTCTCAGTGTATGAAATTGTTTTCCTGTAGTTTAAAGACGTGGCCTTTTTATAAAGTTTTCAATTTTGGGGTTGCATGGGAGGTTGGCGTGTTTGTGGTTGTTTCAGTTTTGTAGCTCAAATATTAGCCTCTTCATAAAGTTTACACTATTATGAATTCTATGGGAGGTGGTCGTCTTAAAGGATTGAAGTTTTTTCAGCAAACTTCAGTTTTAATATAAATATACATATACTGAACCTTGTAGCTTAAATATAATCCTTTTTTAGAGTTTTCACTATAGTGGGTTCTATTGGAAGTGGGTGTGTCCGTAGTCAGATGACGCCCACTTTTTTCCACGATTTAGTTTTGATATAAAATACAAACGTATCCAATTTTTTGCCTGTAGCTTGAAGTGAAGTCTATTAATAGAGTTTTCAATATGGGGTAGTATGGGAGGTGGGCGTGTTCGTGAATGGATGACGCCCATTTTTCTAACACATCTTATTTTTGATATAAAATGAATTAATAACCAATTAAATTTTTGTAGCTTCGACAGAAGCCTCTTGATATAGATTTCAATTTTAGGTTTGTATGGGAGGAGGGCGTGTTAGTGGGTGGATGACGCCCATTTTTATAATTCACTTAAGTTTTGACATTAAATGAATAAATATGCAATTTTATTTTTGTAGCTTTGATAGAAGCCTATTTATAAAGTTTTCAATTTTTGAGTTGTATGGGAGGTGGGCGTATCAGTGAGCGGATGACACCCATTTTTCGAAGGCATCTTTTTGTTGATACAAAACACATACACACCAAATTTTATTGTTGTAGGTTAATTACGAGCTTATTTATGCAGTTTTAAATTTTGCGTTGTATGGGAGGTAGGCGTGTCCGTAGGCGGATCAAGAATATATATACTTTTCTATACCAGACTCGCTTCGTTTTATGTGTTACAAACGTTTGCACAAAGTTAATATACCCTGACCTTTCAGGTTAAGGGTATAAAAGCATTTTAAAATCAACTAGGACAACAATGATTTTACATAATTCACCTATGATTTTGCTTCATAGAGATATATAGTAGACCGGATCGAAATTTAGATTCCGCCGGTCGGGGTCTCAAAAGTTAGAGGAACTCATTAAAATGATTTCTGCATACTTTTTTTTCAAATCGGAGAAAAACCGCCGAAGCAATTTTGATTCTCCTGAAGGTCCTTTTTGGTAAAAAAACCATGTTTTTTGCTTGTCATTTTTTATTTTTCATAGAACGCATACCCAAATCTTCTTAAATGGTAAATTTCTTACTCATACTGACATTTTGACATAAAAAAATTGTTAAAATTTTGTTTCATTATAACTCTTATTGACCATCAAAAATTGAACTTTTTGCTATTTTTAAAAAGGCATTTTTTTAAAACCGCTGTAAAAGACACATTTTTTATTAGATTTACGTGGAATTGTTATTGTTGGAAAGGTATTAAGTTCTTCTTTTGTTTTGTGTATCGTTTTCATCAAAGCTATGTGATAAAAAAAAAAATTTATTGAAAACTGGACGATAAAGCAGTGAACAAATTAAATTTATTGTTTGTATGAATAAGAAATGTTTCATTTTATCAGATTTCTAAAGTTGATTTCTCACATTCTGTCAGTTTTCGCACACAACTTTGATTAAAGCGATACACAAAAAAAAAATAAGGACTTAATACCTTTCCAACAATAACAATTTCACGTAAATCTAATAAAAAATGTGTCTTTTACAGCGGTTTTAAAAAAATGCCTTTTTAAAAATAGCAAAAAATTCAATTTTTGATGGTCAATAAGAGTTATAATGAAACAAAATTTTAACAATTTTTTTATGTCAAAATGTTAGTATGAGTAAGAAATTTAACATTTAAGAAGATTTTGGTATGCGTTCTGTGCAAAATAAAAAGTTATAAGCAAAAAACATGTTTTTTTTACTTAAAAGGACCTTCAGGAGAATCAAAATTGCTTGGGCGGTTTTTCTCCGATTTGAAAAAGAAGTATGCAGAAATCATTTTAATGAGTTCCTCTAACTTCTGAGACCCTGACCGGTGGAAATTTTTTGTATCCATATAAGAATGATCCGGTCTAATATATAGTAACATCATTGTGATTTTCATGTAAAAATTGTAAAAATATTGTCATGTTGAATCATTATGGAATCATGTAAAATCATTATGATGATTAAAATTAAATTGTTTAATAGTTCCTTCAGCTTGGTTTCATCATTCTCGTCATCAAGAAATTCACTTTATTCATCAGCAATATTCTCATGGAATATCACATAACCTTCTTCAACTACTCCACTCTTCGCGATGTAACTTCGAATGTGCACAAAATTCGCAAGAAATAACGGAACTTCTTCAGCACGCCACCAAGTTTTTTTTAACATGATGCAATATTTACTAGATTTCATAATGATTTTACTTGAAATCATGTTAACTAACTTTTAACATGATGCAATAATGATTTTACTGGATTTCATAATGATTCTACATGGAGTTATAATGATTTTCATGTTGCTGAATTGCAAAATTTTTCTGTGTGTGTGTCATTTTTAAAGCCTTAACCTTGAACTTAGCAGATATTTAAAAATGCGTCTCCCTTAGAATTACCCTAGAAAACCCTAGAACAAATCGGAGAGTGACACCTGGGGACCTTTCCTTGTGATTCTTTAAAATCAGTGCGTTTTTTATTACTATTATACTTTTTTAAGATTTAGCGTTTTTGTGATATTTCAGTTACTAATTTTGGTCTATGATTTCAAGCCTGTCCTCACTTTAATTTGTTATAATATACAAACCATCAATCAATCATAGAAACAAAAAAATTTAAAAGAAAAAATAAAAGTAATACAAAACAGCATATTTAAATAAATAATAATGTATTGTTGATCTGCATGTGAATATAATTGGTGTTACTTTTATTTTCAGTAAATTAAAGTTTTAAGTTGAATTTTAACTCCACGCTGACTAAGCAATGGCGGTTTTCATGTGATTCAGCTATTTTTTGCTTCAAGCTTATTCAGGCAATAAATTGCTTAACGTATACATATGTATACATTCACAAACACACACACACACACACTTAATGCTTAATAGGCAAAAAGCCAAAAGAACACATACCGATAGGAGCTACAAATTGAAAAGCGGAAAAAGGCTCAAATTCAATTTATATCGACATCGCAAGACCACAAAAATCGAGCTTAAGTGTTTGCGAAAAAATCCCATTTAACTAAAGTACCTACCTTTCAAAGTGGTAGAAGTGTTGGTTAAAGAGGGCTGAAAGTGCAAAACCAAATGCGACGCGAAGATGTAAAAGCACGTTGAAAAGGTAACAAGTGGCTGTAGAAACAACCAACCGGTAGCGTCGCAGTTTAAAAATTGATATAGAAAACAAAAATACAGCTCCCATACCTAGCAACAAAATAAGACTCAAGGTATCAGCCAAGTGAAAAGTTAGTACAAGGCGCCGATTTTTGTTTTTGCGGTTTTTTTTTTTTTTTTGGGATCTGCTGTTGGCTTCGTTTTGGCTGAGTTGCTGCTGTCTTTTATGTGTTTTAGAGGTTTTTCACCTCTGTAAATTGTTTGGTATTGCCAGGGTTTGTGGTTTTTTTTATATGTATTTGGTTTTTTATTTTTTTTTTATTTTTTTTTTGTTTTTTGGTGTCTACCGGTGGTAATGAAATTACAATTTTTATAGGCCGAATCATGAAAAATAAATGAGGCTTAAAACACCGCCAAGTCGTTTAGCGCGCTGATATCACTTAAAAGCAAAAATAAAAAAAAGAAGGAAATAGCAGAGACGAAAAAGCCATTCAAAAAAGGACGCCAACGTGTGGTCAAATTAGTAGTGTATTTTTATGTTGGCTATAGCCTATGGTCGTGGCTATACATTTCAATTGGTGGTTGTAATTTTGTTTTTGGTTTTTGTTTTTTCCTTCTGTATATTGCAGGTACTTAAGTCTAATTTTATATTAATGGGCCTCAGGAATAAATCGTTTTTATTTGAGATCGTTTCGGTGGCACGTGAGAATGCATTGCATCTGGTTTAAAATCTGTTTCAAACCTTGTTCGATTGCCTTTAATATAAACCTCTGGGTTGGGAGTTGGTTCAAGGAGTTTGATTGCAATATTTTGCTGAGAAGTGTTTAGGCATCAATTCGAAAACTTTTAAATTTATGTTTGAATAAATAATTTTCATTGCTCACGTTTTCTATAAAATTCGGGGAAAACAGAATTAGCCAAAAAAACTATGAACGTAACCATTAGGGTAAGCTTGGGTTGTTCTACGGCAGTTGTCAGAGAGTTAAAAGGTTCGTTGTTATTGATTTTGCGAATGACCCATTTTGTACCACAATCCTTTTCGTACCAGAAAATGGACTTAGATGTTTAATGTCGTACCGACAATATTCTGTCCCAAAAACCAAAACATCGTTTTGGCATCGCAATGATATCGCTCAGGTGATAGTTTGTTTTGCTTAATATATATGAATTATAAATGAACAATTTTTTATTTTTTGCGAAATAAAGAAATTCGCTAAGGTTTTTTTGAAAAATTATAAAAGTTAGAAGGAGAACGAAAATGAAAAAGATGGAAAAATGATTGGACGGACAATTAATCAGAATTTCGAAAAAGAAAACAAATGAATGAAATCCTTTGGAAACATGACCGAGCTATACACTTTCAAAGTCAGCACATTTATTTTTGATTGATTTGTTTTCTATTTCAACAGAAAATAAAATAAGTAGGTACCAAAAACTTTTTGTGTATTTCAGGTAAGAAAGTTTTGTGGAGTCAATTTCTTGAAAATTTTAATCAACTTGCATGTTCTTATAGAAAATTAAATTTGTCTAATAAAGGACATCTTAATTAAGAATGTTACTTACCACAAAGGTAGGCAATTACCAAATTGCAATAACATAACTTTGAAAATTCTTGCATGGCAAATTATTTACCTTACATATGGCATTTCTGCAGAAAAGTCTACCGTGACCAAAAAAATTAAAAGTGAACTAACATTTTTTTTGTACTTGTATTATTAAAGAGAAATATTC
This sequence comes from Tetanocera ferruginea, assembly GCA_958299015.1. Taxonomy (NCBI): domain Eukaryota; kingdom Metazoa; phylum Arthropoda; class Insecta; order Diptera; family Sciomyzidae; genus Tetanocera; species Tetanocera ferruginea. The sequence continues at coordinate 79,022,695 of OY282642.1, forward strand.
AAAATAAATTTAATTAAAGAGTTCAAATTTTCCCCATGTTGCGTTGGCAACATATCGGGCTACCAAGTTAAAGTTATTGTTTTGGTCAGTTTTGTTTATTTCTATGAGAATTATCTCTTTACAATTTCCATTTCTAAGAGTAATTGTGCAATTGCACTCTTTTGCAAAACTTTTGCTACAACAACAACTAACCGCAAAATAAATGCAAAAGAGCAAACAAATATCAATTAACGGTAAAATTTTGATTTGCTTTTAATGATATTCTGAGGTAACGTCAAGACGGACAAAAAAGAATTTAGTTTTATTTTTTCTACTCTGGCGTTCAAAAGTGTGTGAAATTTTGCATTTTAATAAATTTTAATAAATGTAAGTAAATTTTATAAAAAAATCGTGACGAAGAAAAACCGTTAATTTCATATTAAATTTGAAAAGTGAGTTATGTCACGCCAAATTGCTCGAAGTTTGCATGATTTCGTTACTGAATTTGGTTGCAGGTATTTTAGTGGAATTTTTTTCCAACTTCTTATGGTCGATGGGGTAGGAGTCAAAAAATATAATATACTAGCGGATGTTAGCCGGTGTTACTCGGGGTTGTGCTTTGAGCACAGGAAAAGTACGATTTTTTAAACTGCTCTCATTTTAACATTTTTTAAATTATTAATTAAATTTTTTAGTTTTTATACCCTAAACCTGAAAGGTCAGGGTATATTTACTTTGTGCAAACGTTTGTAACGCATCAAACGAAGCGATTCCTGTATAGAAAAGTGTATATATTCTTGATCAGTGTCACCTCGTGAGTCGAGCTATTCATGTCCGTCCGTCCGTCTGTGTGTTGTCCGTAAGCACAGGATAAGAAGAATGAGTTGAGATAATTGTACACATAGTCACATGGACCCAAGGATCTGCACTATTGAATATTTTTGGAATCCGCCCACGGGCGCGTCTACCTCCCATACAACGCAAAAATTGAAAACTGCATAACTCAGCTCATAGTTAACCTACACCTATAAAATTTGATACGTTTGTGTCTTGTATCAACACAAAGATGTCTTCGAAAAATGGGTGTCATCCGCCCACGGACACGCCCACCTCCCGTACAACCAAAAAACTGAAAACACTATAAATAAGCCTCTGTTTAACCTACAGAGCTAAAATTTGGCACATATGTTTTTTATTACAAAGCAAAGATGGTTTTGAAAAATGGACGTCATCCGCCTACGGACACGCCTACCTCCAATACAAAAATTGAAAACTGGATAAATTCGCTCAGAATTAACCTACAACAATAAAATTTGGTGTGTATGTGTTTTATGTAAACACAAAGATGTCTTCGAAAAATAGGTATTATCTGCGCACGGACACGCCCACCTCCCATACAACCAAAAAATTGAAAACGCAATTTTTAAACCTCTGTTTAACCTATAGAGATAAAATTTGGCACATATGTTTTTTACGAGAAAAAGAAGATTACGAGAAAAACGATAATTTAAACAAGTAAAGAAAGTCTAAAGTCGGTCTAGGCCCGACTATGAAATACCCTAAACCTACTTTTCCAAAAAAAATAATATTATTGGAAATGGACGTGTTCGTGGGTGTATGAAGCCTATATTTTATATGCATTTAAATGTTGATGAAAAATTAACACATACCAAGTTTTATTCTTGTAGCTCACAGTTAATGTCTCTATTGTGCTTTCGCTATGGGAGGTGGACGTGTTCATGAACAGATTACTCCCAATTTTTGAACACACCTTAGTTTTGGTATAAAATACATTCATACCAAATTTTATCTCTCTATGACAAACATAACCGTAATTATTGAGTTTTAAACTTTTTGGGTTCATTTTTCAAGACCATCTTTGTCTTGTCATAAAAAACATACGTGTCAAATTTTATCTCTGTAAGTTAAACAGAGGCTTATTTATTGTGTTTTAAATTTTTGGGTTGTATGGGAGGTAGGCGTGTCCGTCAGCGGATGACGTCTATTTTTCAAAAAAATCTTTGTGTTGATACAAAACACATACGTACCATATTTTGTAGGTGTGGGTTAAATATGAGCTGAGTTATGCAGTTTTCAGTTTTTGCGTTGTATAGGAGGTAGGCGTGTGCGTGGGCGGATTCCAAAAATATTCAATAGTGCAGATCCTTGGGTTCATGTGATCATGTGTACCAAGGACAACACACAGACGGACAGACGGACAGACGGACGGACTTACGAACGGACGTGATTAGCTCGACTCACGAGGTGACGCTGATCAAGAATATATATACTTTTCTATACCGGACTCGCTTCGTTCTATGCGTAACAAACGTTTGCACAAAGTTAATATACCCTGACCTTTCAGGTTTAGGGTATAAAAATACTTACAGAACACCTACAACATCGATTTAAAGCTCATTTTGATGAAAAAACACAAAAAAAATAAAAAAAAAACTTTTTGAAAACCGTTAAAATTTGACTTTGAGTTGTTTGCTCGGAAAGTGGAATTTTTGATTTTGGAACTGCATTTTTCGGACAATTGACATTTGAGTAATGCATAAAAGATAAATTTGGTTAACAATTTTTAGTTTTGAAAAAATTCAAATTCGATCAATTCATAAGGTTGGAAACCCCCTGAAGCTAAATCACAATTTTGAAAAGTGGTTTGCACATCTACAACCTTAATTTAGTTTTATGCCATCTGAATCGATAAAATCAATCCATTGGTCGGGAGGAGTTGAAGTCACAAAAAAACCTTAGCCTATTAATTATATAGATTTAAATGTTATAGGATGTTTAGGGTATTTCTTAGTCGGACTAAACCGAATTCGCTAATATCCGAAACCGCACAACCGATTTAAAAAAAAACTTTGTGAATGATGAATATAGTTGATTTGAGCTTAAAAGATAGTTTTCGACCTGATAGGTGGCGCTGTTCTCGATTTTTACCGCAAATATAAATAAGGAAAATAGGGTCAAAGTTAATATTTGAATTGAGTAAATTTCAATTAAAATCAAAGTTTTAAAATTATTAACTAAAAAAGTAAATTTTACCAGACACGTAAAACGTATCATAACTCATAACCAACACATAAGAAGCAGCACAAGACTTGAGCTGCGCCGGGAATTATAAGCTAGTTTGTATATAACTTTGACACTTTTGTTCTGTCCACTGAGTCATACACCAATAACTACAAATCTCAGCACAAATCCATAATCCTGATTCAAGTAGAACAATTTGCATTACATATATTTATTATCTTCATTGTTATAAATGATTGCTGAATTTGCGTTCTTACCAAAACGAAGAAAAACAAAAAAAAAAAAAAATACCAAAAATATCTATTTCTGCATCCGGCTTATCCTTCAAACAGGATTATTTTAATTCCAAACAATGAATTCCTCTTCGTAAGGATATCGCATTATAGCCAACGAGCGTAAAATGATGTACATGGCTTGATATTTTTGATATTTCTTTTATTTTTGAAATTTCTCAGCTTTTCGGCCGAATAAGTTTCGCTTGAGTTGAGTGCTGGCGTTGCTTCTATTGCTTCACAACAACGATGATTATATGGAGCAGTTAGCATGCCGAAAGGATTTGTCTTGGGCTCGTATCTGCAAACTACAAAAGCAAATATTTAATTGAATTATACTCGCTTCCTTGCAGCGCCACAAAATGAAAAGGCACAAAATTGCCATAAGACGTCCCTTTATATGGATTGGGCAGGAGGAAGAGACGTTTTATGCACATTCTGTGAGCTGCTGCCATTACCCTATAAACTGTTCTTATCATCGGCTGCCGTGTGTTCTTCGAAATTTAATTCGAATATTTAAATGAATTAAATATTTAAATTCACAACCTTGTTGAAGATAGAGGGTGGTGTTGGTTGGTACTGGTGCAAGTGATGATGACTGGTTTTTGTCGCAACAGCTTCAAAAGCTGCTCATTAATGTGGAATTCAAATGAGTTTGATAAGCGTTGCTAACTGCTTACGTGTTGGTCGTTGGTCTTTGGTCATGATAATGAGTGGTTACTACGGCAACAAAGAAGATGATTCATAAATGCTGATGACAGCTGTTTCCGTTGGTTTTGGCCAACCATTGATGTTGGCTGGTCTTTTAATTGAGTGCCATTGTACTATATTTCGTTAGTTTTTATGCAAATTGTATAAATTATAAATGAATGTCGCTTTCTAATAACACGTCCTATTATCTGATTAACTGAATGCAGAATATTTAAAAACTTAACATTTTATTGAAATATCCGTTGCAATAATAAAATGTTGAATTTACTTACTTACAAATATCAAAACAACTTTTTTGTTGGTTTTTTATTAGAAGTTTTAACCTTACACAAAAACTGGTGCGAATAATTGAAAATAAATACTGCTTAGCCAATAATTCAAAAATATTCTTTTGGTCTGTTAGTTTTCGAATGTCGGAACGTTCTGTTTAAAATTGACTGATTTGATCACTTCAAATCTATAGCGTCTGGGTATGTAATTTGATAAGGATTTTTTGTCTGGCATTTCGTCATCAATATATCAGAGATCTTAAAACTGAACTGATATCGATTTCAAAATATGGACAGTATTTCGGATTTCTGGAAAATCAAATTTAAAATAAACTTATTCAACAATTTTTAAAACTAGTAAGGTATATCTTCGACTTGGCCGTAGTTAAAATACCCACACGGCCGATTCTTAAGGGCAAAAAATCGTAAACTGGAGCGCTTTTTGTATGAGATTTTAAAAGGGTTTATTATTTGTATGTCTTCAAAATACATACATATCAATTGATTTCCTGCAGCTTAAATATTAGCCTTTTTATAAAGCTTTCACTATTATAGGTTCTATGGGAGACGGTCGTGTTAGTGGATTAATGGATTAAAACACGATGTGTGTAACGCCCATAAGAAGGCGTGGTAGGTATAGAAAAGTATATATATTCTTGCTCAGCATCACCACCTGAGTTGATTTTGTCATGTCAGTCTGTCTGTCCGTCTGTGGACACAATTACAGCCGTAATTTTGAAGCTATCGTGTTGACATTCGATATTTAAGCTTTTTTCTAAAAAAATAAGATCAAGTTCGAGAATTGGCAAAATCAGATGAAAACCACGCCTGCCTCTCATACAACCCCAATAATGAAAACTCCATAAAGAAGCAAGTATTTAAGCTACAAAACTTAAATTCGGTATTTGTGTAATCTATGACAAAACTTGGGGTGTTAGAAAAATGGGCGTCATCCACCCACTAACACGCCCACCTCCCATACAACCCTAATATTGAAACCTATAGATAGAGGCTTGTGTCGAAGCTACAATAATAAAACTAGACATTTATTCTTTTTGTATAAAAATTAAGACGTGTTGGAAAAATGGGAGTCATCCACTCATGAACACGTCCACCTCCTTTACAACCACAAAATTGAAAACTATTTCAATAGGCTTCTGTCGAAGCTACAAAAGTTAAATTAGATATTTATTATTTTTATATAAAAATTAAAACGTGTTAGAAAAATGAGCGTCATCGACCCACGAACACGCCCAACTCCCATACAACCCTAATATTGAAAACAGTGTATAGAGGCTTGTATCGAAGCTACAAAACTGGGCGTCATCCACCGATGAACACGCCCACTTCCCATGCAACCCCAAAATTACAAATTCTATAAAAAGGCTTCTCTTTAAGCTACACGAAAAAAAAAAATTGATACGTTTGTACATATTTTATATCAAAACTAAATTGTGGAAGAAATGTGGGCGACATCCGTCTACGAACACACCTACCTCCCATACAACCCAGAATATTAAAAACTCTATAAATGGGCTAATATTTAAGCTACAGACCTGGGTATTTGTGTATATTGTATCAAAATAGAGGCGTGTTAGAGAAATTGGCTCCAACCACTCAAGAAGACGCCCACCTCCCATACAACCCCTAATAGAAAACTTTATAAAGAGGGTTGTCTTTACATTGCAGGAAAACAATTTGATATGAATGTGTTTAAGAAGTCATCAAAATAGTAACATTTTTTGAAAACTCATATTGAAAGAGCTACAATTTAAGATTTACGAAACGCCCGTGGGGGTATTTTAGTATGGTGAAAATTAGTATATTATAATATAACATTTGAAAATTATTTAAAAAAGTTTGGTACAAAAATATAAAGTAATAACAGATTACTCCGCTGGTGCCTCAAAAAAATTGGTTTTTGCAGTGAACGCGATGAAATGTTGATGTTTCCTTACAATAAAATCGACCTAGTTTTTATTGTAAGATAGATACTAATTGAAAAATTTAAACGTCATTTGAGAGTAATTTGAATGTACAATATGTGAAGAAATTTTTAAAACGATCGGTTCAGTAGTTTTCTCCGAGTCGTGGTCGCCGACTTTAAAAATAACATGTTTGGGAAAATCGATTTAAATTTTCGTTCACTTGTATAGCGGAGTTGAAGCCGATTGTCCTCAAAATTAAACCTTTTTTTCGAAAAACATAAAGATAATGGGCATTTTTACGTGTGATGCACGGACATTCGTACGATTTTTCTCCCTTTATTTTCGTCGGAATTCCTCAATGGGCTTTTGGTGGTTATACTTTTTGCTCTGTTGTATTACTTAACACGTCCCTTTTCAGAAACACTTAAAATGTTGGTTCTAATGACCAATTGTGTTCTGGGTGTTGTTTAATGTTTGCACACAATTGAGCTAGAACTGAACCAACATGTTTTATGTCGACTCCGAAGGCTAAAGTTCATGTTCTCACGAAGATTTACATGACATTATTTACTCTCTGAGGCTTGCCATTGTCTGAAAAGAGGTACTGACCGATATATACACAAGGTTTGTCCGTGCGTCATGGCTCTAAAAGTGGTTCTGTGCGTCTAATCAAAAATATTGTTAGAACCAAAAATTTGCAGAACAAAAAGTTGGCTTTGCTTATGAATTTTCATGTAACTCCGATAAAGAGTTATTGCTATACATCAACAAGTGTGAATTTTTCATGACACAAAGACATTTTGAAATGAATTTGAACTGAACCAATAGAAGAATATGACTAATAGTTAAGTCCAGCATATTCTTGGGGAATTTCTACATAAATTCTCATTTTTAGTTTTTAAATCATTCACCAAATCTTGGATTGACATGTATTTCAAATTTAGTTGTTTAAAAAGAAATGTTTTTCACTTGATGACCTCTCTAAGCATTAACGCTTATAACTTTTACCTTGGAAATTTCCCATCATGTTTTATTACATCTTATATATTAACCCTCTAACCCGCAAGAGTGCCTCAAGGCACGCTTCATAAAAATTAAATTTACACAAACAGTAATAATTTTATTGTTGCTAAAATTGCTTCAGTCATAGTCATATCAACATTTCTTCTGAATGTTGGAAGACATTTTGACAATTCGTTTAGTTTTTGTAATCAGTTTTGTGTGAGCAGTGAGAGCGAAAGCAGCAAAAAATTTTGTGTAAAATTCTTCAGCTGAAGATTCGAAAAAACCTATTTAAAGTGATCCAACTGAACTGAATAATTTTTTTTTCGAAAGGTATGTCATTCTACTTAATATATTTACCATAATAAATGTGAAAAAAATATTCGTGTGAATTATATATAAAAAAATAGAGTGTTGCCTCTGGGCACTATTGGGGCTTACGGGGGTTTACCGGTCTAAATTTACTGGTATTTTTCAATACATTGCTTTGGTTGACCGAATCATTGTTTTCAATTGTTTTTCATAATTTCTTTCATAAAAAACTACTGAAATAGAAAGAAGACTGCTGAGAGAGCGTGTCAAATTGTCGGAAATGTCTGATGAACAATTGTTGGAGTGTATGGATTCTGTCGAAACAGACGAAGAAATAGACTTCAGTAGTGACGCTGATTGGATTGATCCGAAAGAGCATAACATAAGTCCAGAAGATGACAAATGTATTGAAAAATGTATTCAAAATTTACAAGACAGTGGTATGTTCATAGCTGAAGCAGTAAATTATTCTCTGAACATCAGTGCAATTGACATACCTGCAGCATCTTCAATACTCAATGACCCCAAAAACATTGAGTTTTTGAATGTGGAAGTAGTTGAAGAAGCAGAAGGACAGGAGATTGCGGCCGTTCCAAGTACATCGAATACAGTACAGGTAGTATCAACACCAGAATTCAAGAAGCCAAGAATTCAAGATAACGTCATTTTACCAGGCTGTCTTGATCTTGGCAGTACGGCCAATGTTATTGTGCGTTTGACTCAAATTGTGACTAACTTTGTTCATCATATCGTATATTTTGACAATTTTTAAACGTCAATTCCATTGTTGGTTTATCTACGTGCAAGAGTAATAGTTTAGGCACCGTGCGTGTAAACCGAGTTTCAAATTGTAAGCTGCCAGAAGATTCTACAATAAAGGATGAACCAAGAGGCTATTCAATTGAATTCGTGGGCACTGCACTTGGCGTTGAAATATCAAGTTTCCTTTGGAAAGATAATAAAACCGTCCGATTGTTATCAAATTACGTGGGTATTGAACCATTTGCAAGAGCAAACCCGGATTCGCAACCACCAAAGGCAGCGCAATATGATCGTAAAGAAAAGAAACACGTGGAAGTTGATTGTCCACAGATCATCCGTGAATAAAATCAACATATGGCTGGTGTTGATTTGATGGATGGCCTGATGGGCCGCTATCATATTCAAATAAAGACACGCAATGCCATTACTCTATTGATTTATCATTTCATCGATATGGCAGCGACAAATGCATATATTTTATATCGACGCATTCATGCCCAACGATTGAATGATTCGAAAGACCTTTCAGGTGATGATTTGATGCTGTTGCAGCTACCAGAATTTCGTGAAGAAATAGCAGCTGGTCTCGTGACATAAACGCAGAAGCGTTCAGTCGGTCGTCCTTCAAGTCGTGCAATATCGTCTTTGTTTGAACAACTACCAGGTAGCTCAAAAGTTGGAGACAGAGCAAAACATCCGGTTGATGACGTACGATTATAACACGGGTCATTACCCGATCTGGTTTGGTAAACAAGGTGGTAAACGTTGGTGGAAACATTGAAAAAAATCGCAAACTCAATGCGTTTGTTCAAAGTGTGATTTGAATTTGTGCTGCTCAAATTCAAAGAATTGCTTTTACGATGATCACAACAAAAAGTGATGAAATTCCTACAATTTCACTTTTTCCCGCGTTTTTTTCAAAAATGTCATCATACATCCGTAAGAAACATTCAGTATTCATTTATATTCCTTATTTTTATTTACTACTTCTACCTTTTGTCCAATAAAATCATTCATTGAGAAAAATTTATACCTGCTGGTGTTGTTATGCTTAAACACGTGCCTAGGCACTGCTCACCTTTTCTTACCTGGCGACCCAACGAAAAGAAATAATGCAGAACGGATGGTTTTTTTGAGTTTATTGGCCCATAATTATAATAAAAAAATTATTAGGTTATTTTTCTCCCACACTTTTCAAAACCAGGTATATAGAGGGTTAATACGTGAACATTAAAGTTTGTCGTACGCTTTTTTGGTATTAATTAAAACTCAAAATAAATGAAACTTATATCATTCGAAAGGTTATGTTGCCTAGATGTGCCGAATGTATATATAAATGATATATCTGATAGAGAAGGTTCCCAACCTGCTAAGAGAGAAATTAAATTTTTGAGAAAAAACCCGCTCTTTGTTGAATAAAAATTCTTGTTGGGGGAGAGTTTTTGAGTTGGTCGAATTTGAGTTTTTTTTAAAAGTAACAATTTCTTAAAAAAATTTAGTTTTATCCATTCGTCAATTGTAAAAAATGTGTTTTGAATTAAAAATTTTGACTTTCCATGTCAATATCTTAATCGAATTTTAACGGTTTTTCAATATTTATAATTTTTTCTGAAAGTTTGTTAAATTTTTTTTCAAATGGGATAAAAATAACTGCAAAGTTCTAACCAAAAGTATTTTTAATTAATTTTCTGAATATTGTCGTTAGTTATTTAGCTTGTGTTTCAACCAAATGCCAACAGAGAGAAAAAACTGTCTCACATGAATGTTGTCTGTGAATAGATTTTATTTATTTTTTTTTTGTATTTAAGTCTTATCAGTTAACTTAAAAAAACTTTTGAAAATAATACCTTTTTTTTTTTTTATAAATAAATTATTCCTTTTAAAAAAAGACTATCAAATTTGAATTATTCTTAGAATATGGGGTAAAAATGATTTTTGTTTTAAAAAAAAAACAAAAACGAATTTACGATGAATTTATTTTGTCTTGGCACTAAATTAATAAATTGTCCGTGCCGTCAAAAAAATCAAGGCTACCCCCTATGATTTCTTTGACAAATTTAAATTTTTTTAAAATGTTGTTTTTCTGTTTTTTAAAAACGGCAAATCCAGTGTCACTCACGTTTCAGTCATAGCAGTAAACATAAGTTTTTCTCCATTAAATATAAAAGCTTTTTATATAAAATTATATGGGTACAATAAGTCTTAGGCTCACTATTATAAGTTCATGCAAAAAGTTTTATATATATTTACACATTTCAAAAAAACTCTCTTTAAATGGTGTGTCAGTCACGTTTTCGTACGATTTTAATTTTTCGAGTTCTTCTAACAAATTGTTTTAAATCTGCGAATTGTTTGAGTTACTGTAAGGAATAAAGTAATTTGCCGTAACGAAATTGAGTAGAAATTTTAAGTGCAGGAAAAAATTTAGTTTTCTCTCAGAATTTTAAGATTTTTCCATATACTGATTATGTCACTCACGTTTCCCGTCGATGTCACTCACGTTTCAAATTTATTTTAATTGTCCTTGTTTTGCATCGCGGTTAATCTGGTGAACTTTATTTTTTATAAAAAAATTTTTTTTTTTTTATATTAAGGACATTTTTATGCAAAAAAATTTGTATGTAAATAATTATGTAATGCAATAATTATATAATATAGTTAAAAAAATAATTCATAATATAAAAACAACACTAAACTATTTCAGAAATATATCACTTTAACAAAATTTATTCCGGTTCTGCATGGGAATCTGTATGTATACTACTAAGCTTAATAAGTTGATCCTTACGCTCATTAAAAGCCAAAGACCGCGCCAAATTTGACTATATGACTGGCCTATTAGCAATTCCATCGAGGCCAACGACTTAAAATAATGATTTAATTTGATCTTCTTAATCTTTGCTAAATTTGTTTTCTTATATGAATCCGGATTTAACTATAATTTTTCTCTATCTGTTTTTCATACGTTCTTTTAGGGTCGGCTTTAATTGTTTATTAATGTTGTCGTCATCTTCTTTCATTTCTAATACAAACATAAACAAAAAAAAAAATTTAAATGTCACTCACGTTTCACTTCTTCAAATGTTTGCTTAATGAAAAATAATTGCGACTGCTTGTTTTCAAAAAAAAAATTTCAAAATTCACTAATCTTATGTTAAAAGTAAATCCGAGACATAAACTGTGCCAGCCAATTATTTTCCAAGATAATCCAACTTATCAATTAAAATTGTCACTCACGTTTCACTCTTGAATCACTTTTTTAAATTTTATTTTTCGATTGAAAATAAGTTTCTTTAAAAATTTAAATATTCACTTTTCAATTGGAAATGTTTCAATTGTGAATATTATATAACGATGCTTTGATATTTAAATAGCGAAATACCAAATTACAAAAAATAGAAAACTTAAAAAATTTTTCACTTGCTACAGATTAAAAATACATTCAATAAAATCAGTTAAAATTTAAGGATACACTATGTTTTTTTCAAAATGCTTTTACCGCAGAAAAACACAAACAATATCCTTAACGTTCCATGTATTTTTATTGAACTTAAAGCATTTTTATTTTTCAAGGTTAAGGTTTACTTTTTTTGGATTTGCCGAAAAATAATAAAATAAAAAAATAATTTTTTTGAAGAAAACAGCTTTATATCTCCAATCAATTTAGAGTTACAAATAGGCAATCAATAAATTGGTCGAATTTTGACCCCAGGCGATACTAGTATTCATAAATTTCAGAGTCTCACCTTTCATTGTATGTACATAGCTCATATGTTAACTTAACTTGATTATCATACACTCATGTCTTTGTTTTCGTAAAAATACTAAATCATATCGAATTGGTTTCTTACTGCATTTAAAAATTTCTTATCTATTGGGGTGACACCATGAGTACCCGCCTCGGGTGACACCAAGCCCAGGAACGCCTCTGATAGTGCTACATCTCGTCTATTTTGCCTTATTAAGTAAATCCTTAGTTTTTAGGCGAAAAAGTATCACTTCATTTCACATTCTTAATATTCCGTTTCAGTTAACGTTGTTTAATAAATTGGATTTTTTAATGTGAAACACTCTCAACATTGCAAAACTCAAGGTCAGTATTCGAGACAACATGAGTTAGTGTTAAGAAATAATGTCTGTTTTCGTGTCTCATACCTAGTGATTTTTGTAAAAATAAATAAATAAAAACATCCAAAGTTGGTAAACGTGGCTTACTTGAGTTCGAATAGCGTGCTATATTCTAATCTTTTTCATTTAGTTACATTAAGTATACTTTTCATTTGCAGATAAAAGAATCTCAAACCATATAGAATGTGATCAGATTAGTCAAAGTTGAAGAAAAATTTCCATTTGCTCACTGTGATTTAAGCCCAAAAATCGGTCAATGTGACCGAGCTATTCAATTAAATAATTTAATAAAAAATAAATTCCAGCTTAAAATACTACATCACTTTGAACGACCCTTGTAAATCACTTCCTGTTTAAAAAACAGAATTAAATTAATTTAATTTATTTATTGATTAACCGAACTTTTAGTTTTATTAAAAATTTGATAAGTACTAATATTGTAGTCATCAAGTAAGTAAAATATATTTGCAATTGGAAATTACAGAAACCAGTTGCACACAATAGTAAAAAAATAACATGTTACCCACATAACCCGAACTTACGCTGAACTATAAACAAGCATATTTTATGAAAATATTTTAGGAAACCATCAAGTCCTATGGAGACTGTATGAAACATAAACTAATGAATTTCTGCAAAACGATCCACAAGTATTTGTTTGCTTAAATTTCAATTAAATCTCAAACATTTTTTTACTCGAAATCAAACAAATAAGGCGAATCCGGACATCATCATCTGCCCACATACTCTATGATTGTGCAAAAATTGAACCACATTTGAAAATACATTTTGTATAAATATGATATAATAATAATAATAATAATGATTATTTAATTATAATTAGTGCTGTAATTAGATTTGTTTCAATCTTCGGTGTTATTCTATTATTTCAATATATTATAGCTTGAATAATTTTGAAATAATGCTAATTTAACCGAAATATATGCAAGCTGTTTTTAATTTGCCGCAAAATTTCATCCATTACAGCAATTATACATATTTAACAATTTGGCGATCGTAAATTAAGTCAAAATGATGAAATCCTATGGTGTGCCAATGCCAACACATGCACAGTAGAACAATAACAGACACCAACACATTATATCCGGTAAAATATTTGAGTAAAATAACCATGTTGCATACATATAGCAATTAATAAATGCTTTTATTTAATAATGAGGTTTAACATATATCTTGTGTGGAGGCGCAGCATCCAACAATGAAAACAACAGCAACAATAACAATAACAACAACAACTGTTGGTTAGCTCAGCTGCCATTTGGCCGTGTGTGGGTCCCACGTGTCCAATGAAGGCATGAAAAGTATGAGGTCGAAACAGAAACCGACCGAAGGGACTCGCACAAATATTATGTGAAATTGTCATGTGTGCTTATTATTTGCATTATTGTTGTTGTTGGTGTTGCTTTTTTATGGCACGCTTGTTGCTGCTGCTGTTTCTGTTGCTTGTATTCTATATAGCCGTCCATCTGTCTTTCCATCCCTCAGCTATAGGCATAAATTATTATTTGAACATTAAAAATTTATGCATTAAACCGCCAAATGCCGCTGTTAATATCAGCCGGATGTGTGTGACATTTATACATACCACATGTACGTATGCCTGTGTTCGTGTGAATATATACATATGTATTATGTTTGTGTGGGTGAGCACTGTATCAGTCGGATGTATGTTTCGCGAGATTTTTAACCGATGATATAAATCCACATTTATATGTGTCATGCCTAAATTTCAACACAATTCGGAGAGTCTCCATGTGTGGGTGTATTTGTTTATATGTGGGACTAACAAAAGCGGCATTTGTTGCGTTTATCTATGTTAATGAATGTGTCCGGATTCAGTGTATTGTTAAATTTATTACAATTTATGCTGAGCTGGAAGCTATAAGCGTTTTTATTTAAGCAAAACAGGCAATGTCGAAATTCCGCATTTGTTAACACATTTGTTTTAATCAATTTAAAACAAAGAGTCTTAATTCCTGAACCTTGTTGGTAGCATTCTGCAGCTCAAGCTCTGATGAGATACGCTCACTTCAGCATGGCCACAAAGTGACTTCCTTATTTTACTTTATTGGGTTGTTGTTATCTCTTTCTCTCTTTAGTTTACAGCAGTGTTAAGTACACGCACACGTTTATGTGAGCATATTTCCAAAAGTTTTAAGGAGGGCGTCATGAGAAAGTGCACCGATTTTAAGCATTTATTTTCGTTTGATTCTATGAACCGATTTGAAAAATTTAGGCATGTATGAAAACTCATCTCAATACCAACTGATATTGGTTAGGACGATTTTGGGGTTTTATTTTATTTTTTTTTAATTTTGCACCAAAATATGTTTGATCAAAAATAACACATTGATATAAATATATTTGTTATATTATAAATATATATACATATATAGATTGATATATATGTAAATTTTTAAAGACACATTTTGACTTGCATTTTTATATGAAAAAATAAGTTTTTCAAAATATTTCCTTAAATAGCGCAAAAACTTCTTATACAAATGTAAAAATTTGTTGAAAAAAAATGTAGAAATTTTATTAGGCTTAATTTGATGGGCTTGATTATAAAAAAACCAATAAGAAGTATAGAAGATATATTTCAATGTATGCGATTATATTTCAAAACAGCAAGAAACATTTTTTTGTTAAAAAAACTTTAACATAAAAAATTTTTTTTTGCAATTTTCGTGTTGAAAGATCCCAAAGTTATTAGGAAAAAATAGTGTTATTAACCCTTTCAATGGCTTGGCTAGAATAATAGTGGAAAAATGGTTTTGATATAATATTCTCATTACTTAGGCCATAAGCACATTCCTCTGCTTGGCTTTTGCTAGATTCAGAGGGGTTCCTAAAGGAAGGGCGTGGGCGGATTTGGCGGTCCGCCCAGGGTACCACAATTTTATGGGTGACACCATTTGTTTTTTTTTTTTATTTCTCAAACAATCAGAAAAAGTGAAAAAATAGTTTAGGAAAAAAAATGTGTGTCTCCTTTTTTTAATTGCTGTTTCAAAATTTATAATTCTGGTTGCAAGTCGAAATCTAATATTAAGGTATTCTTACCTTCAACTAAAACAACTGGATACCAATCCAAATGCATTTTTTATAATATTATCATAAAAATATTTAGCTTTGCATACCAATCGCAATAACTGCTTTTGTTTTTTTTTTTGCAACATTGATTAACACGCGAAAAAAAAAAGTTAAGCTTCTGTTGGGTACAAAATCGAAAGTTCAGCAAATATAAACGTTTTCGGTCTTATTCATAAAAAATCTTTAACTACTTTTAAAATATTCTATTGTTAAAAAGCTTTTTGAATTAAAATTATTGTTTAAATTTTGTTATTCATAAAAATGTTGTCTCAGTTTTTTTTTTAAAATAACACTTTCACTTTGAAGTGGGAACAGTGTCAAAAATGGTTTGTGAATGTGATAAAATCAATAATTTTGTGCTTATTTGTCACAATTTTTTTAATATTTTGACATTCAAATTTTGTTATTAATGTTTTGCTCTGAAAAAATTGTCACTTAATATTTTTATTTTCAATATTTTGAAATTTTGTGCCATGTTTTCAGGTTTTCATATAATCCCAGTAGAATAATTGTCAAGCCCTCTTATCAGAAGCACTGATATAACTGCTTCAAAGCAACCACTCTACACATTTTAGAATTAGTCTATTTGCATTGATTCTGAAACTCCTTCTAAATTAAAAAATAGAAGTGAGGCGAGAATGAGTCGTACGCCTTTCTTACTTATCTACGAGCTATAGACAAAGAAACAGAGCAACAAAATAATTTTCATCGAAAAAGTGCCATATTGAAAAATTGTGATTTGAGCATCAAATTAATTTTGTGAGCAGCAGTTGTAAATCTAATTGTTGAAGAAGAAATTAAAAAAAGTGTCAATTAAATAAATTTAAAAAAAAAAATTAGTGAAAGTGTTGTGTCCAAAAATGCAATATATAATCAGAAGTGCAATAAAATTGAAGTTTTTAATACAAATAGTTTTATCTTGTTTTTTATAGCTTTATTGGTTATTACTTTTATAAATACTTTATTTTAATTCTGTCTTTTGAAGAAATTTATAAAAATATAAATAAATAATTTGATTGATAAGCTTATAAAAACGTTGTTATAAATGATAAAATTACATTAGCTATTTTAAATGAGTGTTTTAATTCTATGAGAGCTGGTTTTACTGAATAGATTCCATTTAACCTCTCACGTAAGTACTTCTTTATAACTTTTTGTAGAAGTGCTTGAATATAACCACTTCGGAAAGCTGTTCTTTGAAAAGCATTATGGGAGTACTTCTTGTAAGGGCATTCCTGAAGTCGTGGCATATAACAACTTATATAACCTCTTTTTGAAGAAGCGAGAGTGCAATGTCTTGCATGTTGGCTCGTTTCATATAAAAAATAATTAAGAAAAGAATCTAGTTGGTAAGGCCCTCTACCTCCCTTAGAAGTGCTTCTGCAATTACTTCTTACTCCTTTCTTTTGCTACTGGGATGTGAAGTATTTTTATTAATATTTGTGCTCAAATGAGAGTACAAATTTTAACAATGCTTTATCAAAGGTTTATTGACGGTTTCTCATTTACATATAAAGCCTTTATTAGAGGTTTTTGTCATAATTGGACTTTATGAATAATTTTTTTCTTATAAAGGTTTTATAAGAGCCTCATAAATTTTTATGAATACAGCCGAATATGTATATCTCGCTATTTTGTTTTAATTTTGTCATGATGGTACAACTTTATTTGATAGTACCATTGATGATAAAAAAGACGTTGGAAAATAAAAAAAATTATTTTCTAATATAATGAACAAATCCAATGAAAGGATTAAATTAAATATCTGATACTTACGCAGCCAGGATATGAACTCACGTCATCCGCATGGGGGTCTAGCACACTTCTACTGATATATTGTGTATAATACATTTTTTTAGATTAAAAATTTTTTCTGTTATGAGAAATTTGTTTTGTTTTTGCAACTAAAGAACGCCTTTCCTGTAACTGATTATGACATCTGTCCAAACGTTTGCACTCAAATATTTTTGTCAGGACAAACAAAGCTTGCAGCAAACTTTCCTTGCTCTAAAACTACCTGCATTTAAACCTATTATAACTTGATTTATCTTTCAGAGTTTATCGCTATTACTTTTTCCGTGCCTTGTTTAAAAAGTCACGTGCAAAGAATTTACTTCAACGTTTTGAAGACAACCTAACACAACCAAAGAATTTGCTAGTTGTCATAGGGATGATAGAATCTTTAAAACCACTATCAGTTTTACAAAATAACATATCAGTAATAATTCGAAAAAAAAAACATATCCTGTTCGTGAGTAGATGATACCTATTTTTCTAACACGCCTCAGTTTTGATATAAAATACATAAATACCGAATTTTATTTTTGTGAGTTTTCAATATTTTGGGCTTTATGGGAGATGGGCGTGTTCGTAGACGGATGACGTCCACTTTTCTTAAACGATGAAGTTTTGATATAAAAAACAAACGCACCAAATTGTATTCCTGTAGCTGTAGGGAGATGATCGTGTTCGTGAGTGGATAACACTCATTTTTTTGTCACGCCCAGCTTAAATATTAGCCTCTTTATAGAGTATAGAGTTTTGAAGTGAAACTTCTTTGGCGGCGAGTGAAATTTCAAGGTGTCTTATTCGTGACGCTAGGTTAACGTTTTGAATTCATATGAAAATTTTAAAAAAATTATCGTCGCCAGCGGGAATAGAACCCAGGATCTCTATTAAGCATCTTATAAGAGTCAGAAGCCCTATCACTACGCCACATAGGCATACAGGTTAGCAAACAAAATTCAATTAATATTCAACGAGTTTTAGTCCGTGTCTTGCATTCCACAGACACACACCATGTCTGAAGAACGTACTGTACCATTTGATCCATACTGTACCATTTGATTTTCATCCTACAAGTATGCACGGAAATTTTATTTCTTTATGCTTGGAATGCTGTACATTATGTAACAAAATATAACAATTGTGCATATTTTTTGGTAGAATATCGAATCCTAGCTTAAAGCTTAATTTGAAAGAGCATATCATAACGTTGATTGTTATCAAAAACTTGAAAGGTTATTGAAAACATGCAAAACAGTTAAAACGTTATAAAATTAAAAACAAGAAGTGTAGAAAGTGAAATAATTAAGACTGCCGAATCGTTTTTGTCTTGCCAAAAAATGTCCCGAAGCTAAGAAAAGTACCTTAAGAATCCACAACTCAGCTCACGAAAGTGCTTTTACATTTTCGACTAATTCTTTTGAAATTAAAAGCTAACTGTTATTTTTTGCCTTGTTTTTTTTTCGGGGAAAAATAAAGGTTACTTTTTACTTTTATTTTATCGGTCAAAAGTAACAATTATTTTGTGACTTTTAGTTTTTCGGTCAAAAAAATTATGCAATTTGTGTTTTTTTAAAGGCCGCTTGGCAGATTGAACTGTTGACACCTTGTGTGAAATGACTCACCGATAAGATGAAAAAAATGGTATCAATAGTTTTTTAGTCGGTAAAATGACTTTTGAAAAAATACAAATTGCCTGATATTTTTGACCGAAAAAATAAACGGCAGAAAAAACTGTTATTTTTAACCGATAAAATAAAATTAAAAAGTAACTGTTATTTTTGCCCAAAAAATATAAGGCACAAAATAACTTTTATTTATGTCGGAAAAAATAAAATAAATAAATAAAATAAAATAAAAAGATAACAGTGATTATGTGACTTTTTCGATAAAAACCATAAACGGTACGGTCCTGGATATATATATTGAATAAACATAATATTATTCCATTTTGTGTTGATTGATTTTCTTTTCAGATACTTTCTCTCTATTTCACACTAAAATCTATCATATTTTTTACTGTTTAAGAAGTTTCACTTCTGCCACATGTACGTTGCTACACGCGAGTTTTTTTATT
The DNA here is from genome assembly GCA_958299015.1 of Tetanocera ferruginea. Classification (NCBI taxonomy): domain Eukaryota; kingdom Metazoa; phylum Arthropoda; class Insecta; order Diptera; family Sciomyzidae; genus Tetanocera; species Tetanocera ferruginea. The sequence goes on from OY282642.1 coordinate 79,042,076, forward strand.
ATTGTGAGGTAAGCGTGGTAATCATCCGATTTAGCCCATTTTCGAACTAATCTTTGTTTGTTAGAAATAAGCTTAAAACCGAATTTAAGTACGATAACTTAAAAATTACGGCTGTAATCGTGTCCACAGACAGACAGACAGACACGGACAGACAAAAGGACATGGCTAAATCAACTCAGATGGTTATGCTGATCAAGAAATAAATCCTTGTTTCAAGCAAGTCTGTGCACGAAATAAGAATATTGTTGTTTACTTTACTCAAGCACAAATCGTGCTCGATGCTTTTTCAAGCATGTTTTGTTTTAATTCAAGCTTGAATTTGTTTGATTTTTTTTCAGTGTAGAATTCATAAGTATATATTTATAAGGACAGTTCAAAATACAAATCGAGTTATCAAACTCATACAACAAAAATTCCAAATTCTACTGATTTTCAGGGATTAAGTTATACAATTATGTATTGTTTTTTTTTATGAAAACAAACAAACAGCTCGTAAATTGTTTGCATATGTTTGTTGATATATGATAATATTTGTATAAGTGCTCTACTAGGTGCGATGCAATTCAGGTACAAATGTTTTCACTCTGGCTCCCAGGCTCTTATAAACGTTTTGACCAAAACAAACAAGCAAATCATTCATAAGCAAACAGAATGCAACGGATATACTAGCGATTGTGGAACACGTACGCTTTATTGTACATTTTTCCATTAACTCTTATGGAGTATAACGAAGTAAAGAGCTGACTTGGATTTATACGAATGTGAGTCATTGTAAACAGTAAAGCAGCAAAAGAGAACATAAAATAAACCTTAGCGGAAGTCAGACAGAGCAACGAGCTCCTGTGATTTACAGCTAAACAAATACCCACAAACTAATTCCAGGATCGACGACTCAATGAAAACTGAAATATTCTGAAAATAAAGTCAATGTTAAAGAATGCACGAAGTTTCAAATCCCGCTGAAGGATATATGAGTGTGCATGTAAAATAAGATTTAAGTTTGTAAGTTGTTGTTGTCGTCTCTTATGTGCTGGAATCGAGGTTAAGCGCTTCTTATAATCATAAAAAATTAAGGTGGATGCACATATGCAAGGACGCAAGCATATGTTTAAGCTCTTTATGTAGCTTGGCTTGCTTCAAGTTAATATTTATTAAGTTGGTATTGTCCCTACTCGCCTACTCGCCTGCAATATGTTTTGCAGGGTACAATTAGTGCCATTAGTGCAGAGAATATTATTACTTTTTGTTTTTTTTTTTTTTTTTTTGCATCAGACTAGTATCAACAAGCAGGGAAACTCTAAAGTCGGTCTAGCCGGACAATGGAATGCCCAAAATCTACCACAATATTTTAATAAATAATAAACAACAATACTAAACAACAAATAACTACTATAAAAATATATTTTTTATACATTTAAAATCTATGTATTTCTATTAATACAATTAAGTTCATGCTGGAGCTAAAAGCAGCTTTTCCTAAACGCACCAAATAAACTCATCATGAAAAGCAGTTTTTTTCCCTTCAAATGCCAATGGATGAAAACAACGTAAATAATTTCTTTTCTGATTTTTTGTAAATGTCAACCTGTGTTTCGTCGATATTTCCGAAATTCTAATTTTTTTTTTTGCTTCAACGAGTCAGCCGTCAATTGAAATATAATAAACATATTCAGTAATGGAAATAAATAAAGTATTGTAAGTTTTTCTCTATTTTAAGATATAATATAATAATTATGGTCATGAACACTTTTTTATTGCAGAAAATGATAGAGGAAAAGCAACTATCGTGGCTATCGCGATTTCCAAACATAAATGTCAAAATAAAAGCTAAAGCTATTTTATAGCCAGTTTGAAATCAGTTCAAAATAGAAACAAGTAAAGAAAGTCTAAAGTCCGCAAGGCCGACTATGAAATACCCTAAGGGCCGTTTTATTCACTTTTATAACTCGAGAGTTTTGAATAACTTTCAAGTTTTCCATACAAAAATTCGAAAGTTATTGATAACTCTCGAGTTATAATAGTGAATAAAACGTCCCTAAGCCTACTTTTCAAAAACAAAAAATTTTTTATTATAAATGGGCGTCTCCGTGGGCGGATGAAGCCTATATTTTATATGCATTTTAATGTTGATGAAAAATTTACACATACCAAGTTGTATTACTGTAGCTCACAGTTACTGCCTTTATTGTGCTTTTGCTAGGGGAGGTGGGCGTGTTCATGGACGAATTACTTTCAATTTTTGAATACACCTTAGTTTTGATCTAAAATACATACATACCAAATTTAATTTCTCTTTGACAAACACAACCTTATTTATTGAGTTGTAAACTTTTTGGGTTGTATGGGAGGTAGGCGTGTTCGTAGACGAATGACGTCCATTTTTCAAAACCATCTTTGTCTTGTCAAAAAAACAAACGTGCCAAATTTAAGCTCTGTAGGTTAAACAGAGGCTTATTTTGCGTTTTCAATTTTTGGGTTGTATGGGAGGTAGGCGGGTTCGTGGGCGCATGACTTCCATTTTTCGAAGACGTCTTTGTGTTGATATAAAACACATACATACAAAATTTTATTGTAGTAGGCTTTTTATGAGCTGAGTTCTGCAGTTTTAAATTTTTGCCTTGTATGATAGGTAGGCGTGTCCGTTGGCGGATTCCAAAAATATTCTACAGAGCAGATCCTTGAGAGCATGTGACCATGTGTATCAAGTTTCATTCAATTATCTCTACTCCTTCTTTTTATCGTGTGTTTGCGGACAACACACAGACGGACGGACGGACGGACAGACGGACATGAATAGCTCGACTCATGAGGTGACGCTGATCAGGAATATATATACTTTTCTATACCGGACTCGCTTCATTCTATGAGTTACAAACGTTTGCACAAAGTTAATATACCCTGACCTTTCAGGTTTATGGTATAACAAGTAAAGAAAGTCTAAAGTCGGTCTAGGCCGACTATGAAATACCCTAAACCCACTTTTCAAAAACAAAAAAATTTTTATTGCAAATGGGCGTCTCCTTGGGCGGATGAAGCCTATATTTTATATGCATTTAAATGTTGATGAAAAATTTACACATACCTAGTTTTATTCCTGTAGCTCACCTTGCCTTTATTGTGCTTTGGTTATGGGAGGTGGGCGTGTTCATGGACGGAGTACTCCCAATTTTTGAACACACCTTAGTTTTGGTACAAAATACATACATACCAAATTTAATTTCTCTATGACAAACATAACCTGATTTATTGAGTTTTAATCTTTTTGGGTTGTATGGGAAGTAGGCGTGTCCGTAGACGGATGACGTCCATTAAAAACATTAAAAACATAAAAAACATACGTGCCAAATTTTAGCTCTTTAAGCCAAACAGAGGCTTATTTATTGCGTTTTCAATTTTTGGGTTGTATTGGAGGTGGGCGTGTCCGTGGGCGGACGATGTCCATTTTTCAAAAAAATCATTGTTTTGTCATAAAAAACATACGTGCTAAATTTTAGCTATGTAGGTTAAACAGAGGCTTATTTATTACGTGTTCAATTTTTGGGTTGTATGGGAGGTGGGCCTGTCCGTAAGCGAATGACGTCCATTTTTCGAAGTCATCTTGTAATATGAATAGTAATTAATAAAATTTTAATAGTAATTATAATAATGTAACTATTTATGTGTTAGGATTGTGAAAAAAATATTGTCGTAATTAAAAATCTTAAGTCGAAAATAATTAAAAGAAATCTTCTACTTTAAAATTTTAGTTTTGATGGTTACATCTTTTTCGCGGATACGGCTCGATATGTTTAGTCTCGAAAGCATAGCTGCCAAACCCATATTCCCACTGAAAATACCTTTTTCCTACAAGCAAATTAAAAAATTACCACACAATACCACAGCTAATAAAAAATACCACAAAAGTTCTCACAGCCATTAAAAAATACCTCAAAATTCCCACAAACATTAAAAATTCTCACAATAATTACAAAATACCACAAAACATCCCTTATTATTGAATAAAAATATTTTTGATATTGGCGTATAGAATTAAAAATTGTGCGGGAAAAGAATTCGAATTCTACGCTTGATTAAAAAAACCATGGGAATTCCTTTTTCCCTCAGAAATTAAAAATACCCAAAAAAATATTTTTTCCACAAAGTTGGCAGCTATGGCAGAAAGAGACATTAACTTTTTATTTACAATAATTTATACATTATTTACAATAATTTTAAAAATTTTAATTATAAATTCTAAAGGAAATGTTATATTATAGGACAGCAGCATCTAAACAGTTGGAAATTTTAATTTATTTCATTGATGAAAATCCACAACTGGCCAACAATTATGTCGCCAAATCTGTACAGGGCCGACAGGCCATCTTGTTGATTTTCTTAAACAACACAAGGAAAAACTTTTTAATAAGGAAATAAGCAAAACTATACCAATTTAACTATAGTGTCAAATCTATCATTTAAACGATAACACTTGACAGCTGTTTGCCATGCGTGAAGTTAGAAAAACGATAGCATTAAGACGATACTCGAAATAGAAGGTTACGTGATGTTAAAGTATTCTCAAAAAGATATTATCAAATGACGCGATGAGAGGACAGGTTTAAATACTGTAGGTTATAATGCAGGCTTCAAATCTGCGTTCTTGTATGCCACACGGCGGCTATTTCCACACATTTTCGATAGTTAAGAAGCTAGTTCACCAGTTTGGTACACTAGTTGGCTTGTTGACAAAAATTGTTGACTTTCTCTATCCAACAAACCAAAAAAAAAAACATTCTCTACAGTCTTTATGTAACCAGGATTGTATTGAAACATTAGTCTAATACTGTGTGGAGTACATTTTGATGATTTGAGAACGATGTGAGAAATGTTTGGTACTTTTTCTTTTCTATTTGATAGTACTCTATGTAAGTTCCATACAGTATATGTGATAACTTTGTTTTGATACAGTATCAGTGATGATATCGAATCATTTTCGAGAGTACTTTTTTACAAAGGCAAATAGTATTTTTTTATTGCTTAGGGTACTTCTTATTAAGTAATGATGAGTGAATAAATATATAAATTAAAACCAATACTTTTTTAAATTATATAAATAATCAGGCTTTCTTTCAGAATCGGTTAAATATGTATACGAGGATGCCTCAACCTCTATGAAAAAAAAAACAAAACAAAAACAAATTGGCCATTTCAGCCCTTGAAAGGACTTTGACCGAGCTTCTTATGATCAATTGTGTTGTGTGTGTTATTAAATGTTTGCACACAATTGATCGAGAACTGGACCTACATGTTTTATGCCGACTCCGAACGGCTAAAGTTCATGTTCTCAAGAAGCTTTACATGGCATTATTTACTCTCTGAGGTTTGCCATTGTCTGCAGAGAGGTGGTGACCGATCAGAAAAATTTTTTATGAAAAAACTTTTCGCCGCGGCTGGGGATCGAACCCGGGCTCCGAGCATGCTAAGCCACACACTTAACCTGCATGCCACGGTCACCACTATGGGTTCCACCTCTATGGGGGAACATAAAACTAACCTTGATCGATTCTAAGACGAATGAACAACATTTTTTTTTGGCTGTAACGATAAGTAGCCGCCAGTGAGCTAAACCATTTTGAAAACATCCAAAAGCCATGTTTTTCGTAAAAATATTAGCTGGTGTAGCATTTACAAATAAACAAATGGTTGTAAAGTAATACTGAAGAAGATCTTACTATCTGACCCAAAAAATTTCAAATCTTTGCCGCCTGACCAAAGATATTGCAATTTTTAATGAAAATGTTCGACTTTCTTTTTAAACATGTTCTTGTTCTAGGAAAATTTCTAAAACCAACGGCAAATAAAACGTGACTGCGCGAGAAATTTGGCAAGAAGTTTATGACTTAATTTTCAAAAATGATTTTTTAACTATTGACAAAATTTCAAGTAAAATTCTTTAATATATCAGAGTACTTTTTTCGACAAGAAGGTACTCGGGTACTTTTGTAAAGTCAATAGTACTCAAAAAAGTACTATTCCACTCAAAATATCATCCCAGTACAGTATACAAATTATTTTGAGAAAATAATGCTAGTGTTAAGGACTTGGGAAGCTTTTTTTCTAAATTTTCTCCACGCAAAAATAATTTTATTTCGAACTAATAAATATTTTCTTAAGAGTACATTTCTATTGTTCTCAAATGTAACCCTGTGTGCGCCATACTGATTCTGTAATTTGAACGCTCGCTTTCTCGAACACATACAAGCCGCCATATTGCTTGCCACACGAGTTCAGAGATGTGAAAGCCACATAAGGGGGGGTGGCCGTATTCGTAGGCGAATGAAACTCATTTCTTGTACATATCTTAGGTTTGATGCAATATGCGCACATATCAAGTCTTTCTTTAGCTTAGATATAAGCCTATTTATAGATTTTTCAATATTGTTGGTTATATGGGAGATGAAGGTGCTCTTGATCCAAAAATTACTTTTTATACCCTAAACCTGAACAGGTCAGGGTATATTAACTTTGTGCAAACGTTTGTAACACATAGAACGAAGCGAGCCCGGTATAGAAAAGTATATATATTCTTGATCAGCGTCACCTCTCCAATCAAGCTCACCATATCCGTCAGAACGTTTGCGTGTTGTCCGTAAACACAGGATAAGAAGAAGGTGTTAAGATAATTATATGAAACTCGGTAAACATGGTTACTCTGATCCAAACATCTGCACTATTGAATATTTTTGGAATCCGCCCACGGAGACGCCTTCCTCCCATACAACGCAAAAATTGCATAAAAACTGCATTAATAAGCTTATGTTTACCTAAAGAGATAAAATTTGGTACATATGTATTTTATAACAAACCAAAGATGCATTTTTAAAATGGACGTTATCGGCTCACGGATACGTCTACCTCCAATACAACGCAAAAATGTAAAACTGCATAAATAAGCTTATGTTTGTCTTACAGAGATAAAATTTGGTAGGTATGTATTTTATAACGAAACGGAGATGTTTTTAAAAAATGGCGTCATTCACCCAAGGACACGCCTGCCTCCGTTACTTCCTATAAATTGAAAACTCCATAAATAAGCCTACGTTTAATCTACAGAAATAAAATTTGTATGTTTGCATTTTATATCAAAACTGAGATGTGTTCAAAAATTGGACGTAATCCGTCCACGAACACTATAACAGCATTAACACTATTATAGCATTAGCATGTGAGCTACAGGAATAAAACTTAGTGTGTGTAAATTTTTCATCAAAATTGAAATGTATATAAAATATGGGCTTCAACCGCCCACGGAAATTTTTGTTGAACTATTGGATGTCATAAGCACAAAATATCAGACTTATGGTTGAATTCGATGTGAAAATTTTGACAATTTTTTCATCTAAACCACAATGCTATTCATCTTGAAATGGGGCAGATTGAATATGACAAATTATGTAACTATAGTTTGATTTTATAAAATTAAATTTTTCAATTAAAAATTATTATTGCAAGAAACTTCAAATTTATTTAATTTTTAAAAATAAACACTATAATTTGACCTATGGATATATTTTTGACAATAAACTATGGCTCTTGAAGTACCACAATAATATTAGATTCACAGAGATTTTGGGGCATATAAATGTATTCGAATTACTTTATATTTCGTGAGTAGTTATATGCGCGATAGGAATGCTTTATTGGTAGGTATTGAGAAATTTTTTGTTCTATTGATTTTTTTTCTAGATAAACACTTTTCCACTTTTAATTGAACACATACTTTACTGTCATTTATTGCCTTGATAACATATATTTTCAAATCTCCTGCCAACTCGCACAAATATTCCTGACGCAATATCCTTAACAGTACTACGCTTCACTTAATATAGCGCATTTATGTCATCTTCCTTTGTCATTAAGTTTTATTGAGACTCTTGTTTTTCATTGAAGAGGTCCTTTTTAGTTTGCCTCATCCACACCATTCGTCTAACCACGCTTCTCATGCTCGTACCGTCCAGCACTGCTAAACTATTTCAAAACATTTTGCTTCCTTATGAACTCGAGGGAACTGAAAATGTTTTCCTTTGTTTTTATGGCTGAACTGTTTGGCTGTTGCCTGAACTAGGGACTCTAAGTCAGGATGAGGCGAAGAAGCAAAACAAGTGCTTCATCAATTCAACAAGAATGCGATTTAGTAGCAAGCTCTTCTGTTGTTATAGTTATTGTAATTATTGTTGTTGCTTTGAGTGTTTGCATTCCGGCATTTGTTGTCTTCAGATGTTCTACTAGAAGATAGCATTAAAAATTTTAGTTCATTAGCGCCTGGAGAGTTAGTTAGTCGTGTGCTTTGATTTAAAAGTTTCTTAAAAGAAAAGTAAATACTTTTAGAGTAAAGAAGTAGGAAATGATGAATAGTCGTAGAATGTATGCTGGATGTCAAGCCTCCAATTTACGACTGAGAAAAAAGACATACTTCGCCATTTTGCAATCGCAAAAACAAAAAGAATTAATTAAGTGTTCCAAAAATAAAAAAAATCAAATATCAGCATTCAGAGAGGCACATATATTCCCAAAAGTATAACGAAAGCATCTGTGAAATACTTGCTTGGTGATAATAATGCAAAAGAAGCGATGACGTTTGTTTCACGCTACAAAGAGATATCATCGTCTGGAGCTTTACATCTTTGGAGCTAAATAAATTACAACAATTTGTCAAGCATATTGATGACGCTCATCTTGCTCTCATTTCCTCTACTGCATGCATTTTCTGTTCCGCTTTGCTAAGAATATAAATTTTGCACTTAAAAAACAATCATGCACTGTTTCCGAAACGGTGAATTCATTTTTTTACACAGCTCTGCGATCTTCTGTTGGCCAACGAGACACACTTTGTTGTTGTTGTTGTTGTTTTTTATTTTGTATCGTCATTCACTCCTTCGTATATGCTCTGAGCTATGGTGCCAGCGGCTGGCATTTGTTAACGTTTCTCCACAAAAATGAGTCATGGCTGCCGCTGTCAGAAATGCATTTCCGGTTCAACTTTATACACTTCACGTTGTACAGTGGACTGGTACACGTTAAAATGCATGAAAAATAGGAAAATAAATTAAACAATTAGGTTTTTCACAACTTGAAATAAGCAGTTGTATCGCTGTATTCATATTTTCGCCGTATTCACATTGTTTTTGTTTTCTATTTGAAATATAAATCAAACGTAGGAGCTCAACAAACGTATGTTTTTTCTTTCATATAGAAAACAAAATCAATTTGAATACGACTTAAATTCGAATACAACGATACAACTGTGTATTTCAAGGTGTAAAACATATAAATGTAATCGGAAATAGTTTTTTTGGTATCTTTTTTCCAGAAAATATTATTTTGATATCGATTTGAAAACTTCATTATATAACCTATAAGTGTATGCATTGGAATTTTTACACTTCGAAGGAAAACTGTAAATCGTAAGATTTTCCACGTATTTTAGAAGAATTTGGGCCTTTAAACCGTTCCCAAAGGTTTTTTGATTTTGCTTTAAAAGCTGTGAGGCATTTAAATAATCAATAATCAATAACTATTTACTTAAAGCCACCTTTTGAAAATATCAACCGATTCTAATTCTTATAAGATATTTTCTTTTGGCGAGTTTTTTTGTGTAGGCACGTTAGGCTCAAAACCATACAATATCCACACTAACCATAACTTTAAACGCGACTATCTCGAAACCACTTTTTCGCGGTTGGTTGTAATAAGAAGTTATCGAAAATATTATCTGATTTTAATAATTTTTGCACTATTTACTTTGAACAGCAGTCATTCTCGTCAGTACTAGAATCATGAAGGTAGCTTCAACAGCAAGGGAGCTTAACCTATTTTAAATCTTAAAAATAATAAACGTTTTTGTAAATTTTGAATTTTGGCTGCTACAGTGCCGTTATTTGATGAATGGCCATTTTTATTCTAGTACTGACGATAACGGCATTAATTCTCAACAATTCGCCGAAAAACCTCCAAGAGAATTCTTAAGCGATTCGCCTTCAATTCGCCGAGAAGAATTGTAAAAGAGACAAATCGACAAAAGGGGTCTTGAGTTGTGAAGCATCGTTGTTGAACGTTGTTGTATGTTTAAGCTAGCGTGCTCAACAGACTTTGTCTGATCTCAAGTAATGTATTTTTTTAACAAGTTCAACTTTTTTATTAATTGTAAGCAATTTTTTAAAGCCTGCTTCATATTACGATGATAGATTTTACAAAATTTTCAAAAACCATCTTCCAACAATCGCCGGAATGCGTGAAGGTAGATTTTGAAAATGTTTTGTTAATCGCGTATTTATCGCCTGGGCGATAATGTTAAGTCAGTCGCGTTAAGAAAAGCTGAACACAAAACGGAGGTGGTGCTCACTGGTAGCCGTTAAAAGTAAACCGTCGTACTTCTTCGGGGACGATCTGAAACCAATCACTTAAAACACTATGCGCCAAAAAAATGTGTTATGATTGTTTTTTTTTTACGTTTTTCTCGTTTTTTCGCATATATTTAATATCAAAGAATATTTACTACAGTGCCGCCCAAATAAGAATTTTAAACAGAAGATAAGTGTGTGACGTGTAAACCAATGGATCCCAAGTTCAAGCGTCACCTCGGGCAAAAGTGTTTATTAATATAAAGACATTTTTCTGTTCGGCAGTCACCAAGGGCGTAGGCAGGATGAAAATTAGGGGGCCCAAGACCTTATAAATTTCTTTTTATCATATCTTTCATTCTTGCATTTTACGAGTCAATGAAAATAGTTCAAAATTAATGTATGGTGTCCTATTTACCTGATGTTTTTATATATAATCGAGCTAAATGGGAAGAAGATTTTCAACTTATGTATATCAAATAAACGCAAGCCATTCGATCAAATAAAGTTACATTTATTGAATTCAGGTTAAATTCATTTTAAAATATAGTATCGATTAAAAAATCACTTAAAAAAAATCGGCAAAACAAAAATAGTACAAATAACTTAAAATAAAGTAATAAAACGAGAATAAAAGCTAAAAAAAAAAACACAACATTGCGAAATAACATTCGTGAGTAAAGAGTTGAAATGAATACGAAATATTTACAAACCTATTCTTTTATATTTTCATGTGTGTGTTGTCAGTTTTTCATTTCAAAACAAAATTTGAAGCTCTACAGTTCAAATATGAAAAGAAGCAGACAATTTATATCAAAATTTATTTTTTTTGAGCTTCGAATAGAAATATGAAAAATACTGGTTTATTATTATCAATTTGCAAGAATAAAAAAAAACAAATTGGCCATTTCAGCCCTTGAAAGGACTTTGACCGAGCTTCTTATGATCAATTGGGTTGTGTGTGTTATTAAATGTTTGCACACAATTGACCGAGAACTGGACCTACATGTTTTATGCCGACTCCGAACGGCTAAAGTTCATGTTCTCAAGAAGCTTTACATGGCATTGTTTACTCTCTGAGGTTTGCCATTGTCTGTAGAGAGGTGGTGAGCGATCAGAAAAATTTTTTACTGAAAAAAACTTTTCGCCGCGGCTGGGGATCGAGCCCGGGCTCTGAACATGCTTGGCCACACACTTATAAGCCCAAACAGAACCAAAGCGGCTAACGGCTGGCGGCAAAAACGAATTCGCTGGGCAAACCCGCGACGGAAAAACGCCAGAATAGAATTTGTTCTATTTTTTCTATGGCGGCTGGCGGTTCTCTCACTGAGTAACATAAATGTTGCCATACTTTTGCTAAAAATTGGCTGTGTTTAATATAATGTTCTTAGTTTTTAGTATCTGACGTTTTGTTTCTGAATATACGAAATAATTTTCTTCATAATGGATTTTGATGAAAACTTAATTGAATAAGTCGAAATTTTTTCATTATATGTTAATCATGTTGTCCGTCTGTTGCACCCCTATCTGTCAATTGTACCAATACAGTGATAACAAGTAAAGAAAGTCTAAAGTCGGTCTAGGCCGACTATGAAATAGCCTAAGCCCACTTTTCAAAAACAAAAACTTTTTATTGTAAATGGGCGTCTCCAAGGGCGGATGAAGCCTATATTTTATATGCATTTAAATGTTGATGAAAAATGTACACATACCAAGTTTTATTCCTGCAGCTCACAGTTAATGCCTTTATTGTGCTTTCGCTATGGGAGGTGGGCGAGTTCATGGACGGATTACTTCCAATTTTTGAACACACCTTAGTTTTGGTATAAAATACATGCATACCAAATTCAATTTCTCTATGACAAACATAACCTTATTTATTGAGTTTAAAACTTTTTGGGTTGTATGGGAAAAAGGCGTGCCCGTAGGCGGATGACGTCCATTTTTCAAAGCCATCTTTGTCTTGTCATAAAAAACATACTTGCCAAATTTTAGCTCGTTTTCAATTTTTGGGTTGTATGGGAGGTTGGCGTGTCCGTAAGCGGATGACGTCCATTTTTCGAAGATATCTTTGTGTTTGCATAAAACACAAACATATCAAATTTTATTGTAGTTGGCTAATTATGAGCTGAGTCATGCAGTTTTCAATTTTCGCGTTGTTTGGGAGGTAGGCGTGTCCGTCGACGGATGATGTTCACTTTTCAATACCATCTTTGTTTTGTTACAAAAAACATATGTGTCGAATTTTAGCTCTGTAGGTTAAACAGAGGGTTATTTATTGCGTTTTCAATTTTTGTGTTGTATGGGAGGTGGGCGTGTCCATAAGCGGATGACGTCCATTTTCAAAGACGTCTTTGTGTTGATATAAAACACATACATATCAAATTTTATTGTTGTAGGCTTATTATGAGCTGAGTTATGCAGTTTCCAATTTTCGCGTTGTATGGGAGGTAGGCGTGTCCGTGGGCGGATTCCAAAAATATTCAATAGTGCAGATCCTTGGATCCATGTGACCAAGTTTCATCTAATTATCTCAACTCCTTCTTCTTATCCTGTTTATACGGACAACACACAGACGGACAGACGGACGGACGGACGGACGGACATGGATAGCTCGACTCACGTGGTGACGCTGATCAAGAATATATATACTTTTCTATACCGGACTCGCTTCGTTCTATGCGTTACAAACGTTTGCACAAAGTTAATATACAGTGACCTTTCAGGTTTAGGGTATAAAAAGCAACTTTGTTCCGACAACCGGCAGCCGCTCTTGTTGTAGACGTGTTTTCAGCTCAATTCGCCGAGAGAGGACCGACAGCCGTCAGCCGCTTTGGTTCTGTTTGGGTTCTTAACCTGCATGCCACGGTCACCACGCAAGAATAGGTCTGTTAATTCACGTGTAAATTTGACATTCAACACAAAAAAACAAGCAGTGTTAAATTTTGTTAAAGATAATTGGAACAAATTAATTTTTAGATTTGTTTAATTTTTGAATGTGTATTTTTTGCCTTTAATAAAATATAAAATTGCAGCAAAAAAAATATGAATTTGACAACTAGAACAGCCGGTCATTTTTTTCACACAAAAATTTTGACTCATATCCAAAATTTCTCTTGTAGATTTACATGCCTAAAAATTCACGTTCCTTAAGCATACAAGTTTTTTATGAAAACAAGTAAAGAATGTCTAAAGTCGGTCTAGGCCGACTATGAAATACCTTAAACCTACTCTTCCAAAACAAAAAAATATAATTGAAAAATGACGTGTCCGTGGATGTATAAAGCCTTTATTTTATATGAATTTAAATGTTGATGAAAAATTTACACATACCTACCAAGTTCTATTCCTGTAGCTCACAGTTAATGCCTTTATTGTGCTTTCGCTATGGGAGGTGTTTTGGTATAAAATACATAAATACCAAATTTGATCTCTCTATGACAAACATAATGTTATTTATTGAGTTTTAAACTTCTTGGGTTGTATGGGAGGTAGGCGTTTCCGTAGGCAGCTGACGTCCATTTTTCAAAACCATCTTTGTTTTGTGTAAAACAACATACGTGCATAAATTTTAACTATGTAGGTTAAACAGAGGCTTATTTATTACATTTTCAATTTTTGGGTTGTTTGGGAGGTGAACGTGTCAGTGAGCGGATGACACCAATTTTTCGAAGACATCTTTGAGTTGATACATAACACATACACACCAAATTTTATTGTTGTAGGTTAATTACGAGCTTATTTATGCATGGGAGGTAGGCGTGTTCGTGCGCGGATTTCAAAAATATTCAATAGTGCAGATCCTTGGGTCCATGTGACCATGTGTACCAAGTTTCATCTAATGATCTCAACTCCTTCTTTTTATACGTATACGGACAACACACAGACGGACAGACGGACGGACAAACGTACATATATAGCTCGACTCACGTGATGACGCTGATCAAGAATATATATACTTTTCTATACCGCACTCGCTTCATTCTATGCGTTACAAACGTTTGCACGAAGTTAATATACCTTGACCTTTCAGGTTTAGGGTATAAAAATAAGATAGATTTTAGTGTGAAATAGATAGAGAAAGTATCTGAAAAGAAATTCAATCAATACAAAATGGAATAATATTCTGTTTATTCAATATTTAGATCCAGGACCGTACCGGATATGGTTTTTATCGAAAAAGTCACATAATAACTGTTATCTTTTAACTTTTATTTTTTCCGACAACAATAAAAGTTATTTTATGCCTTATATTTCTTCGTTCAAAAATAACAGTTACTTTTGACTTTTATTTAATCGGTCAAAATTAACCGTTTTTTCTGCCGTTTATTTGTTCGGTCAAAAAGATAAGGCAACTTGTATTTTTTTTCAGAGGTCATTTTACCGACTAAAAAACTATTGATACCATTTTTTTCATCTCATCGGTGAGACATTTCACACAAGGTGTCAACAGTTCAATCTGCCAAGCGGCCTTTAAAAAAACACAAATTGCCTGATATTTTTCCCTAGTCTTTAGATATTCCAGTTATTTTTTTGTGGTCCCTTCAGTAAAAATTAGCCAGACCAATTATTGACCAACTGGCGTGAATTTTTGGTAAGAATTGTTTGGAAAATGATTATTTAACCTCTTGACCCCAATTCTGGAAAAGTTGGAGACCCAAAAATGATGTGTTGAATTGCAGAGAAATCTTATTTCTTCTTAAAACTAAACCTAAGTAGATATATTTTTAAAATTAACACATATTTACTTCACATAGGCTAAGTTTACATAAATAGTTTTAATACTAATAGCTTTAAGTTTTATAATTAAATAAAAACTTATATAAGACTGTATATAGACTGTATAATTTTTTTAATACAGTCAACTTTTTTATTTTAAGAGATATGTTTATGTTTTAAGTGTCATTAAAAAGAAACTTGAATAAATTTATTGTGAAAAAAACATTTAAGTTATTACTTGAAATTCGGAGAAATTTGGACTCAAAATTGAAATTAAGTTGTTTCCACCGATTGATTTCATCTTCAGACGAGCACAGCTTAGGAAGGGTTAAGTCGATGGGGTTTGTTGATACACCGTTAGGTGATTTTATTGCCTTTACAATGAGCTTTCACATTAGCTTTCAACATTCCGTAAATAGTTGCACTCAGTTGCGGGACACCCTATAATATAATTTTCGAGGTTTTTTGTAATCACTTTTTCCTCTCAATATTAACATAACTTTCTAATTTATATTGTCAGTTGACATATTTAAAATATTAGAGCTGAAAAGAATATTCTGAACTATAAAAATGTATATTAATATAACCATAGAAACGTATATTATTATTAAATTGGTAAATAAAAATTGAATTGAATTGAATTGAATATTTAAATTTTCAAAATTCAAAATGTGAACTCTGGCTACGCAACCTGAGTTTAAGGAAATTAAACTTTAGAGTTGAGCTAACAGGTCTTGATCAATCGAATTTAACCACACTTTATTCCTCCTTTGTGCCAATGTCAATCGTCGGCGGTGAACATTGGTTTAAACGTTTGCTGTTTCGTTTATTCATTGTATTTTTGTTTTCTTTCGCAATTACATTTTCTCAAAAAAAAAAAAAAAGAAAAAAAGAAAATATTAAACTTTTACTTCGTATCAGCCGCATCCACCGGATACACAGAATCCATGAATAAGAAGGCATTCAACCGGATATGCTGGTTACAGATGCAGCGGCATGCGGCTTGAAGATGAATTAAATGTTTTTAAAAAAAATAATAAAACAATTTATGTTTGCGGTGGATTCAGATATTTTTGTTGCTGTTATCCTGCAGATTGAGTACAAATTAAAATTTAATTTTTATTTCTGTTAGATATAGACGTGTGAGTCTTTTCAATTAAAATAAATTACTATTAAATGTGATGATTAAATAACAAGTGATGATGTCTCTTCCAAAAAAGAACTATTCAATAAAAAACATATTCATCTTTACCAAACGAAGTCAAGTGTTGACTTTGGTTTTAGTTTTAATTTAATTAAATAAATTCAACACAACACAAAAAGCTTAAGTTTCCGGTGACGGAAATTCAGCTTTTTCCTTTAAATATTATTCTGTTTAATATTATTCTATAATCTATTCTATTATTTTAACGTACACTTCATTTTCCAGTTAAGATTAAAATTAATTTATAAAATTGAATGGAGGTCTGACGAAACGTTTTCGAAATGAACACATCTATTTTGCATTTAAAAATGATGAAGGTTGCTGTTTTTGGTTTTAATGCACAGCAAGATCTAGATCAAGATCGCCGAAAGACACATTAAATTGTTAGGTTATGTCTCCATTAGACACAATATTGAAAAATATTGTAATAAAAAACATTGTAACTATCTCAACCGTAATACTGCATTCATCTCTTTCAGTTTAGTCTTCTGAAGGTTTCACTTCTACCGTGTGTGTCGGCCACTCACGCATACTACTCAAACAAGGTCCAAAAACACATAATTTCGAAGCTCTTAAGGACCTTTCTTTTCTGCACAAAAGGCAATACAATAAATATTTCCCTCCTTTAAAGCTAGAATATATATCAGTTTAAAACAGTGATGGGCACACACATACTATAACATTTTTTTGATTGTGTATAAAGCAGAGAAAAACGAAGATAAATTTTACGTATTTTATCGCTATATTTTAAAAAATTGAGCAAAGAGATGTTACGTGCCATTCTCTGGTTTAAAAACATAAAATAAAATGGGCTAATGTTTATTACCCTGCAAGCATTTGTAAAACGATTAGAAGATTAGTTGATATTAGTTTTATCAAATGTAAAACATATATATTTATAAAGAAGATTTTACGTAATCATAGCGTCTGTGTTGTAGCGGTTAGTGCGTTCAATTTTTAACCGACTTCAAAAAGGAGGAGGTTCTTAAGTTGGTTGGTTTATCTGTTTTTTTTTGTGAATGTTTGTACATAGATTACTCCTAAAGTACTTGCCCGATTGCCGTAATTTTTTGTCAACATATAGAGACCATCAACGCTGAGGTGCCCGTCTATAAAAGTATTTTGGCGGTATTCGACAAAGGGGCGTGTTGCTATTAGAAAAACACTGTATCTCAGTAAATATTGACACTAGGGTTATAAAATTCACAGTAAAATTACAAGGGCAAGCACAAATATTAAAAATTACGACCACTTGAGTGAGCGTTATTCGAAAAAAGTGTGTGGCAATATTGGAAAAAACTCTGTTTCTCTAATAAAATTGACACTACAGTACTGAATTTAAGGCACAATTATTGCAAATTTCTATAAAAAAGTGGGCGGTATTCAACAAAGGGGTGTGGCAATATAAGACAATTACTGTATATCTAATAAAATTGATACTAGGGTACATACATTTATTACAAAGGTAGGCACAATTCTCCGAATTTAAAAAAAATGGGCGTTATTCGAGAAGGGGTGTGGCCATATTGCAAAAAATATTGAGACTAAAAAGAGTACTAAAGTTCACTACAGAGGTAGGCACAATTATAAAACAATTTATTTCAATAAAGTGGGCGTTGTTTGATAAAAGGGTGTGGCAATATATAAAACACACTGTATCTAGAATAATATTGATACTAGAGTACTTATATTTAGTATAGAGGTAGGCACACTTAAAACAAATTCCTGTGAATAAAGTGGGCGTCATTCGACAAAGGGGTGTGGCGATATTAGAAAACACTAAATCGAATACTTACACTAGGGGTACTGAAATGAAGTACAGACGTAGGCACAATTATTACAAATTACTACCGGGGAATTGGGCGTTATTCGACTAAGGGATGTGGCAGTGTGTAAAAAACTGTATTATATTGACTTATCTTAATATATAAAAGACAAGCGTCCTGCTCCGTGCCCTATATCGTAAAACATGTTTAGCCTGGACCAGAACCTGTTAGAAAATTATCCATATGAAATGTTTGTACTTACTAAACCTTTTGTTCTATATCGTAAAACATGTTTAGGCTGGACCAGAACCTGTTGTAAAATTATCCATTTGAAATGTTTGTACTTACTAAACCTTTTAAGACCTGTTCACAATGGACCAGAACCTGTTATTAAATTATGTATTGGAAATCTTTGTACTTTAAGACTATCGTCATTTTCCTCAACTACTATTAACTCAACTGCTATTACAGTGCTTCTTAATTAACAGAACCGCAACCTATTCGGTCTGCATAAACTGAACAGCAATTATTACATTCAGTGACGTTGGTGTCAATTGGAATTGCTAGAATTAAATCACAATGTTCGGTCTTCTGATCCAAGTTTTAGCGATTGGCTACTCAAGTTAGGAAATGGAGATGAAGATATCATAGAAATTCCAGATTATTTTGTTTGTAAAGGTTCGCGCTAATTGACCCTTTCAATGGCTTGCCTAGAATAATCGTGGACAATTTTTTTGAGCTTATATTCCCATCATTTAAGCAATAAAAAGATTAAAAAACTTCCCTCTGATTTTTACATGAGCTGTATTATAATATTTTAGTTCAACTAAAACAACCGGAGACAAATGCAAATGCGTTATTTATGCAAATGTTATTATAAAAAAAAAAATTATGGTGATCGTGGCGTGCAGGTTAAGTGTCTGACTTAGTACGCTCGGAGCCCGAGTTCGATCCCCAGTCGCGGCGAAAAGTTTTTTCAATAAAAAATTTTTCAGATCGGTCACCACCTCTCTGCAGACAATGGCAAACCTCAGAGAATAAATAATGCCATGTAAGGCTTCTTGAGAACATGAACTTTAGCAGTTCGGAGTTGGCATAAAACGTGTAGGTCCAGTTCTCGGTTAATTGTATGCAAACATTTAATAACACACATAACACAATTGATGATAAGAAGCTCGGTCAAAGTCCTTTCAAGGGCTGAAATGGCCAATTTGTTTTTTTTTTTTATTATAAAAAAAAAAATAAACTTAGCACACCAATCACAATACTCACTTTATTTGCAAAATTTATTAACACGCGATATAAAAAAATTGAAGGCTACTGTTGGGCATAAAATCGAAAATCTAACTAAGTTAAACGTTATATATCTCCCTAAAACTATTTTTGTCATGTTGGCACAACTTCACTTCATAGCACCAACCTATTTGATTTTAGAAAAAAACTTTGGAAAATAAAAAAAAAAAATTTTCCGAAGTGTCCAATATAATGGACAAGTCCATTGAAAGGGTTAAATAGATTTTTGGCGATACTTTGAGTCCAAATATCATCAACCATTATTCCAAAATTGCTATCCTGTACCCAAAAAATTCCGAAGTGAACGAAGTCAACGAGCAAGTTCTAAATATTTTAGTTGGTGACACAGTGAGAGATTTGAGCACGGATTAAATTGAAGACAGTGATGATAGCGATAAACAAAATTGCCCTGCCGAGTTTTTGAATAAATTGTATCCTTCAGGAATGCCACTGCATAAGTTAAACCTCAAAATTGGAAGTATTATAATACTTCTTCGAAATTTCCATACCAAAAGAGATATCTGTAATGGAAGGTGGTTAGTTTTGAAAAACCTAAAAACTTAATTTATCATCGCACAAGTATTGACAGGTGCACTGGCGAACATTAAATAGTTTTCATACCTAGAATTGATTTGGCCCCGAGAAACACAGATTTGCCTTTCACTCTCCGAAGCCGTCAATTTCCAGTTAAACTGACATTTTCAATGACCATAAATAAATTGCAAGGTTAAATATTGCAAAAAGTAGGAGTTGTTTTAAAAGAACTGGTATTTAGTCATGGGCAGTTTTAGTGGGCTGATGATGTAAAACTAAGCATTATAGATGGGAAGGTACAAGGTTAATTGGTTAAAATTCTAAAGCATGGTTTTCACTATGTCAATTTCAATGGTCAGTTGTTGTCAGTCACATGAAAAATGCCAACACGTTGTCATTTTTTTCTGTTTGACAATGGCGAAAAATAGGAAAAACTGACCCCTGCACATGTTTATAGCAAAAATTGCAAAAAAAAAAATGTTATTTATGTGATTTTTTAAACTTTTAAATTTCCTGTCAAACAAAAATGACTAAGGGCCAGTTTTTCAGTGCGGGCTTAAACTCGAGTCAAATTAAACTGAGATTAATTCACCAAAAAGAGATGTGAAACTCTTTTTAACTAGATATTGTAGCATTCGTTTAAGTTGAATTGACTTAAATTATCATATCGCACACTAAATACAAAACAGTCACAACTCAAAAAACATGACTTTTCAGGAAAAGCGAAAAATAAAACTCTTTGGTTGAAACTGCAGACGAAAAACAATTTTCATTTAACACAAAAACTTCATTCTTCCAGTTAATGAAGAAAATAACGAAAAATATAGTCAGATATGTGTTTTATAAATTGATTTATAACAAAATTTCGATATAAAAAATTTAGAGTTGTGACTGTTTTGTATTTAGTGTGCGATATGATGTGTTGTTTTTTGCTTAAACCGAGCTTAAACGTCCAATTTTGGTGAGTTAACCTTGGTTTAATTTGACTAGAGTTTACACCCGCACTGAAAAACTGGCCCTAAGTGAAAACCAAGCATAAGAATTTTTTTACTAGAAATGTTGTATATACGGAAGTTTTATAAAAATAATTTAATAAACATGTTTTCAAATAAAAACCTTTGTATATAAATCCAATAAATTTTTTGTCGCATGTTGTACTCTAAATGGTTCCTTCCCGTCGTAGGACGGGCTTTTACACTAGTCTAATATATAAAATCAAATGTCTGTCTGTCTGTCTGTCTGTCTGTTCCGTATAGGCTCGCGCACCGTTTATCTGATTGAGCTGAAATTTTGACACCGAGTACGCTTCATAGAGAGAAAGAAAAAAGTGGACGGAAGTATTTGGGCGTGGCACTCTATAATAACTTCTAAACGTCTGGACCGATTTCAATAAAATTTGGTATGAAGGTTCAACTGCTCCCAAAATAAAACATAGGCTATAAAAAATTATAAAGAATTCCGCAAGAGGACGCTTTAAGTAGTACATTTTGAAGACTCAATAACTCCTAAACACCTGGACCGATTTCAATGAAATTTGGAATGAAGGTTCGTCTGCGCCCAAGATAACATTGGCTATAAAAAATTCCAAAGAAAAAAAGTTTAACGAATACGAGCAGAAGCTATATACATATGAACACAAATCAACCGAACAGTATCGACCAAAACCGAAGTTGAACAAAGGCAATCCACAAAAATCGAATCGATCCCAAAAGGATTTTTTTAAAATTATAATTTTGTTTTTGAGATAAAAATCCATATTTAATGCAAGCTAAGAACAACTTTAACCAGATTGTTCTCAGAACCCAGATGTCAGATCTAGACGTTGAAGATTTAATTTGTTTTTTTAAAAATGACCGGCAGGTACTGTTTTACGGAAATAAGACCACACACTTTTGACGGAGGGAAGAGGAAAAACCCCAAACAACGATAATTTAAAAATTTAATTAATAATTTAAAAAAATGTTTAAATTAGAACAGTTTTAAAAATCGTACTTTTTCTGTGCTCAAGGCTCAACCCCGAGTAACACCGGGTAACAACTAGTATTAAATAAATTATCAAATTTGACCAAGAAATAAATAGTAAAAGTAATATAAAATTATTTTTTACTTTGTGGTGATTTTGAAGTAGGTTTTTTTTTTGTTAAAAAGTTTTTATTACACTTACAGTTCCTTTTTCAAACTCCAGGCACGGCCAGAAACATATGTTTTTTCAAAAAAAAATAAATGAAAAACGGTCACTGTAAGGATATTTTGTTCGAACAGAAGGTGGTAGCGGTCATTATAAAAAAACTAGCTTCAGCGTTGTTTAGGATCTGTACGGCAAAAATGTTTTGCAAGCTCCAGTTGTACTCCGTTTTACGGGCTTTTTCTTATTCGGCAGTTGTACAAAGGTTGTAGTGCTTGATCTTAAATATTTTCATTTTTACTCGGGTCCCAATAGGTTCAGCAAAAATTGAAGTTTTCCTCCCCAGAGTGAACATTTTTCATCCATACTGCATTTCGTTATAAAAACAGCATTAGTCTTAAAGTTCGTCCTTTGGTGAGTAGGGGAGAGTCGTCCCCGTTGTCTCAAGTACTAGTTGTCACAACGCCGATATCTTTTGATTCAACACGTTATCGAGTTAAATATTAATGTCATCTATACGCTATTGGAATTTCTAGCATCCCAAGAAAGTTTAAGAGCCGTTTGTTTTGTTTTGCAAAAATTAAAAGAGATTTAAGAAACTAAGTTGGATTTGTGTATTTTTATATTTTTTAAAAATTTGTGTTTAGACAAATAGAAGTGTGCAATATTCAACTTTAAATAAATTTCCAATACAATTAATATTATATTTTGCAAATACTTATGAATTTTTAGATAAAACTTTATATTTAAATTTACAGAACATTGTTTACATTTTTTTCCAAATGGTACTTGTTGGGGCTTGTTGTCACATATAATTTTATATAACCATTTTGAAAGTATTCTATGTTTTATTTGAATTTAAGGAAATATGCCAAGAAATCGCAAACGACTTACAAACCGAGGCCGGACATCTTCAGATATCATGATGCAAGCCGATTACAGCTAGTATCAATAAAGATAACGTGGATTCACTACGTGTAGTTTGTTGTCAAGCGTCAAATCCAATAACAATTGTCGTCAATATATAAACTGCAAACGTTGGGCACATAATGCATTGAAAGTAATTGTTTGATACATTGCTGCTTAAATTGTTCTTCGGAGTACGGCAGCGACGATGAGTAAGAGGTGTGACAACGGGGACTACGCGTTGAGACAACTTACCCCACGGGTGGGGTTACTTGTCCCAGACGAGTTGAATTTTTTATCTAGAAAATTTTTTGATTTATTTTAAAATAATATTCGTTATTCATATCAGGATTGAAGAATAAAATATTGAATTTATCTTTAAAAGTTTTGCAGTGCCATTATTGCTTTATTTGTGGGAGTTGCAGCAGTTCATTCAAATTTTGTGACAACTAGTACCACTCTCCCCTACTAATTATGTTCAATTCCGATAGTAAAAAAAAACGCAGAATTTCTGACACCTTGAGATGTAAACCAAAGAGCCTGAATTTGTAAAAAAATCGTTCGAGTCCCTCGCCACCGATAAATAGCCGATGAAATTTCTTCTAAAATCGACTTATATATTCTCAATCATAATCTTCCATTGGATTTTCAAACTTAGTTTCATGAAAATCCCTCAAAATTGCGCAAATATTATTCGATTTTAATGAATGAGGGCTTTTGGAAAAGTGTGGTAACGACCTATCGTTAAAAAGATATTATATATTTCAATTCGAATCAGCATTTGCTCATTGGTATAAGTTATACCGTATGACTATAATATCGCACACTAAATACAAAACAGTCCCAACTCAAAATTTTACGATATCGACTTGTTTCAAATCAATTAACAAAACACTTATGTCAAAATCTTATTAATTATTGTCTTCATTAACTGGAAGAATGAAGTTCGTATGTTCAAATGAAATTTCTGCATTTCTTCTGCAGTTTCAACCAAAGAATTTTATTTTTTGCTTCTCATGAAAAGTTATGTCTTTTGAGCTGTGACTATTTTGTACTTAACAAAAGAAAAATTTAACCAACCACTTTTTATCTAATAGGCCCTTATTCCTTAAAATCGGATAAAATTTGACAATTTAGAGAAATTTTTATGAAACATATTCGATAAAATACAATGGAAAACTTAATTCTGCAGAGTGTGGGTTATAGATATCTATAACAAATAACTATAAAAAAAAGGACGAAAATAACAATTTAAGGGGAAATTTCTTTGATTATTTCGGCGGCGAGGAAATAAACCGATTTTCCTCAAATTTAGGCTTTCTTATTTTGTCTTACTTTTAAATTAATTTTTTATTCCAAATACTTCAAGTCGCCTTAGTGGGTTCCTTGCTAAAAGTTGAAAAGATAACTCAAATCGAAGTATGAGTTAATAGAATCAGAACATTATAAAAATTAAATATGTATAGTTAGCCGGATTGTAATTTAAATTTCACCGGATACCAGTTTCAAAGTTAGAGGTACTCTTAAAAAAACTCTCAAAAGCAGTTTCTTTATAAATTTGTTTTTTTATCAGAAAATCCCCATGGAATCGGTTTTGGTTCTTCTGAACCCCTTTTTTTAGGAAAGTTTTTTTTTTGCATATAACTTTTTTTTCAGAATACATAACCCAGATATGTAAAAAACAAAACATTTTCATGGTATACATATATTAACTAAAAAATTTTGGAAATGTTTTTTCTTTACAAACTTTTTTGAGATCCCAAAAAAAAAATCGATATTTCAGCATTTCCGAAGATAGGTTGTTTAAAACACCTGTACAATATGTATTTTTCAGGATAATCACATGCATTTAAATTTATTGAGCTCTTCTTTCCATTGATGTATCGTGTGATGTGGTTTTACCAAAACTTAGTGCCACGATTATATAAAACGTTAGAAATCGATATTCAAAAGTTTCCTTCAGCTCAATTATTATTTCATTGCAATAATTACTGTTCGATTTTGGCAAGTCTTTGTATATTTGGGTTTTTAGGTACGCAAAATCGATTTCTGGTAATAAGTTTTTAGTAAAATATACGCCATATAACGCCCCAGTACAAAATTCATGATTTTCAAATATATATATATTGTTTTAAACGCCTATTAAAAACGTAGTTATTTCTCATATTACTCAGTTTTGATTAAACCGTTTAACACCATACGATAAAAAGAAAGAAAGAAGAGCTCAATACTTTTCGAATAAGCATAAATGCATGAAAATACCATGAAAAATACATATTTTATAGGTTTATTAAAAAACATTAAATAGTTTTCAAGAGTAACTCTTACTTTTGAGTCGGTGTTTGGTGCACTTTGTTTTTCTCCATATAAAATCGATCCGGCTTTATGTGCAGTCTGAAGGATAAAAAAAATTAATTTAGACTATGCATCAACCAGAATCAATTTGAAATATACTTTGGGGTTTCCACTCATTTAATAAGACGTGTGATTGCTTTTCAAGTGACACACTTTGATTGAACGATATTTTGCTTGGTACTACAATAATTTTAGGGGGGTTTAAGCCACGAAACACGTGATTCAAAATTTCAATATCGTCTTTTGCTCATTCCGGCGATCGTTAAAAGATGGTCTTAAAAAATTTTTGAAATCTATTATTGGAATATGAAGCAGGCTCTGAAAAATCGTTAAAATTAATACAAAAGTTTAACTTGAAAGAAATGTCCAGCCCGCTTGTGTAAACATACAAAAACTTTAATGCTCAATTATTATTCTTCACTACAAATCTCTAAGGGACCCCTAAAAGCGATTTGTTCGCCACCCTTGTCGGTGAATCGCTTAAGACACCTTCTGCCGATTCGTGCGTGACTCTTCCTGGAAAATCACTTAATACTCTGCTCGGCGATTAGCAGGCAAATCTTCCTGGCGAATCACTTAATGGCGTCAGCTGTTTACATTCGGCGATACCCGGAAGACTCACAGAAGAGATCGCCGGCGATTGTTTCATATTTCAAGCGATTCGCTGGAGATTCACAGCCTATTGCAAATGTATTTGCAAATCGCCCCAAGCGATGAATGCGCAATTGACAAAAAATGTTCAAAATCTTCCTTCGCTCATTCCGGCGATCGTTGGAAGATTGATCGCTTTTTGATCGCCCAAGGGATGAATGCGCGATTCAAAAAAATTTTAAAATCTTCCTTCGCTCATTCCGGCGATCGTTGGAAGATTGCTTTTTAAAAAGCTTTTCAAAATCTATCATTGTTTTATGAAGCAGGCTCTGAAAAATCGTTTAAATTAATCAAAAAAATTTAACTTTTAATAAATTTCATGAAACAGGGATAAAACAAAGTCTGAAGAGCCCGCTAGTTCAAACATGCAACAACTTGTAACATTCAACAACGATGCTCTGCAACAAACAAAAACCCCTTCTGCCATTCGTTGGCGAATCGCTTCTCCTCCTCCTTTCAGCGAATCGTTCGCGACTCTTCCTGGCGAATTTCCTAAGACTCTTCTCGGCGATTCGTTGGCGAATCTTCCAGGCGAATCGCTTAAGACTCCTCTTGGCGATTCGCCGGCGAATCTTCCCGGCGAATCGCTTTTATGGCCTCAGCTGCTTACATTCGGCGATTCCCGGAAGACTCTCAGAAGAGCTCGCCGGCGATCATCTTCCAAGCGATTCGCTGAAGATTCTCAGACGATTACAAATGTTTGCAGGGTGCAGGATCGATGTCCCTGCAAACATTTGGAAGACGATTGGAAGATTAGATCATTTGGCGACGCGCTAGCGATTCGCCTAAGGGTTCTTTGGAAGATTGATCGCTTTTCGATCGCCGAAGCGATGAATGCGCGACTCTCAAAAAATTTAAAAATCTTCCTTCGCTCATTCCGGCGATCGTTGGAAGATGGATCGCTTTTCGATCGCCCAAGCGATGAATGCGCGATTGACAAAAAATTTTCAAAATCTTCCTTCGCTCATTCTGGCGAGCGTTGGAAGATGGATCGCTTTTTGATCGCCCAAGGGATAAATGCGCGATTCAAAAAACTTTCAAAATCTTCCTTCGCTCATTCCGGCGATCGTTGGAAGATTGCTTTCAAAATCTATTATTGTAATATGAAGCAGGCTCTGAAAAATAGTTTAAATTAATCAAAAAATTTAGCTTTTAAAAAACTTCATGAAACTGGGATAAAGCAACGTTTGGAGAGCTCGCTAGTTCAAACTTGCAACAACTTGTAACATTCAACAACGATGCTCTGCAACAAACAAAAACCCCTTCTGCCGATTCGTTGGCGAATCTTAACGGCGAATCGCTTAATTCTTGTCTCAGCGAATCGTTCGCGACTCTTCCTGGCGAATCGCCCAAGACTCTTCTTGGCGATTCGTTGGCGAATCTTCCCGGCGAATCGCTTAAGACTCCTCTCGGCGAATCGTTCGCGACTCTTCCAGGCGAATCGCTTAACACTCCTCTCGGCGATTCGTCGGCGAATCTTCCAGGCGAATCGCTTAAGACTCCTCTTGGCGATTCGCTGGCGAATCTTCCCGGCGAATCGCTTTTGTGGCCTCAGCTGCTTACATTCGGCGATTCCCGGAAGACTCTCAGAAGAGCTCGCCGGCGATCGTTTCATCTTCCAAGCGATTCGCTGGAGATTCTCAGACGATTAAAAATGTTTGCAGGGGTATTTTTTCAATGTAAGTGAAAATTTGTTCGTATTCGGCCACACACAATAAGCTTACGTAGCAATAATAAATGTTTCTCATGTTGCTTTGTTTCTCATAATTCTTTATTCTCAAGTTTTTTGCTCTGCAATTTCTTGTAAGCTTGCTAAAAAGTTCGCTGGAAAACTACTGAAACTAGAAATATTCTATATGATGAATTGTCAATTTATTTAAGAGGTCCCGTAGGGCGCTTAAACGAAAATCCTGTGGAGATATGGAAGGACAAGTCTCAGTTCCCAGTTTTGTATAAATTGGCATTAAAATATTTATCAGTTTAGCAACTTCAGTCTCCTCTGAGAGAATTTTTTTCAACTGACTCGTTGCCTTTAATCAACAAAGGAACAGACTGAAGAGAAAACGCCTTAATAAATTGTTGTTTTTGCAAAGCCTTGAACGTTGCCACTGGGATCTTTAATTCCAAAGTTATAAATTTTTATATTCATGAAATTCTTTATAAATAAATCAAACATAAAAACTTTCGATTAACAAGAATCGAAAGAATTTTAGGTAGAAACATCGATGTTTTTTGTCGATGCATCGATTGTTTTATGTGATACATCGAAAAAAAATATATCGATGTTGTCATACCATGTGATATATCGAAATGTATCGATGTATGATTTCGATGCATCGTATCGAGAAAAACATCGATGTAATTTTTCGATGGGCATCCCTACATCTAATTTCAGCCATTATGAAGAAGTGCTTCTCTCAGTGCTTTGTTGAGGAAGGAGAACGTACGGCCTGCATAATTTTTCCATATCATATAAGAAACAATACTTGTATAAGGTGAGGTTTTGAAATTAGAAGAAGATGTTTATGATTTTTCCTGCTAAAAATCAAAAAAATTTTTTTTAAAGATATATGAGAAAATGCATTCCATTTCTTTTGCATATATTAAAACTATTGTTTACTGGTGCACTGAGACTAACAAGAAAAATCATCTTTTTTGTATGAAAGCCCAATGAAATGTAAACTTTTTCGATAAAATATTTAAACACGACAATAGGCCATAAAAAAATAAAACTTTTGATACCCATTTTGTGTACTTTAAATGCAAAAAATTTTTTCTCTAAAGTAAATAAATGCATTTCAATATAACAAAAATTTTATTATAAACAGTAAAAAAATTTAAAAAACAAAAAATAAGATAAGTTTACAAATTGCCTTAAATCCAACATAAATAAATATGAAATAATTGTGTCGACATACTTCTTTGATATCGACTAAAAATTACAACAACAAAATTACAACAAAATTTTCTTATGAAAAATTGATGCCATCGTGTGTGGTTTTGTGAGAGCTTTCGTTTGATGTCAAATTTGTAAATGTTTCCATGGAAAATAGCGAAATTAAAGCAAAAAAATAAAATTTTGGCTGATTTTTGAACGCGAGTTTGAAACCCTTAACCATCGATTGAGCACGTATAAAAAAATACGTCGACCTTAGATTTTTGTCTTCTAACACATATCCGAAAATCATACAAATCGGAGACCGTCACCTGGGAACCTTTCCTTGTTAGTAAAATTGGTAGAAAATTGTCCAACTGACAAGAGTGCACTTAAAAAGAAACGCTTTCAATCAATAGCTAGATAGCTAGAAAAGGAAGATTTGTTTTATGTGGAAGAATTTTTCTGGCAACTCTAACAGTCAAACAAATTTGTATCACAAAATTGAAAAATCACCAAAATCTTATTTGAAGACTTTTTGAAGAAAAAAATATGGCAAAGTTGGTGAATTCAACCAAAGCAGCAACGCCGATGCCCACACAGACCCATAAAAATGAGAGGAATGTAAAAAGTGAGCATTTGAATGCTCACTATTCAGCAAATTAATGAAAAACGCTGTGTTTGCAAAAGGAGTTCAGGACACGCAGCACCGCGGTTAATGTTACGTTCATTCATTTATCAAATGATTTGCAATCAGATTCAGTGTAAGGGTGGTTAACCGACAACACTCCTTACTGCTAGAGAATTCGTAACATTGAAGGGCTACTCAAGGACTTAGCGCTAACGAACTTTTATTTTAAATCTCATGAAACAGCATCACTTCTCACAAAATACTACATAAGCTCAGTTGTAGTTCAAGCAAAGTTGTTAATAAAATTAACAATATTCCCAAGACTCTTGTCTGCAAGTGTGTTTTATGACTTTGTGTTATGTGCGGGAGCATTGATTGCTGATGTATAGAAATTGAATCAACCACAAGACACCTGCTTTGCTCACACCTACATAAGTAAATTTACCAACAGCGTTTCAGTACTTCACAGGAGGAATTCAAAGGAGTTTCTTCGCTTCGTTTTCTTGCTTCGTTTCTCTTTAGAACGCAGGTCAAACATTGTGACCGTTGATAATTGCAAGCAGCTTAGTTCAAACTTCAAGCAGTGCCTGTTAACTTAAAAATTAATAGCAATTATTTTGGAATGATATTTTAAAGTATTTTATAATCATTTTGTAATAAAGTCAGTAACAAATAAATAGGAAAAATAGTTGCGACCTGTTTGTTTATCGCAAATCTCCTTCCTTAGACCAAGCTTTTAAAGTTTGAGAACAGATAATAGTCACTGGGGGCCAAAACTGGAGAATATGGGGGATGTCTGGAGAAAGCAGTTCGTAGCGTAACTCGTGCAGTTTTAACATAGTTTTTATCGATTTGTGAGCTGGACTCAGACTAAGATTTTAGTCTTCAATCGGTATTATTATTTGCAGTAATAGTCATTGTGGATTGGTTTTTCTTGTATCAAATAGTCGATGAACACTTGAATGAATGACACTTGAATACCAATTTTGCCAATACCTAAACGGCCAAAAATTCAATTGAGATCAATTATTTACGGAGGTTAAATGTGATGTCGAGTTGAACAACAAAACTGCAGGGTTAATTATTTAGTATTGCACAATATTGATTCACGTTATTGTTGAAAGCATAACAACCAGTGATGATATTTGATAATTGTGGAGGGGACTTATTTTACTCTTCTGAAAGTACTTTTCCGGACGCGCGGGTGTTAATCTTTTTGGTAATCTTATATATTAATACGTGAACATTAAAGTTTGTCGTACGCTTTTTTGGTATTAATTAAAACTCAAAATAAATTAAACTTATATCATTCGAAAGGTTTTGTTGCCCAGATGTGCAGAATGAATATATAAATGATATATCTGATAGTGGGGGTTCCCAACCTTCTAATGCCATGTTCACACAGACAGTTTAGTTTGCGTTTCGTTTGAGTTTAAATGCAGCTGTTCACACAGAGATGCGTCGGCAGAATTGAGTTTAGGGTGGATTGAAATGATCACCAATTTTTGGAATTTCGCTCAAAACTCAGCTTTTTCGGCCCATACTGACTGACTGATGAGAAACCCTCATCTTCTAAACTTTCCCAAGTTATTGTATTTGTTTTTTGGCTTATTTTTGTTAATAATAAAATACAAATAGAAACATGCACAATTGAGAATCAGCTGTTGTTGGCATTTTTTATCGTTCAATCGAATCGAACATAGCTAAAATCTAACTGAACGAATGTTTTTATCAAAACACTAGCATACTTGTAGGCATGTATCAAATTGAGTTTTGGTAAACGTAGAAAACAAGTTGTGTTAAGTTGCGTTTTCTCCTGCAAAATTGTACTGGAAACGCCAGCGTTTAAATTGAGTTTAAGGTCAAAACGCAACTTTGTACTGGAAACGCAAACTAAACTCTCTGTGTGAACATGGCATAAGAGAGAAATTAAATTTTTGAGAAAAAATTAATTTCCGCCTTTTAATTAATATGAAATTTGGTTGGGGTAGAGTTTTTGAGTTGGTCGAATTTGAATTTTTTTTAAAGTAACAATTTCTTAAAAAAATCTAGTTTTATCCATTCGTCAATTGTAAAATTTGTAAAAAATGTGTTTTGAATTCAAAAATTTGAATTTCCATGTGAATATCTTGGTCGGATTTTAACGGTTTTTCAATTTTTCTAAAAGTTTGTTAAATTTTTTTTCAAGTGTGTTAAAAACTACAGCAAAGTTCTAACCAAAAGTATTTTTAATGAATTTTCTTAATATTGTCGTCAGTTTTTTAGCGTGTGTTTCAACCAAATGCCAAGAGAGAGAAAAAAACTGTCTCAAATTGAATGTTCTGAACTCTGAAGCAAATATCTACGCTATCTGTGAAAAGATTTTATTTATTTCTTTTTTTGTATTTAAGTGTTATCAGTTAACTTAAAAAAACTTTTAAAAATAATACCGTTTTTTTTTCTTTATATTTAAATTTTTCCTTTTAAAAAAAGACCATAAAATTTGATTTAATCTTAAAATATGGGGTAAAAATGATTTTTGTTATAAAAAAAACCAAAACTCAAAATTGCATTTTTGATTTTCTTTCAAAGTCTTTACCGAAATTGAGGTGAATTTATATTGTCTTAACACTAAATTAATAAACTGTCCGTGTCATCAAAAAATCAAGGCTACCCCCTATGATTTCTTTGACAAATTTAAATTTTTTTAAAATGTTGTTTTTCTGTTCTTGAAAAAAAAAATTAAATAAAAAAATAATTTTTTTGAAGAAAATAGCTTTATATCTCTAATCAATTTAGAGTTATAGCCTCGAACTTATTTTAATCATCTCGCATATCTTATATATTAATACGTGAACATTAAAGTTTGTCGTACGCTTTTTTGGTATTAATTAAAACTCAAAATAATTGAAACTTATATCATTTGAAAGGTTTTGTTGTCCAGATGTGCAGAATGTATATATAAATGATATATCTGATAGAGGGGGTTCCCAACCTTCTAAGAGAGAAATTAAATTTTTGAGAAAAAATCTGCTCTTTGATTGATATGAAATTTGATTGGAGGAGAGTTCTTAAGTTGCTCGAATTTGAGTTTTTTTTAAAGGTAACAATTTCTTAAAAAATTGTAGTTTTATGCATTCATCAATTGTTAAATTTGTAAAAAAATGTGTTTTGAACTCAAAAATTTGACTTTCCATGTGAATATCGTGGTCGGATTTTAACGGTTTTTAAATTTTTTTCATTTTTTCTAAAAGTTTGATAAATTTTCTTTTAAATGTGCTAAAAATTACAGCAAAGTTCTAACCAAAAGTATTTTTAATGAATTTTCTTAATATTGTCGTCAGTTTTTTAGCGTGTGTTTCAACCAAATGCCAAGAGAGAGAAAAAAACTGTCTCAAATTGAATGTTCTGAACTCTGAAGCAAATATCTACGCTATCTGTGAAAAGATTTTATTTATTTCTTTTTTTGTATTTAAGTGTTATCAGTTAACTTAAAAAAACTTTTAAAAATAATACCGTTTTTTTTTCTTTATATTTAAATTTTTCCTTTTAAAAAAAGACCATAAAATTTGATTTATTCTTAAAATATGGGGTAAAAATGACTTTTGTTGTTAAAAAACCAAAACTCAAAATTGCAGTATTGATTTTCTTTCAAAGTCTATATTGGATTGTAGGTGAACATATTTCAGTTATATTTAATAAAAAAAAACAAAAACAATATAAAAAGTATTGTCAAATCCAAAAAAACGAAACAATGATATTTGAGAATTTTCTTCATATTCTTGCAAAAGTAATAATGTTTGTATATGATAAATAAAATAATAAATAGCATAATAAATTAAATAATATAACACCAAAATCAGACCTTTATGACCTCGAAGGAAAAAAATTACAGCAAAATCAGCCCAATCATGAATCATTTTCTCCCGGGAGTTGTAAATGGGAGTTTCCGTTTTTAAGATAAAGTTAAAATACTTTTTGGAAATTTTTAATGCAATTTTGTTCATCAGTCGCCAATATTCAAGAGTGTAAAATAAAAAATGAGATATCTTTATCTGCTATCTTAAAACCGGAAACTCCCATTTACAACTCCCGGGAGAAAATGTTTCATGATTGGGCTGATTAACTTTTTGGTGAAATTTGTTCTTATTATTTAACTTTAGTCTTTAGTTTATGTTCGTGTGGCTTCGTTTGTCTTTGAATGTCTTCGTACTTTGATTTTGTTCGTAAGCCTTCAGTCAAACTTCGTTTGGCTTCGATTTTAATACCAAATTTCGTTTCTAATACCAAATTTCTTCATAACCGGTCCATTAGTTAAGGTTTAAATGAGTCATAAATATTTTAATACCTTAAGCGCCCTCTATCGAAAGCTTTGGAAACTTTTGACACCTTATCTTCTATTCCTGAATTTTAATATTAAATTTCCTCAAAATCACTCTAGTCAGAAACAAACCATAAGAAAAACAAACCAACATTTTGGGTCCACCAAAAAAAAAAAAAAATTTGTATGGCACCAAAACCCTCTCAAGAAAAGTTTTCAAATGAGGGGCGGACCCGGCGAACTTTTTTCCATAGGGGACGTCCCACCTGAATGCACATTATTACATTATCATTTCAACTTTTTGTGAAGATTCACAAAATACATGTGTGCCGTTAACTTTTGTTGATGGTTAGTGTATCCGAAATGACTTTTTTTGGGTCAAAAGGAGTTGGGGACTTTTTAAAATCGAAAGGAGGTAAAAAGTGGGTATCCGCTATAAATATCATCACTGATAACAACTTACTCACCGAAAACTAATTTTGAGAGCTTATTGCAAGTCAATGAAATCACCGTTCTGTTTACCAACAAACTCCACCGACTTAACCGTTTCCAACCGGTTGGAAACCAAGTGGTACTCCCGAAATGTTAATTTTTTCGTGTTCTAATATTGATAGTTTCAATATTAAAATTTAATGAAAATTGTTTAAATTGAATTTAAAAATGTTGAAAAGTTTCACTTAATTCTCAAATAAATTTAAGAGCGGTCGGATACTTTAAAGGATGAAGACTGTCAAAATAATCAATAATGCTTGTCCAAATATTAATATCAATATTAAATTAAGTGAAATACTTTAATTTGTTTTGTTTTGCAATGTTCGATTCGAGTTCGCAAAAAACAATTATTTATGTTCATGCACTATCGCACATATAGCGCTGAAAAGATCTGAAGTCCTTAATATGCTAATCAATAATACTCACTGGTAAGTTTGCTCTGGACGATGAACGCTTGAGTGCTGATGATTTCGAAGTACGAAGCCGGTGCCGATGGCAATGCTCTTTGAAGTGGCAATGAAACAAAAAAATTGAAACATGAAAGCCAAAGTTCACTTCAATCAATTGAAAACATAGAAACTTTAGCAAACCACTTGCAACGTGCCACCAGTGTCGACAAGGATCTGTTGGACAAAATGTGGCAAAAGTATCTGAAATGTTTTTATCCACTTCGCAATGTGTGATACACGTTGTCTGATTTGTTCAACTTTTATTACGTAAAACACGAGTACGCAACAACTGACGCTTGTTGAAGCAGCACAATAATATTTCTATGACGCAGGGATACTCGTGTAGGAAGCTAAACAGTAGGGCTTAGAAGTAGATATGTGCGCGTTGAGCACACATAAGTATTCTTGTAATGTCGGTTTGTCAGTGGGTTTGTTGCAATTGAGTGTGTTCTCCGTTATATTGCATCTCGCTGTATTCGAATGGCTGGTTAGATTTTCAGTTTGATTTGGATTTTAATTAGCTTGAGTGCGAATTATTATCAATGCAGTTCGCACACCTTTCGCCGCTCAGAACGTTGAAATTAATTGTGGCTTAAATAGCTGTTGCACACAATGATACCATCTGGTGATAAGAACTGACCAGTTGTGTATCGGCTGCTGAAATTATAATTGAATGAAAGTAGTTAAATCAATGTTGGCGAAATGTTTGGAAATCTGGATTGTGTTTTTGCATTTGGACATTCAGCTTCAGCGCTTTGTAAGATTTTTAAATAGATGTGGAAATCTTAGTCGCGGTTGATGCTGATAATACAGAAGTATTGTAGATTCAATACATAAAGAGCTAATTAATATTGATGCTTGTGGGATATCCATAGCAATCATTGAAAAAAGGTTATCAGTTTAAACAAAACTATTAATACTCGGAATACTCAACGCGGCTTTCAGAATATCAGATACGGACGACCACATAAGTAGACTTGCTGACCTAATAATTTTGACGCAGCGTTTAAGATGGTGGCAACACAAGTAATATTCGTGGAGGTTCAAAAAATAAATAGACTAGTCTTTATGAAGGAGACTTGATTGAACCAGTACAGAAATAATCTTAGACTGTCATCTACGGCAGGTAGGATTTTATATTCTCTTTACCCTCTTGTTACACCTCTAGATTCGGAGCATGTATTGTGTTTTATAATAAAAGTTATTCTTTTTCTTTACAAAATATACATATTACGAAAAATCTGACTGTGTTGAAAGTTAAAAACTCAAGGAAGATTTTCGAATTATCAGCGTTCTTCGCTGGTTCCAGCAAGTGGAAAGTGGAAATAAATACCGAAATTCATAAACTGTAGATGAATGTGTTTTAACGTTGTTCAAGAATTGCCTTATTAGCATGATTCCAAAATATTTCACAGAAATCATCCAGACACCTTAAGGCAGTATTCTTGTCTATGGGTGAAACTTTTTGTGGTTTTTTTAAAATTTGATAAATTAAAAACTAAGAATTTTTACCAGCCAGTTTTATAAGGTTTTTATTGATTTGATTTTAATAATACAAAAATCAAATAAAAAACAAGTATTGAAAGTCTAAAGTCGGTCTAGGCCGACTATGAAATACCCTAAACCCACTTTAAAAAAAAAAAAAAAAATTTATTGTAAACGGGCGTGTCCGTTGGCGGATAAAGTTCATTTTTCCAAACCATCTTTGTCTTGTCATAAAAAACATACGTGCCAAATTTTAGCTCTGTAGGTTAAACACATGCTTATTTATTGCGTTTTCAATTTTTGGGTTGTATGGGAGGTAGGCGTGTTCGTGATCGGATGACGTCCATTTTCCGAAGACATGTTTGTGTTGGTATGAAACACATACATATCAAATTTTATTGTTGTAGACTTATTATGAGCTGAGTTATGCAGTTTTCAATTTTCGCGTTGTATGAAAAGTAGGCGTGTCCGTGGGCGGACGATGTCCATTTTTCAAAACCATATTTTTTTTTGTTATAAAAAACATGCGTGCCAAATTTTAGCTCTTTAGGTTAAACAGAGGCTTATTTATTGCGTCTTCAATTTTTGGGTTGTATGGGAGGTGGGCGTGTCCGTGAGCAGATGACGTCCATTTTTCAAAAAAATCTTTGTGTTGATATAAAACACACACATACCAAATTTTATTGTTGTAGACTTATTATGAGCTGAGTTATGCAGTTTTAAATTTTTGCGTTGTATGGGAGGTAGGCGTGTCCGTAAGCGGATTCCAAAAATATTCAATAGTGCAGATCCTTGGGTACATGTGACTATGTGTACCAAGTTTCATCCAATTATCTCAACTCCTTCTTCTTATCCTGTGTATACGGACAACACACAGACGGACGGACGGACGGACGGACGGACATAGATAGCTCGACTCACGTGGTGACGCTGATCAAGAATATATATACTTTTCTATACCGGACTCGCTTCGTTCTATGCGTTACAAACGTTTGCACAAAGTTAATATACCCTGACCTTTCAGGTTTAGGGTATAATAATAAAATTAAAAAATTTGAAGTATCCGTTTTTCTTTTCTTTTTCAGATCATCAGAATGTCGGATCATGATCAGAATGTCACCCTTATTTGTACCCTCTCACTTTTAAAGCCTGTAGTTTTTTCAATTATCAACTTTTTTAAAAAATTTTTTTTGTATTGTTGCTTGTCTTGCATTGTATTGTTACAGCCAAAAATTGTACCCCTAGACTAGAATACTGCTTTAATGTAAAAAAAAAAAAATATTTTAAAAAATTATATTTTTCAAGAGCCATTAAAGGCGAACGAAAAAATATTGCAATCTGGTTTATGGATTCACTAAAGGAATTGTTGGAACAAATTTTTGAATACTTAAAATTATATATGTTATTTTTAATTTTTGTAATAAATTCCTTAATCGAAAAACCACATAGCCCGCAACTGACACTACACAGAGGGAAAAACCTATGGACTCAATACATAAATTTATGTACTCATCGCATAGTTTTCTGCACACAAAAATTTTACATTTTTTATGTATTGAGTACATGTTGAAATCTCTATTGACTACATAATGCTTTCAAGCGGTTATGTAGTCAATAAAGAATTTTATGTACTCAACGCATAAGTATGTGTCGTGAATTCATGGATGTATGTGGTGAGTACATGCACACTGTACTCATCGCAAGCTGTTACAAATAATTTTATGTAATGAGTAAAGATCTTATGTACGTATTACATAGATTATTGACTCAGTATATACATAATTTACTCATTACATATTTGGAGTACATAATTTTATGCAATGAGTACATACATAATTTACTCATTACATATTTGTAGTGCATACATTTATATAATGAGTACATACATCATTTACTCATTACATATGTTAAAAACATAATTTTATGCAATGAGTACATGAATAATGTCTGTGCGTTAATCACCCTCTCAACACTTGCAATAAATAACTTAATAAAGAAATGACTAGATTTCACAAAATAATTGACAATTACTTATAGAAACCCAGCCATTCTTATCCAATCATCGCTTTTGTTCTAGAGTACAGTGGATAAACAACGCTCTGATTTTCTACATACTTTAGAGGTGTTGCTTATTTGAAAATCAAGAAACGAATGACATAAAATAACAAAATCGTGTGCCGATGTGCAACAGATACGTGTACTGAGTCCATATGTTATGTACTGAATAAATGTGTCACTTCAATCGTATAAGAGGGACGTGTACTGAGTCTATATTTTATGTATTGAGTAAAGTTTTTGTAAAAAATTACATAACACGTTGATTGAGTACACGTTGCTTGTATCTATTGAAGTCTGCTATGTATTCAACACATAACATGATGTATTGAATACATTTTTTATTCATTTTAAAAAGTGAATAAATTGATATGTAGTCAGTACACGCTCCCTTTACTCAGTAAATACAGCTCTCGTTGCTCATACAAGTTGCAGTGCATAGATTTTACATAGCTGTCTCTGTACTGACTACATAACTTTTTCCCTTAGTGTACCAAGGCGAGTCGGAGCAGTCTCAAAAGCTTCATGTCCAAAACTCCCTGTCTACTCTAGACTCAAAATTTAAGGGGTCTCCACATTATTATTTTCCAATGAAAACTAAGCCCCTATTACGATATGAACCCTTGAGTGTTCGTTATTTTTCAAGCTATAAAGCATTACTCCCCCTTAAAATGTTCGTTCTAAAAACATGTTTTGCAAAAAATTTTAAGAACCCGATAACAGGAAGGCGAGGCGCCCTACCGCCAAAAGATGGTCAACGCAATTTATATGGAAGAAAAATAGTTGTTTTTTTTTGCAAAATAATTAAAACTAACGCACATTTTTTTTTTAATTATTATCATATTTTCTTCTGATATATAAAATCAAATGTTTGTCTGTCTGTCTGTCTGTCTGTCTGTCTGTCTGTCTGTCTGTCTGTCTGTTCCGTATAGGCTCGCGCACCGTTTATACGATTGAGCTGTAATTTTGACACCGAGTACGTTTAATAGAGAGAAAGAACATAGGGAGTGTAAAAAAGTGGGCGTAGGTATGTGGGCGTGTCACTCCATTATAACTTCTAAACGCCTGGACCGATTTCAATGAAATTTAGTATGAAGGTTCGATTGCGCCCAAGATAAAACATAGGCCATAAAAAATTTCAAAGACGTCCGCAAGAGGGCACTTCAAGTAGTGCATGTTTAAGACTCAATAACTCCTAAACGCCTTGACCGATATCAATGAAATTTGGTATGAAGGTTCAACTGCAAGCAATATAAAGCATAGGTAAAAAATTGGGCGGAAGTATGTGGGCGTGGCACTCTATAATAACTCAGAAACACCTGGACCGATTTCAATGAAAATTGGTATGAACATAGGCTATAAAAAATTCCAAATACTTCCGTAAAAGGGCGCTTTAAGTAGTGCATTGTTGAGACTCAATTACTTCTAAATGACTTGATCGATTTTACTAAAGTTTGGTACATGAAATAACCTGACCCTGCAACAGAATTGAGGCTATTTAAATTTCAGAAAACTTCCATGAGAGGGCGCTTTATTCAAATAACTATGTCTGGCTTATTCACGTCAAAACGGATGAACTGATTTTGATGAAACTTGGTAAGCATTTGCATGAAAATGTATGTTTTCAGTATGTTACTGAAAAAGATCCTATGCTTTTAAAAATTCTTTGTACAAAAATCAAGGAATGAGCCGAAGGCAAACGAAGTCAAGAACCAAAGACTAACGAGTAAAAAAAATTTTACGAATATGAGCAGAAGCTATGTAAAGAACAAAAATGAACCGAACAATATCGACTAAAACCGAAGTTGAACGAAGACGATCTAAAAATCGAATCGATGCCCAAAGGACTTTTTTTTTAAAGGAATTTTTTTTTGAGATAAAAATGCATACTAAATGCATGCTTAGCAAAACTTTAAACGCATTTTTCTCGAAATGGCTTTTTTCAAACTTGGTGACCATTTTCCTCAGAAATGTCAAATCGAGACGTTGAAGATGTCATTTTTTTTATAATACTGTCTGGCAGGTACAGTTTTACGGAAATTTGACTAAACAATTTCGACGAAGGGAGGAGGCAAAACCCCAAAAAGCGATAATTTAAAAAATTTTTATATATAATTGATAATTTAAAAATGTTAAAATGAGAGCAGTTTTAAAAATCGTCCATTTTCTGTGTTCGAGGTAAAACCCCGAGTAACACCGGGTTATATCCGATAGTTTTAAATAAAAACAAGTAAAAACATTTTAAAGTCGGTCTAGGTCAACTATTAAATACCTTAAACCTACTTTAAAAAAAAAAAATTAAATATATTGTTGAAAATGGGCGCGTTCGTTGGCGGATGAAGCCTATATTTTATAAGCGTTTAAATGTTGATGAAAAATGTACACATTCCAAGTTTTATTCCTGTAGCTCACAGTTTATGGCTTTATTGTGCTTTCGCTATGGGAGGTGGGCGTGTTCATGGACGGATTACTCCCAGTTTTTGAACACACCTTAGTTTTGTTATAAAATACATACATACCAAATTTGATCTCTCTATGACAAACATAATCTTATTTATTGAGTTTTAAACTTTTTGGGTTGTATGGGAGGTGAGCGTGGGCGTGGCGAATGATGTCCATTTTTCAAAGCCATCTTTATGTTGATACAAAACACATACACACCAAATTTTATTGTTGTAGGCTAATTCTGAGCTTATTTATGCAGTTTTCAATTTATGCGTTATATGGGAGGTAGGCGTGTCCATGGGTTGATTCAAAAAATATTTAATAGTGCAGATCCTTGGGTCCATGTGACCATGAAAACCAAATGTATACAATTATCTCAACTCCTTCTTCTTATCCTTTGTGTACGGACAACACACAGTCGGACGGACATGAATATATCCACTCACGAGGTGACGCTGATCAAGAATATATGCACTTACCTATCCCGGACTCGCTTCGTTCTATGCGTTACAAACGTTTGCACAAACATTATATACCCTGACCTTGCAGGTTTAGGGTACAAAAAAAAAATATATTTGTGGTTTATCAGGGGTTTGAACCTGGGCCAGTCGAGTACTAAACGTGAACGCTAGCAAGCTCAGCTAAACATGAATTTACAAAACATGGAATGAATTCCATTAACAACGAGTGTATAATTGACCTTTTGGAAAAATGTCAACTGTTTTATTAACAGTCGGCCACTGTTATTTCAAAATACCGTTAAGTTGAATGATTAGTGTTTAAGTTAACAGTTTTCTGTGTCGATTGAACGTGTCAAAGTTGTTTTGTGCTGTTAAAATCATCGGTTGAAATATTTTTGTGTGTTTTCTCTATATTTATCTTATCATTGCCAATAGTCCAGTCGAAGTGTGCTGGACTGTTGTGCGGGAGACGTGGGTTCGAACCCTAGCTGTGTAAGTATAATTGAAATAAATTAAAAAATTCTGCTGCATTATTTGTTTGGCCAAAAATAACCTTCAAAATAGGTTTGCTTACAATCTTCAAAGAATTGTAAATTTAATTTAAAAAAAAAAATTTGCAAAATAAATTTTCTTTGATGGTTTTGCCGGTATTTGAACCAAAAACAGTCGGGTACTAGATACACATGTCAGCACACTCGGCTGAGCATGAACTTTGAAAAAAGTGAAGGAATTTCAATACTTACGTTTTTATATCACTTAGCAGGCAGACGTGATATCACGTGATAGGTTCTGAACCGGTTCTTTCTTCCATAGGGTTACAACTACATAGGGTTACAACTACATACAACAACATACAAACTCCGCAAATGTTTACGCTCTCGCAGTGTGGGTACCAGCTAAGGTGAACACACTTTGTTCACCTTCCATATCCAAGACCTCATATTAATAATAACACACACATATATGAACTTATTTATGTCTGAGTTTCAATTTACTTGTCTGCAACAACATATTTATTTACAAAATATATTCCTTTTTGTTTATTGCAAAACTTTTCACAACATGAGCAAACAATGCAAAGCAAATGTCCAACGTAGACCGAGTTTCTAAAAACTTTGAAGTTTTGTGTGAAACCTTTGGTGTTATTTTGATTGCAAACTTTTGTGATTGTTACCCACCATATGTCTGGCATTGTTTGAGTTGCTATCAATCAATCTTAGTTAAAGGGAAAAAGTTTTGAGTAAAAATCTAGCTGGTTGTAAGGATGATTTGTGAAGAAGCAGAATAAATTAAAAGAAAACAAATAAGTCCTTAAAATTTAAGCGAATCAAACTTTATTTAAGTTACGTTATGAAAAAATTGGATTTTTCCAAGAATTAAATGAATTGCCTGCAAATATACGAACATTGCTTACAATTCAATTGTTTAAATGTTTAATCAGCTCACATTCTGCATATAATCCCCGGTGAACAATACCGATCTATGTAGCTATAGCACAGCTTGCCATCTGAGCACTATTTTACCTAACGAGCGGAATTCTTGCGCAACAAATCATTAAAAAACAGAACAAGCAAAGAACAAAATTCACAAATCCGATTTACATGGATTTGTTGGGTTTGCCTCACTGTGTTTTTTTTTTGCATAAATTTTTTTTTATTTTTGTCTATTTTTTCACTATTTGCTGGCTTGTTTATTGTTCGTTTATATTATGTGTGTGTTGTTTGTTTTTTTTTCTTTTACTTTTCAATTTCTGTTGCACACTGATTTCGCATGTAAGCATCCTTGTAAGCCTCATGTCCGCAATTGACGTTCTTGCTCTTCTCCTGCCTTCTGTCCATCCTCCCAGATACATCTGTTGCTTCTTTTTCATTTTTATTATTTTTTTTTTTTATTTTAGTATTTTACCTAGAGTGGAAGTGTATGTGAATTCCTGTTTTGTAACTGGATTTTGCTTCAATTGTATTTGGCATCCGCTGCTATTGCCAGGATGTGTTTTTGTTGCCACTGCCAACATATCCCAACCAACCCATTAGCGTGCTTAACCCAACTGCATCATCCATCAGCAATCTGCATACTTGTCACTTGTTTGCCTCCTGGTGTCCTGGCTATGTTGTTTTATTGTTAGATGCTACTGCTTGTTTTTCTAACTGTCAATGGGAGCACCTCTCCACAAATATGTTCTCTAAGGACTTTGAAGAGGTCCTTACGTGACCCGTTCGCTTGGTCGCTCGTTGACGTTTTAGTTATTCAGGCAAATATTCCAGGAGTAACCAACTGCTTCAGTCCTCAGTTCTTGTGACAATTTTGTTAAGTTTTTTCTGTTTTTTTTTTTTGTTGTTGTAATGACCACTTGTGCTATTTGAGTGTGTCTGTGCTAGTAATGCAACTTGAAGAATATCAATTCATTGCAGCAGTTTTGTTGAATTTCGTTGCTTGTCGAATTTCTTCTCTACTTTTCAGGTCATCATTGCTATTTTCTCTGTTGTTTTTGTTGTAATAGTAGTGAAATGTTTCCTCAATGTTTGGCAAGGATAATAGATACGATATGATTTGCAGTATAAAGCATCTCTGCAGTGCTGCTCGATTTGGCTCTGCTACGATAGTGCTTCCATTATACGTTCGTCCTGAAGTGGCCTTGTTATTGGGTATTTTGCAATCTACAAACTCTTGCTAACATTCGCACTGCATCGCTTCAACTTTAGTTCTTGAATATTTTTAATGAAATATGATTAGTTCAATTGAATGTGTTTGCAAGTGTTGACATGAAACAGAGCAGAAAGATTCGATTGATGGGTTGTTACGGAAGCTTATGGGCATTGATGATCAATTATAATTGTGGTAACGTCCAAAGTAATGTTAAAGCAGTTAAAGCAGTATTATATCCAAATGGTAAAACACATTTACTGTGAATTTACTAAAAATTTACCCAGCAAACCAAACGAGTCCTAAGCA
The DNA here is from genome assembly GCA_958299015.1 of Tetanocera ferruginea. NCBI lineage: Eukaryota > Metazoa > Arthropoda > Insecta > Diptera > Sciomyzidae > Tetanocera > Tetanocera ferruginea. The sequence goes on from OY282642.1 coordinate 79,086,153, forward strand.
ATTTTTTTCTAGCTTATACATAAAAAGATCATCATTCAAAAGAAGCTCACAATAAAAGTCTTCGTTGACTATTTATCGACACTTTCTTTATATTTGCAAAGAGTTCATAATGATTCTTAATTAAGCTCCTGAAGAATTAAAAAAAGTGAATGATGGATGAAAATTGGAAAATATTATTTTTGTAAGTTATCAATTTCTATAATATTTACACAACATTATAAAAATAAAGTGAAAATCGAACGTTCGGTTCGTTCAGTTAAATGTGGGCTTATGGTTGAATATTAAAAACTTTTTATATTAATTTTTGGGAAAAAATAAAAAATAATTTTGAGAAATTTATTTTGGCTATTCTTATGTTTTTGTGGCCACAACAAATGAAATAATTAACAATTGCCATGGATAAAAATTCTGCTCAATCGAATACACAGAGCTTTTGCACATCAACAGTAAACAATTATTTCAGAGTTGGTTCGATTTTTGTGCCGTTTTTTTTGCAAAAGTTTTGTGTCAAGGATTTTTTGCCAACTGAGTAACATGCCACCTGGTGACCGTGGCATGCAGGTTAAACGTGTGGCTTAGCATGCCCGGAGCCCGAGTTCGATCACCAGTCGCGGCAAAAGTTTTTTCAATAAAAAAAACCTTTTCTGATCGGTCACCACTTTTCTGCAGACAATGGCAAACCTCAGAGAGTAAATAATAGCATGTAAAGCTTCTTGAGGACATCAGCCTTAGCCGTTCGGAGTTGGCATAAAACATGAAGGTCCAGTTCTTGGTCAATTGTGTGCAAACATTTATTAATACACACAACACAATTGATCATAAGAAGCTCGGTCAAAGTCCTTTCAAGGGCTGAAATGGTCAATTTTTTTTTTTGAGTAACATGCTCTGTTTTGGCTGCTGTGGTCATGCGTGCCAAATCCAGAGTTAAAACCTCACTTCGGCTTTTTCAAAGTCAGTGGACTGCATAAGCCACAGAGACTACTGATGAGTAAGAGTAGCGTCCGACAACACCTTGGTCTAGTGTGCTTGGTTTTTTCTGCAAAGAACTTTGTTGTTGTAGCAACCTGTTGGTTCGTGAATTATTTGGCATAAAGCTCAAAATATAGTTCTCAAAAAATATGTTTTTAATATGTCCAAAACTCACTGTCTCCTCTAAACTCAAAACTTGATGGGTCTCTACAAGACCTTAAAAATGCAATGTGCGTAGGGTTTGGGTCCCCACTACATAATAACTTTAAATGAGTATTTTATAACACACTAGTATAGAAGCTTGTCATAAGACGGGTCGTATTCAAAATAATTAAAGTAACATACGATATGATATTTTTCATTCATCTCAAATGTTGTTTTGTTCCAGTCATCGTCAATGTGTCTTTAAGCCTACACAGTAAAAAGTTTGAAGATAAATTTTATCTTTTTTATAACATTTCTGTTGTATAAACTCGTTTTATTCCAAATTTATTATAAGTTTTATCCCACTCAATATTATAAAACTTGCATTTCCATTCAAACCGCTATTTTACTCCAAAATAGTATAAATTTTATACCATAAATTTATAAAAATCATATATATATTCCAGTTGTACACACGAAAACCTCACGGAGCCACTCGTCTATCACGTACAAGTCGAGTTTTCGAAGGTACCGAACTTCAGCGATGCTATCAGACAATCAGTTTGCGTTTGTTTTTCAGTCAGTAATCATGTTATGCGCAAATAGTTCCGTTGAATATTTTTTTGTTCACACACATTACGACAAAAATAGTGCGCTTGAATTGGAAGCTCTGCCAACATGATTAAACATGCGAATTTCTGAGTACAATTTTTTACTCTTTATTTTTCCTGTCAAATTTTTTTTGAAAATGTAAAACAACAATATATCATGAAATCTTTCAATTGAAATCTAAATATGATTCCTGATTAAAGACTTTAAATGTAACACATATTAACATATTTAATGTATGTTTACATATGTGCCACATATTTTTATACAATATTGCTATAAAAAGTAACCAAATGTGGTATAAAAAGATTTTATACTTTTGCTTGTAAAAATGTATACCAACCTGGAGTAAACACATTTTATACTTTTTTCGGATAAAATCTATACCAACTTTTATTAATTTGGTTTATACGATGTTATGGTATACATTTTATAACATATTTGGAATTGATTTATATTTATACCAAATAGTATAAAATTTATCCTCATGTTTTTTACTGTGTAGTACTATGTTCGTTTGCGTGGAATTCCGCTGGCAACATCCATTTATTTGTTGCGTGAAAATTTTGACGGATATTTTGTTGCGAACGAACAGCTGATGATCAGCTTACAAATTTCGACAAGAAGTTAATAAACAGCCAGAATTTATTACAGGGAAAGCAGAAAATCATTTAAGTTCATTAATATTTGTTATTTGTGATTATATAAATACAAAATAAATATTTATTCAAGTAGGCATGACGTGCTGTGTTGTGGAGCTGCAAGCTGCGAAGTTTTGCGATCACCAACACTGCGGAAAGGTGCATTCGTATTAACAATTTCCAACAACTGCAATTATAAATTGCAAAACTTTAGAAATAGTACAAAAATATCATTTTAATTAGAAACATTGTTTTTTTGCTTGCACTTTTTTCTTTAATGAAATGGCAATTGTCACTTTTCACGGCAAAATAAATGTTCGGTTCAATTAAATTGCCGTGAAAACAATGTTGCTAGATGCATGTTGCGGAATATAGTACTAGATTCCGTCCGGTATAGAAAAGTATATATATTCTTGATCAGCGTCACCTCGTGAGTCGGGCTATTCATGTCCGTCCGTCCGTCTGTGTGTTGTCCGTATACACTGGATAACAAGAAGGAGTTGAGATAATTGAATGAAACTTTGTACACATGGTCACATGCGGCCAAGGATCTGCACTATTTAATATTTTTGGTATCCGCCTACGGACACGCCTACCTCCTATACAACGCAAAAATTTAAAACTGCATAACTCAGCTCATAATAAACCTACAACAATAAAATTTGGTGTGTATGTGTTCTATACCAACAAAAATATGTCTTTGAAAAATGGACGTCATCCGCTTACGGACACGCCCACCTTCCATACAACCCAAAAATTGAAAACGCAATAAATAAGCATGTGTTTAACCAAAAGAGCTCAAATTTGACACATACTTTTTTTATAACAAAACAAAGATGGTTTTGCAAAATGGTCATCATTCACCCACAGACACGCCTACCTCCGATACAACGCGAACATTGAAAACTGCATAACTCAACTCATAGTTAACCTATAACACTAAAATTTGATATGTATGTGTTTTATACCAACGCAAAGATGTTTTCGAAAAATGGACGTCATCCGCTCACGGACATGCCCACCTCCCATACAACCCAAAAATTGAAAACGCAATAAATAAGCCTGTGTTTAACAAAAAGAGCTAAAATTTGGCACATATGTTTTTTATGACAAACCAAAGATGGTTTTGAAAAATGGACGTCCTTTGCTCACGAACACGCCTACCTCCCATACAACCCAAAAAGTTTAAAACTCAATAAATAAGGTTATGTTTGTCATAGAGAGGTTAAATTTGGTATATATGTATTTTATACCAAAACTAAGGTGTGTTCCAAAATTGGGATTAGTCCGTCCATGAACTCGCCTACCTCCCATAGCGAAAGCACAATAAAGGCATTAACTGTGATCTACAGGAATAAAACTTGGTATGTATAAATTTTTAATCAACATTTAAATGCATATAAAATATAGGCTTCATCCGCTCACGGACACGCCCATTTACAAAAATATTTACAAAAATTTTTTTTGTTTTTGAAAAGTGGTTTTAGGGTATTTCATAGTTGGCCTAGACCGACTTTAGACTTTCTTTACTTGTTTTTTGTATGAAGATTTGAGTGGAATTTCACGTGAAGCCGAACAGAGTACTATTCTTTTAGACTAACAATTTTTTGATATAAAAAGTTTTATGGTTTGTGTTTTAAAAATAAAGCAATAACAAGTATAATAGTTTGAGCGATATAGAATACGGAGCAGGACGCTTGTTTCTTATATATTTAGATTATAATCCAATGAAACCCAAACCAGCTTCGGATATGAACCCCCACTAAGTTGACGACCACCGCAAACAAAAAACGGACAATGATTTACGGATATTCACCTGGAATGTCCGGACCCTTTATAGGGAAAGTGCCTGTGTCCAATTGGCAGAAGTCCTCGTAAAAATAAATGCTGATATCACCACCATCCAGGAGATGCGATGGAAAGGACAAGGCTGCTCTAAGAGAGCAGACTGCGATATCGACTGCAGCTGTCATTTGAAAAAGCGTGAATTTGGATGCGGATTCGTCGGATACCGGAAACTACGTCATTTTTTTGCCCCGGTTCACACCTTTGAAGGAGAGACTGGTCACAATCCGCATCAAGGCGAGAATCTTCCACATAAGCATAATTTGAGCGAACGCCCCGACGATGGAGATGGACGATGCTGTCAAGGACGCCTCCTACGCGAGCCTAGAGGACATACTTGAATTGTCACTGTCCGGCTCATGACGAGAAAAAAGTCCTCGGCAATTTCAACGCGAAGGTCGGAAAAGAAGGCATTTTTGGCTCCACTGTCGGTCAGTTCAGTCTCTACGAGACCACTTCGAACAACGGTCTAAGACTGAGAATGACCATGGCTTGAAACACCAATCAACGATGTTGGAGTGGATATTCCACCACCTAGCCTTGACGAGGTTAAAGTTGTTATCCAGCGAATCAAAAACAACAGAGCATTTGATGCTGACAGCATGGCTTGTCCTTTACTTAAGAAAGGAGCAAATGAACGAAGCAAAGACGCCTGGCGAGAGCTAATGAAGTCTGCCGTAGCCCGACCATGGGTTGTCCTGACCACCTAAGTAACCAGAAACATGTTTTAGGCACAGCTGTTTATACTGGTGTATCTTCATTTCTATTGCTGCGATCGTCTCAAATTTTCACACAGTATTCTTGAAAGGTTAATTCAGAAATTGCTGACTGAAATTGAAAACTGAAAAAAAAGAGTGCTAAAATCAAAGAAAAATTACTTATCTTAAAGAAAATTTTACTAGTTTAAGCGCCAAGGATTTTTTTATTTCAAATAGAAATTTTTCTTTAAAAGAAATATTAAATTTACTTTAAAAACAAAAAGGAGTATTTTAGAAAAAAAGGACACTAAAGAAATAACTAAAGAATTTTTTCGTGACAATACGACAAATTTGTCAAACCAAAAAGGGAACACATTTTAAAAACAAAAAGGACTAGCAATTCACCAAGAAATTTTTCTTTCAAATCAAAATAAATTTATTGTTAAAAAAAAAAACGGAATAAATTTAAATTAAAAAACAATAAATTTATAATTAGAAAACAAAACTTTGTAACATAATTCAAAATTTTTAAATCAAAAAGGAAGAAATCCTAAAAATAAAATGCTTTGAATAAATAAATATAAGAAGTTGTTTTCGGCATTTTTTACTAATTTTGTGGTCATATTTTTGTGAGTTCAAAATTAAAAAATATTTAATTATTTCGATGTTTAAATTAACCTTTCTAACTCATCCGACCAAAATGCTTGAGAATAATATTATAACAAGCGTAGCAACATAAGCCTTAAACTTGAAAAAAAGCTTGAGAATCTATTGGAAAAGTGTTTCACAGTAATTGTAGAAAAATCAAAATGGAATCCTTGTGATAATATTACTCTAGTAAGATTTTTATAAGCTTGTGCTTGCAATTGTAGAATAAGCTTATAAAATAAAATTATATCAATAAAAATATAGAAAAGTTTACTATCCTCAATAGTTTTATAAGCTTTTTCTCGCAATTATAAAATAAGCTAAAAAAATTATATTTTATCAACACCTGCTTGCATCCTCAAAAATTTTGTCATGCTTTTTCTTGCAACTGTAGAATACACTTAAAAATAATGTTCAATTCTACGAAAAATGCATAGATTGTGTTCATCTGCACATGCATACATAAATATACAGCTGCAACTGTGAATAGAGTCTCATCTAAAAAATTTTCACATTCAATAATAAATTTTATGTCTAGCAAAACAATAAATTTTATTTGACAGAAAAAAAAGGTTGCAGATTCTTTTGTATAAAACAACTGATTCTCAATCATATATAATAAAGTATTGTTATATATAAGTGTTTATTAAGCATACTTTAAAATCAGTTATGTATATTAAGCGTATTTGTATATCAAAAACAAAGTATATGCTGTCTGCAAATAGGGAAGCGCGGCGTCTACACAGAGGGAAAAACCTATGGACTCAATACATAAATTTATGTACTCATCGCATAGTTTTCTGCACACAAAAATTTTACATTTTTCATGTATTGAGTACATGTTGAAATCTTTATTGACTACATAATGCTTTCAAGCGGTTATGTAGTCAATAAAGAATTTTATGTACTCAACGCAAACTGTTACAAATAATTTTATGTAATGAGTAAAGATCTTATGTACGTATTACATAAATTATTGACTCAGTACATACATAATTTACTCATTACATATTTGGAGTACATAATTTTATGCAATGAGTACATACATTATTTACTCATTACATATTTTAAATGCATAATTTTATGTAATGAGTACATACATAATTTACTCATTACATATTTTTAGTGCATACATTTATATAATGAGTACATACATAATTTACTAATAACATATGCTAAAAACATAATTTTATGCAATGATTACATGCATAATGTATTCATTATATATTTTTTGTTCATAATTTCATATATTGAATATATACACAATTCATGCCTGTGCCTAAAGCACCCTCTCAACAAATGCAATAAATAATTTTATAAAGAAATGACTAGATTTCACAAAATAATTGGCAATTACTTATAGAAACCCAACCATTTAATTCTTATCCAATCATCACTTTTGTTCTAGAGTACAGTGGATGAACTCATTCCCGCTCTGATTTTCTAGAGGCTTTAGAGGTGTTGCTTATTTGAAAATCAAGAAACGAATGTCATAAAACAGCAAAATCGTGTGCCGAAGTGCAAGAGATACGTGTACTGAGTCCATATGTTATGTATTGAATAAATGTGTCACTTCAATCGTTTAAGGGGGACGTGTACTGAGTCTATATTTTATGTATTGAGTAAAGTTTTTGTAAAAAATTACATAACACGTTGATTGAGTACACGTTGCTTGTATCTATTGAAGTCTGCTATGTATTCAACACATAACATGATGTATTGAATACATTTTTTATTCATTTTAAAAAGTGAATAAATTGATATGTAGTCAGTACACGCTCCCTTTACTCAGTAAATACTGCTCTTGTTGCGTTCTTATACAAGTTGAAGTGCATAGATTTTACATAGCTGTCTCTGTACTGACTACATAACTTTTTCCCTTAGTGTAGGCTCCCATGTTACAGCAGGCATATGTATGTAACTTTGAAGTTGTCAAGGGGTTAACATACCTTGGCACCGCCGTAAACAGCAACAAAAATGTCAGCCTTGAGATAAAGCTAAGAATAACAATTGTTAATAGGTGCTAATTAGGTTCCAGAGCCCGATCCAGAGTCGATCGAGAGCGATCGACAAAAATAACACTCTACAAGACGCTCATCATACTTGTGCTTCTCTATGAGGCATGGGTGGTATCGCAAACAGATGCAGCCGCTCTTGGGGTGTTCGAGAGGAAAATTCTTCGCAAAATCTTTGGTCCTGTTCAAGTTGTTGACGACTATCGAATTCGAATGAACTACGAACTGTACGAGCTCTATGACGACATTGACTTAGTCCAGCGTATAACAACTCAGTGACTACGTTGGCTGTGTCATGTCTTTCGAATGGACGAAGAAGCTCCAGCGAAAAAGGTGTTTGAGGCGAAAATGCCTCCGATGGATTGACCAGGCCGAGGAAGCCCTTACCGCGCTTGGTGAAAGAGATTGGAGACGGTGGCGCGAAGCAGAGACGCCTGGCGAAAACTGATGAAATCGGCCATAACCCGACAACGGGTTGTCATGGCCACCTAAGTAAGTAAGTAAGTATGAAGCGTTTCTCAAATACGATTGAGAATTCATTATGATTTATATTTTTATCAAGCTTGTTAAAAGTGATATTGAGAAAAGCTTAAAACCCAGTGTTTATATAAAGCTTATTCTCAAGTACAATTGCTTTTCGCTTTTAATATGGTCGGTTGGAATGTTACAGTTCACACAATGACAGAATATAAAGTAATATATTTTTGGATATATAATTAATAATTATGTACGCATTGCAAAAAAACGCCTTTTTGTGAGGTTGGACCTTTTAATTCATTATTGAAGCCAGCACTTCCTATTTGACTTCTGAATAATTAAGGTTTTTATGAAAACTACTCGAACTACACTCAGAAAAATATAAACTGTTACATTAACAGTCGGCCGCTGTTATTTAAAAAATCTGTTAGATTGAATGATTTGCGTTTAAGTTAACAGTTTTCTTTGTTGAATGAACGTTTCAAAGTATTTTTGTGCTGTTAAAATCATCTGTTGAAATATTTTTATGTTTTTGTTGAAATGTCCATCTTTTCTAAGCAATATTTTTTAAATTTGTTTGGCTATGTTTATATTATCGTTGACAATAGCTCAGTGGAAGTGTGCTAGACTGTCATGCGGGGGACGTGGGTTCGAAACCTAGCTGTGTAAATATCAAAAATTGTAATTTAATAATTGAAATAATAATTCTGTTTCATTAATTGGTTGGTCAAAAATAACTTTCAAAATAAGTTGCTTTATTATCTTAAAAAAAAATTGCAAAGTTCAGTTTTTATTAAAAAAAAATATTTCAAATAAAAAAAACTTTTTTGGCCTTGCCGGAATTTGAACCCAGGACAGTTGATTACTAGACGCACACGTTAGCACACTTGGCCAAACATGAACTTTCAAAACATGAACTTTCGTGTTCTTAACACTAACATTCAACCGATTGTTGATTTCAAAGTTTCATTTATTGAATGGTATTTAACAGTGAAATCTGTTATTTAAACCCATGATTTGTTTGATAATACAGCATTTTTTCCCTAAGTGTATAAAAGTATAAGTATTTGATAGTGTTTTATGAAAAGAATTCATAAAGAATCTTAAAAGAATCTTAAACAAATTTTTAAGAAAACATTTATTAAAAACTTTTAAACAAAGATATTTTTTTCTTTTTAAATTTAAATTTTTCATTTCTTCAAACATATATAAATACTTTTGTTTCAAAATAAATTTTACTTAGTACTAAATACATTTCAGATTTTTCAAATAAGAACTTGTGTACTTTTTTCTGAGTGCGAATAAAAAAACGAAAATTGTTGTCATATTTGTGGCAAGCAGTCATGAAGCCACGAATCCGCAACTGTAGTGACACACATTTAACAAGTTCATTCACATATAAATTCGAATTTCACAAATTTGACTCCTGAACAATTTTTTTTAAAATGTCTGTTGTGGAATGTGGTTTTTATTTTATTTTAAATGTATGTTATATGGTTGTGGATTGCTTGTAATAAAAGTTTGCATTAATTAAATGCAAATAAAATAATTATATAACAAATGATCTCACATTTGGATACTAATATTTATCTAATTAATTATTTGTAAAATCATTGTTCAACATCAAAACAACACCGCAGGACTTGTTTCATTTGAAAGAAATGAATGCAGTTTATTTTCGAATTAACAGCGAATTACGAAATATGAATCCTCTTTCTGCGGTTTTAAGTTACGCTTAATTAAAAATGAATCTCAATTTTGAATCGAAATACATGCGGTAATGTACGCTGCAATTGCAGCTGTGGCTAATGAATAGATGAATATGTACAGAGAAGTGTCAGTTGTACGTGCATGTTTGTCGAACTACAAATTGTATTGTTGTAATTCAATTAATCGAATATTTTGATATTTAAGATATGGATTAAAACCTAAATTTTCATTCCATTAAATATTAATGTGAGATATGGTGCCAGATATACAATAACAATTGATACGAACATTTATTTATACGTTATGATTTAATTTATCTGTCTAAATTTAGTTCTAACATTTACTTTAATTATTCTTAGAACACATTTATAAAGATCATTATGGCAAAATGAATCAGTTTGCATGCAATAGCTGTGCATGCCACAAACAACCTGCACTCATCTTAAGGCTGTCGTTGTTTAAATCTTGACAGATTTCCCTGGAGTTGGCGCCAACAACAGAGTGCAAAAAATACACAAACAACTAAAAACAACAATTTATACAGGCAGTTTCTCGATGCTCCCTCCCTCTTCAGGAATCATCCATCCTAACAACTCGACGGGAGCTGAGAAAATGGCGCGAAGTATGACAACATAAAATAAAAACAACAACAACAGCAGTCACAACAAAAGTGAATCCTGCACATCTGTGATAAACAGACACCGCTTTAATATACGAACAGGAACAACAATATTGCCTGAGTGAACAACAATAAAACCGACCACAACAGCGACAATTTCATGTTTCATATTGTTGATGACAAAAACAACAACAACGAAATCAACACCAAAAACATTCATCCATACTAGAACATCAACAGCAACACCAATACGAACAACAACTCCAACACCAGCAACAATGACTGAGAATTGCTTGTTCCCGCGCTGTCAAAAACATCATGAGACCAGCATAAGTCTTACTTCATTCATTTCGGGCACCATATTGACCGCCATTTTTTTAACCATCACATTGTATGCCGCTTACAATGCTGCGCATTGCTTTCAGAGGGTTTAAATAAAAACTGCATAAATGACAGTTTGTCGCTACAAGAGGTCTGTTGGTCTATAAAAGTCAAAATATTCATAATATTATTAGATGGTTTGGAGAGTATCTAAGCTAATGTAACACAAGCAAAACTAAACGCAATACTTAAAGTCGTTAAGCTATAAAAGAAAGGCTCTTTGAAAGAGAGGGTCAGCAAAAGGCCCGGGGACCTTTTCATTAGGGGCCACTAAGTAGGTGCAAAAGGTCATAAAACAATGAAGTATTCAAAGAATTTTTCATTTTTTTTACAGCATTTTAAAGAAAGTCTGGAACATAATGTCATAGCAGCAATAGTTCTTAGGAAAGTTAATTTAATTTTGTTCAATATAGAAGAGTTGATTGGAACTAAGAAATCTTATGAAAATAAAAATATGAAGGCAAAGACAAAGCCAGATTTTCCAAAGTATTAACTTTTTTTTTTAATTTTTTAAATATAAATAAAAGCATGGTAATAATAGATTTTGATTCCAAGTCATAGTCTGAAAATAAATCAGAAGATGAACTGCTATTCTATCGTCATGTTGTAAAAAAAATTGTTAATTTCTGGCGTGATAGAATTGTGTTTTCTTGTTAACCATGTCACAGAATCTGCGACAGAATTATTTGATTTCCTGGAGCATTCCATGAAAATCGGTAATTCAACAATACTGTTTTAAAATAGCCATAGTTATCTTAAACCTATTTAGATGTAAAGGTTAATGCTCTACGCTTTCTAAAATGATCGTAATATAGTACAAGCTCTATAAATTTTTATAGAGGTACCACTAATCGCAATGGATTTTTACAGATTTAAAATTTTATAAAAATATATAAAATTACAGCTTTGCATATTCGAAAATTTATTCTGCAAAATGGTTTATTTTGTTAAGACCAATATTTTATTCATAAATTTTGATGACCTTACACTTGACCTTGGTGTAGAAAACTAGTAAAAACCGAAAAAAAAAAATAAAAAAAACAAATTATTTTTTAACTTGTATTCGCATAAAATTAAAAAAAATTTTTGTTGCCATATTAGAGATTATTAAATTCTAATTGGTTTTGTAGCAATAAATTTTAAAATCGGTCATAAAACAAAAAAGTTACGATGGGTACTCTGACGCTCTTGCAATAAAAAAGTTACAATGATCTGTATGGGTTGACAAGTATTTTATTCGGTTTTTACCAGTTTTCTATACCAAGGTCAAGTGTAAGGTCATCAAAATTTATGAATAAAATGTTGGTCTTAACAAAATAAACCATTTTGCAGAATAAATTTTCGAACATCTTAGCCATTATAAAATTTATAAACGATAAAGTGTCTCAAAATGATAAGGTATGTGCACAAAAATTGAAATTGAGAAAAAAACATATAAAAGCTCTATCATTAAATTGCTTTTGATGTTAAGGCAACATTCTTTTCAAATTTAGAAAACAAAAAATCAAAAAAAAATTATGCTTTTTTTGAGATATTAGCAAATACATTTTTTTTTTAATTGGTTGGCAACCCTAACAACCAAAATTTTAAAATTATATATTTTTTCCAAAAAGTTATTTTCAATACCTTTCCAACGGTACCTTAATTATAAAAATTGGATGAAAGCTGACGTAGATACAATTAATTGAAAATTCCCCGATTCTGGCTTTTTCGGACGATTTGCAGAATTGAGAGGTCCATAACTTTTCAACGAATGGCGATAAAAAAAAATAAATGAACTTATATTCTTAGAATTTTAATAATAATCTATAGCCCAAAAATAAAACAAATCGAAAGCCATGAGGTCAATTTTTGAAAAAAAGTATTGCGTTATGCGTAGAATGGGCGATAAGAATGTTATTTTACTATTTCAGCGTACCGACTTATGCCGGTAATTTCAACAAATATATATCTATCGGTGCATAGATACCTACCGTGTAAAAAATATTTTGAATTTTAACTCTTCTGTACACCTGTACACACATAAGTTAAACTACCGAGTAATTTACACGATCCCTTTATGTTGGTTTATCTATAGGTAAATAAAAATGTAAAAAATATCTTAATTTTACACAAAAAAAACACTGTAATTGCTGTCAAAAAATTATATAAATTAGTTTATTTTAAAAAATATGAATAGCGAATTATTTGAATTAAGAATTTTGGGACATATTTTGCGTAGAAATAATTCATAATTCTTTAAGAAAAAAACACAAGTTTAGAGTAAGACCAGATTATTCTCTGCATGGAATGAATCTGAATTTCTTAAAAGGTTTCGCCTGTCCAAAAGAGTGCTCAAATAGTTTAGGCACAGATTGAATCCAAGCTGACAACAAGGGTGCAAAGATCTGTTGTTGGTTTTTTTTTGTTTGATTTAAAAATAAAGAAGATTTACAGAAAAACCAATATTTCGCCAAGCTAGCAATTGTTGTTTTCACTGAGGTTTTTTGCATACGGCAGCTTTAAAATAACTGCTGCTGATTTTGGTGGCATACACCTAACTACCGAAAAAAAAAACAAATTGGCCATTTCAGGCCTAGAAAGGACTTTGACCGAGCTTCTAATGATCAATTGTGTTGGGTGTGTTATTAAATGTTTGCACACAATTGACCGAGAACTGGACCTACATGTTTTATGCCGACTCCGAACGGCTAAAGTTCATTTTCTCAAGAAGCTTTACATGGCATTATTTACTCTCTGAGTCTGCAGAGAGGTGGTGACCGATCAAAAAAATTTTTATTGAAAAAAACTTTTCGCCGCGGCTGGGGATCGAACCCGGGCTCCGAGCATGCTAAGCCACACACTTAACCTGCATGCCACGGTCACCACTACCGCTAGCAGAATTATTAGGCGGGTGTAAGCAGCCATTGCTTCATTATATGAAGTTTATGTGAAGCATTCATCAACAGAGGAAGAAATCTTGTACACCCAAGGCAATTCTACAAGATAGCGAAATTTCCTAGATGTGGAGGAGTGCTAGACTGTTCACATATTTCAATTCAATCACCTGGTAAAGAATACCTTCTTATAGCCTTTTTTATTTTGTTTTTTGTCCATCTAATAGAATTCATTTTTACAAGGTGGTGAATTTGCAGAACTATTCCGAAATCGCAAGAGTTATTTCTCACTGAACGTTCTAGCTGTGTGCAATGCTGATGTTTTCTTCACCATATTCAACAATAGTAGAATAAAGTTCTTATTTGAATCTAGTTCACGTGGGGACCAACTGATTTTGGGAGACGGAGGCTACGCAGGATACTGTTCATCTACATACCTTTTGATACCCCTAGATAATCCGAGGACAGACGCTGAAAAGCTGTACAACGAATCACAAATTCGAACTCGAAATACCATTGAAAGATGTTTTGGAGTATGGAAGCTTCGTTTTTCGGTTCTTTCTATGGGTATAAGAATGAACATGGACTCGGTGCAAGACGTAATTCTTGCAACATCTATTCTACAGCCGGAGTAATTCTGATAAAATACCATCCTTCGAAAGTAGTTAGCAGTAACATTTTTTCGAAGCAATTATGGAGAGACTGTACCAAAATTATGCTTTTAACAGGGACACTACGAACACTACCAGGAAGTCACTTATTAGGTATGTCAGTGGGAAAAATACATCGATGTTTTTCTGTGATTCGATGCATCGAAATGTACATCGATATCTTTTGATGCATTGGAGGGCATACATCGATGCATCGATTTGTAGACGATTTTTAAGATTTTACTAAACCAAAAAATATGTTATAAGCAAAATTGAACATGATTTCAAATTAATTACTAAGCCTGAGCTATTTATGTTTCTAATGGACCATCGAATCAGGTCAAAAACGTTTTCGTTAAACCACAAAAATCATAAAAATTTAAATTTTTAAGTCCTTCAAAACTCTCCCTAAATTTTTCAACAAACAACAAAAATTGGCCATTTCAGCCCTTGAAAGGACTTTGACCGAGCTTCTTATGATCAATTGTGTTGTGTGTGTTATTAAATGTTTGCACACAATTGACCGAGAACTGGACCTACATGTTTTATGCCGACTCCGAACGGCTAAAGTTCATGTTCTCAAGAAGCTTTACATGGCATTGTTTACTCTCTGAGGTTTGCCATTGTCTGCAGAGAGGTGGTGACCGATCAGAAAAATTTTTTTATTGAAAAAACTTTTTCGCCGCGGCTGGGGATCGAACCCGGGCTCCGAGCATGCCAAGCCACACACTTAACCTGCATGCCACGGTCATCAAATTTTTAGGGTTTTTATAAATCTACATTTTAAAAATATATTCTCAATTTGACTTACAGAGAGAGAGTTATAATAAGAAAACCTGTAAATGCTCACTTTATTTTTTTGCTGTACTAGTGATGTCAGTTTTCGATATATAAAAAACATCGATGCATCGGCTATTCAAACATCGAGTGAAAATTTTTCGATGCATCGACGCAAAACATCGATATTTTCGATGCATCGATGTTTTTCCGACATCCCTATCACTTATTAATTATTTCGTATCATTGTAAAATGTCGTTTGCAAATAGTTTCATAAATATTAATTGTTTGATACATCGTTTGTTAGGTCTGTGAATCTCTCATGACTTGCCGAAACTAGAGATTTATCACATTTTTGTTACGTTTACGCTATGGTAGCTAATTGCGTATTTTGCGTTAAATGAATTACATCGTTAATTTCTTATTTGAACCTAAGTAGGCAAAAGTAATGATGCAGAATTTATAATTTTGGCAAGCCACGAGCGATTTATAAACCCGAGTCCCAAAGTTATAAGTTGCACTGTGTAATGAAATTATATAGAAATTATCTATGCTTTTTCGTGCATAAAAAACCTATTTACACCTATAAAACCGTTATAAAAGGTAATTTTTAAATTTTTGGGTTTTGTACTGTAACGAACTTTCTAGCCGGGGTTAGCTCGCCGGATAGCCGGGGTTCATACAAAAATATTTTTTTCCGCGTATATTAAAAAAATAATAACTCAGTTAGTTTTCGTTTACGATTTACGTCTATTTATTTTGTTTCTTTTCACAATAATTCACATTTCATTATTTTATATGTTCTGCTGCTTCTCCCTCGATGTCCTTCGAAGCAGGATCCGTTGTAACTCGTAGTCCGTTCGCCTGTCCTCGGTGTACTTGAAACAACGTTGGGCCGTCCGGTATGAAACCACTCGGGCCAGATGCAAAATATAGTCGTGGATGTTGTCAAGCTTGTTTTTGAACAAAAAGGACTCACTAGGATGCTTTTAGAGCAGACCGTCCGGTATGAAACCACTTGGGTCGTCAGAAAAAGACAGCTGTCGTGATGCCACTTAAATGTTTTACGGCCGGCCGTCCTATATGAAACCACTCGGGCCGATAAGAAAACACTGTCCACTATTGTCCTTGTTTACTTGTTCACTGTCACTCCTTGTTCATTTGTTCACAGTCACTCGTTCACTCCTTGTCCTTGGTCACTTTTTAAATCACGACTCACCGATGTGCGCTGCTTGCGTGTTCACTTCAAAAGAGACCGACTGTCGGTTTGCTGACTCCTTTTATCGCCAAAAAGGATAACGGGACCTTGTTTGTGTCGCAAACTTTACATCCGATCTCGACCTTGAATCTCGCATGCCTAGAACTAGCGGCAACCTTTTGCTCTGCTTGTTATTGTTGTCATAGTCTCTGTTCATTGACCCCTATGTATTTTGTTATTGCCACTTGTGGGTGCCTAGCATGTATGTTGTTTGTATGTTTTGCTGCTGTGATCATACACTGGCTTGCTGTATGTTTTGTTATTGTCTGATTGCGGGTCGCACAGCTACGTGTTTATTACTTGTGAGTGCATAGAATGCATGTTGTTTGCATGATTTGTAGGTTTTTTCTTCATGCGACTTCGTTATGTTGTTTTGTTGTTTAGCTGCTGTGATCATGCCACTGGCTTGCTGTATGTTTTGTTATTGTTTGATTGCGGGTCGCACAGCTGCGTGTTTTATGAACAGGGGCGGTTCATGTATGAGCGGGTATTTGTCCAGGTGCGGTTCATAGTTGCAGGGCGGTGTTTAGGTTCGGCGGGGCCCTCTGTTCCGATGCGGTTCAGAGGGAAATGTAAGGCCTAAATTGGCTAAATTTAGGTTTCCTTACAGTACGGTATTATTTCTTTAGGAACGAAATTTTATTCCATTTTGATTACCCCTCCTATTTGTGTCCATTGTTTGTATGGAGACAACGCACTGTGCGGTTTTGAAAATAATTAGTCGGCACTATTGTGTATTATTTTAATTGTGATTATTTTATTTCAATATAGGTTTTGAAAATAATTAGTCGGCACTATTGTGTATTATTTTAATTGTGATTATTTTATTTCAATATACATAAGTTTTTCATTTAAAATTGCTTTTTTTATTTCCATATTTATCTAAAAAATATCTCGTTCTCTGTGATTTTTCTCTTTATAATATAAAGTTTGTTCGGCGAGAAGGCGTTTTGGTCTTCCTTAAGGCTTTTGTACTCATCAATAATTTCATCCAGTTGATCATCTTTAGTTTTGCGGATCCTCTTTTTTTGTTTTACATATGCTTGAAGAGATATGCTATTTATTATGTCCAAGTCTTCTTTTTGGCTATCATCATCTTCAGCAGAGACTGCTGAAAGCATTCTGAATAGGCCGTTTCAAAATATTGACTGCATCAATTGGTAGGAAAGAAATATCTTCTGGAATTTTGTTGTCATCACACAAATATATTAAAACATCTTAATTTTCTATCCCATCAGTGGACTTGTGCGATTCGTTATTTTTGCAAGTAGAACAATTACATATTGCTTGTATTGTATTCCACGAACAGATTTCCAGCAAACTTACTTTTAGATCTATAGCCTTATCTCCTCCTCCTCCTCGATCTTGAAGAACGCATGTTGAAGGCTCTTGTAACTCTTCGTCACTTGACATTTTCACTTGTGGTGCCTGTCCTTCTCCAGTTTGGAATAATTCCCTTTGCGCGTTTCCTATCTTCTTCTTTAGGTTTTTTTAAGGTCATCATATTTTCCTCTGAGATTTTGCTGCTCGTCCACTGGTTGCATTAAATTGGACAGTTATCTTGCTCCAAGCGTCGGCCTTTTTTTGGTTTTCAGTTGCATCCGTTTTTTTGTTTTCCAAAATCTGGCGGTGTTGGTAAACGAGGTGAAGAAGCGTTCTTTTTTTTGCTTCCGTGAAATTTGGGCAACGCTTTTCTTTTTCGTTCATTTAAATGACTTTTAAATTAAATTTCAATTGAATATAATTTTTAATTATAACTGTTTTTTTGACAGAAAAGGAAAAGCGTTGCCATTTTTTAAAATGAAATGCCGTGTAGAAACACATAGGTAGAATAAGCATTGAAGTTACCAATGTGCATATACCGGATAGATAGCAGGAATCTGTGGTGTTCTTGCACCGATAGATATCTATTTGTTGAAAATTATGGGCACTAGAGTTAAAAAAAAATAAGTGAAATACTTTTTGAAGCTTAGGTAACAGCAGATTTTTGATGGAAGAGTTCAATTCAAGTAAAAAATATTTTGACTTAAGAAAACATACAACCTCTAGAGATTCAAGACTGCCAAACCGTACACTGAGAAAAAAACACATACCTTGTTCCGGTTAAAAAATTCTCTATTATTGATAATAGCATTTTTCTTTTTTTCAAATAAAATTTTCTTCAATTAGAATAAATTTTCATATTTTCGAAGAAATATTTCTTTACTTCTAGGAAATGGAAATATTTCAATGTCTCTAATAATGATAAGTATTTTTCTCGCACAAAAAATGTCTCATTTATAGAGAAATTTTATTGAAAATGAAAAAGTTTTCTTATATTTTGATAAAAAAATTCACTATGAGAAGTATTTTTTTCAATAAAAACAAATATTTTCTCAAAAATGAAAAGTATTTTTTCTAAAAACGATATATTTTTCTATTTCATGGAAGCTTTTTATCATTTTTAGAGAATTTTTAGTATTGCAATTAGAGAATATCATTCTCTGGAGCATAGTCTATACCATTTTTCTCTAAATATGATGCCTTTTTTATCATATTCCGAGACACTTTTTTCTGAGTGTAGAGAAGCTTATTTATAAGTATGGAGCAGGTTGTGTTTTCAGTGGCCTTATTTAAGTTTGAGTAACCTTATTTTCAATTTTTCTATTGAAACAAACAAAAAACAGAAGTTAAAATTTACCTACTATAAATGAAATTATAAGTTTTTTTTTTACTCTTTTATGGCTCAGCTTGTCTATTTGTTTATTTTTATTTCACATTTAAATGAGTAGTTGGCTCAAGTATTTATTTTTTTGAGTAAAAATAAAAAATTACAAATTCGCAATTCAAAACGGAGTCTGCACGACATCACGAAAAAAGTTAAATTGATCACGAATATGGCTTTATTAACTCAATTTTTTTTTTTTTTTTTGGGTGCAAGAAATATGTGTGTCGTAATGTTGTTTTCAGTTATGTATAGGCTTGTACAGACTTGCCACATATTCGTGTTGCATTGCTACTTCAAAACTCATGCAGCCTTTCCAGCTCATGAGCATCTAAATATTAACAAAACAAAGCAACAATAATAAAAGAATTATGAGTATTTTGTCGCGTCCTTAGGTAGGTGTTGTCCATATTTTGTTGCACTGCGGCACAACTTTAATCTTGGTTTATTTTTGAATAAGTAATAAATTTCAAATGCAAATATTTCTGTTTACACGCGGTATTTCAACATGTCGACTCGAATGCCGGTCCTTGTTTACCACTACCAGTTCTCGAAAGTATCTCTGCTGTCGGTACTGTTATATTTTTTCCACATCGTTGCGCCTTTGCTTATGTTCTAGAGTTCGTTCTTGTTTTATTGTTCGTGCTTAACGTAGACCCAGTCCTTTTTGCGGCTAAATTAATGCATGTAACTGAGGACCTTAAACAAACGTACAAACAAGATATAGTAGGACACAAAAACACATTTAGTCACATACTTACGTTTACATATACATGAACACAAATGCAGATGAGGTCACATACACACCGACAGTTTCGTGTACTTATGACTACTGTTCATATGAGACCACATTATTTCATTTAAAGATGGCGGCGCATCCGGTTTGTGTGCATGTGGGTTAATTATATCTATGGTTCAACATGTGCCCATCTACATTTATATATTTATGCCACATGTTTCATTTTAACCCACAATTGTGACATATGAGGAATGACTTAAATTGTTTTAGTTAAACACTGTAAAGTAAAAAAAAAAAACTTAAAGATGATTTTATTAAACATACTTATTTCAAAAAAGGAACATACAAGTCTTCAAACAAAGCCTAATGACATGTGAGATTAAATTGTCTTAATTTTTCTGCATTGTTTATTATTTTTTTTTAAATTCAGACCAGTTCAGACTTACCACGAGATTCTGCGTGGCCACGTATCGCACTATACGAGAGGATTATAGCCGTAATAATTGTCCTATTGAGCGAACAATTTGCAATATAGTGATTGCAACTGATCTGTCTTATTATCATAATGATTTTAATTTTTTTTATTAATATAAAAGCTTAAAAATCGGCACTAATAATTCTTTGTCAACAAGGAATAACAGCTAAACTCATTTTCAATATTTCAGTAGAGCATTTTTAAAATGAAAATTGCTGCCTAATATAAGGACACCCTCACTTTTGCTGTTTAGATTTGATGGCCTAAAACATTTAATTTTCAAGTTACAACCAGTGTTGCCGTTTTGGCTATTTTTTTTTGATCGTGATCAGTTTTGGCTATTTGGCGATTTTATTTTTCATTTGGCTATTTTTTTTACAAGGTTATGTTTTTGCATTCCGGTGAAAATTAATTTTTTATTTTACATATAACATTTTCAATTGCCTGTGAACCGCCAGCGAATCGCTTGGAAGATCAAGCAATTGCCTTTGAGCTCATCTGAGAATCATCCGGGTATCACCGACTGTAAGCTGCTTAGGCTGATTCGCCGGGAATATTCGCCAATGAACCACCGAGAGGAGTTATAAGAAATTCGCCGAAAAGGGTGGCAAACGAAGTCCTTTTAAGAGTCCTCAGCCATTTGTTCTAAAGCATTGTTGTTCTGTCCGAATTCAATGAATTTTTTTGTGAATTTGTTTTTATTTCGCTTCAATATAATGCGACGTTGTTTCCTAACTATAATAGTTAAACTTTTTGATTAATTTTAACGATTTTTCAGAGCCTGCTTCATATTCCCTGATAGATTTTGAACATTTTTCAAAAATCCATCCTCCAACAAATGCCGAAATGAGCGAAGGAAGATTTTGAAAATTTTTGTGACTCGCGTATTCATTGCTTGAGCATTTGAAAAGCGATGCATTTTCCCAAAAACACTTGGGCGAATTACTGGTGCATCGCAAAATTCACTTCTCTGCCAAACGTCTTCCAAATGTTTGCAGGGAAATGATTTAAAATTTGAGAGTGAATTCTCTCTTCATTTGAACACGACCTGCCAGTGATGCTAATCGTGCAGCCAATCGCAAGAATATCCAATAATTTGACATGTGACATCTCGAATCACGTGGCACATAAGAGTATGCAACAATGTATATAACTTTGATCATTGAAAGTAATCGTGGTTTGGTTTCAAAAGTAAAATTAAGCAAGTCAGCATTTAAAAGTAAGTTGTCGAGCACTCCGCCACACATAAAAAATTCTTCACTTGTTTCACTTGATTTCACTTTCTCACCTACTTATCTTTCTCCCATTTCTGAACCAAGGCAGACTTGACTGAATAGGTTTGACACCTGAAATCCTTGGTTCGAAGCTAAAAAAAATGCAATACTTTTTTTTTCACTTTCAATACTCCGAAAATGTAAACCTTACTTTTATGAAGTTTTCTCTACTCTTATCAAGTATAAAATAAATGAGCTAAGGTCCTTCTATATTAAAGGTCCGTCTATTTAAAGGATATATGCACTAAATATGTTTAAATCATGCTCTTATATTTTTAATATGTAATTTTATATAACATACTTAAAAACAAACATGTTTGTAATTCTATTTCCAGTAAAAAACGGTACAAAAAACAAGTTAGTTAAAAAAGGTATGGGTGTTAGTTTTGTTTTATTTTTTCTAATACAATTAATAAATCTTTTGGCTATTTTTTTACATTTTGGCTATTTTTATTTTGTGTTTTGGATATAAAAATAAATTTACTCCGGCAACACTGGTTACAACCATAAAAATGTGCGTACTAGTGTTTTTTGTTGCGAAAAATCGCAATGATTTGAAAGTTGAAAATTGCGTTGATTTCCATTAGAAAGGGAATCCCCGAGTTTTGATGGAATGACGCAATAAATAAAAAGTCGTGCCATATTTTAAAAAATAAAAAAAAAATTTAAGACTCGAACCCAAAACAACGCAACTTCGAAAATCTAACGACGCACAGTGAAAATTAGTTCTTATTCAGCAGTAACGCAACTTCGAAAAAACGCAAAACGAAACGACGCAAAGCGAGGTATTGGTGTATTTGTACATTTTTCATTAAAATTAAAATGCATTTAAAATATGGGCTTCATTCGCCATTTTCAATACTATTATTGTATTTTGAAAAAGTAGGTTTAGGGTATTTTATAGTCGGGCTAGACCGATTTTAGACTTTCTCTACTTGTTTCATCATAAAACATTTTTTTTCATATAAATCCGCTACCAAACAAAGTGGTCCTATTTAGTCAAAAATTAACCGATTTTGGACATCTTTTTTTCGTTGAAAAGACAACATGCAGCAAAATACAATTTTTAAAAATTAAAAAGTTACTTTGGTACGATTTTCATATTTGAGAATTTCGAGAATCAGGTTCATCTTTGAGTAATTCTACAAATGGTTCTTGTAATTTTTGAGCGGTCGCACTGTGTAATTAAAAATATTCAAATGTAGTTTTTAATATGGCATGGAAATGAGGGACCCATGAACTGAAATAATTTTTCATCTTGTGTAATCTATTTTTGGAATATTAAATAATTACTACCATTCTTCCATTAAGTGATAGATTTAGTGCAAAAAGACCGAACTCTTTTTCTATAAAACGCTTTTTAACATATATCTTAACTTCATAAGATTGAAATATTTTTAAACTTCCTTAGTGTTGGACATATAGAGAGTGTGATTCCCAGTCTACGCAAATATTGAGAAAAAAAAGAAAATTAATGAATTATCAAACTTGCTGAATTTATAAAACTTAAAAGATGTCTGTTTTCATAAGTAAGCCAATAACAACATTTTTAAAATTTGTATAGAACTTTTTTGTTAAATTTATTTGCAAGTTCTGGCCATAATAAAAATATAGAATATAACGTTTATTTTCGTCTATGGAGAAAATCAGGTTTTTGCATCTCCTGAAAACATTGATTTTTTACTTATGAGGTCAAGTCAGAGACCAGTCGATTTTTTTGTAGGGCCGTAAAATAAGTCAATTGACTTTCGTCTGCATATATTTGAAACAAGTTGAAAATAAGTTGATTTTAAATCAGTTGATAATTCTGTGTCGACAAGGAATAACAACTAAACTCATTTTCAAAACTTCAGAAGACCATTTTTCAGATGAAAATTACTCCCTAATAAAATGGTACCCTGACTTTTGTTGTTAAGATTTGATGGCCTCAAACATTTAATTTTCAAGGTACATCCATAAAAATTTGCTTACTAGTGTATTTCGTTGCGAAAAAAAGCAATGAACGTAATAATTTTATTTTGTCCTAACTCGACTTTAGCGGTTATTCCTTATTAACACAGAATTATTTTAAAATAAATGAATTTAAGACTAGTAAATTTTTCACTTATTAAACTTCATATTACATCACTCGTGGGTGGCATTTTGATCGCATTAAAATTTTTTTTTCCGAATTCAGACTGGAACTGATATCCTGCAAACAATCGACAGTGTTCGAATTGGGTCGATTTAAGTATTCTTGTATAAGAAATGTATAAATTTCTTTCATTATTCTATATTAAGGATTTAACGGAGCTTTGACTTCGGTTCCGAAAGGTCAGAACTTCCGATGGATTTTACAGCTCCGACTCCGATTTCAAAATCATCGGATTATCAATTTTGAATCGAAGTTATAACGAAGATCGAAATGTACTGGCTAGGATCAGTTGAAAGTGAGCAACTTTTTAGTAGTGTCGGTCTCATATACGGTACTCTAAGAAATCGGTTTGACGGGGAGAAAGCTTTTGTTCATTAAGTACAATTTAGTACTTTTAGACTCACATCATTTGGCTTAAAGAAAACTTAAAACTAAATATTTTCCTATTGTTGCGCAAAAATACGTACATGTGTATAATATTTCCATAAAATTGTAAGTGCTGATTAAAGATAGTGAATAAGGTACCTTGTTAATTATTCTTTTATAATTAATAACTAACATTTAACTAACACATCTTGATATATGAAGTTTAAAAACTCCGGTTTCCTATTCTATATGTTAGGAATACAATCAATTCACAGATTTTTTCAGAACACTCAACAGCCAGACTCTAATGAATGCCTTTCTTTTCAATTGTTTAAAACTGAATTCAGTTTCCATTATCACTAAATAAAATTAATTTGTTTCATTTTGAGACATAATCAGTGCCCTACTTTATGTAAGTTGCAGATTTTCAAAAGTATATCTTAATTTGAATAAACCATTTCAAGTGCTCATAAACCATTTAATCATCTGATACCCATAATACTAATATGTGAAAATTCATTTTGAGGTTCATTATAATTCACTTTCATTGGTATACATTCTTTGTATTCATTAAAATAATAATCAGTTACTCAACAAGTTTTATTGACTATAACCGTGCTAACCTGAATGTGTTATTTCAGTTGCTGCTGATATGTAGCTACATTCATTAATTTTAAGTCCTGTTTCCATGATTTTGCATCTCAAAACAGGCCTCATGACAATCTATATCTTTTCTCTAGGCAGATATAATTAAACCGAAGTCTTAATACATATGTTTGTATGCCTACAATCCTCCTACTTTTCACTGGCTTCGAAAGGCTGGTTGCTACTACCATCACCAAAAGTAGGAGTTGCAATGTTGAGAAAATACATGAGTGAAACTGAGTTATGGCAAAACATAGCATAGCTTCGCAATGTTATAGTATTAACAACAACAACAAATTCAAAAAAGACTCAACCCAACAATAAATCAATATGAAATTTAAGATCAAATGAAAACTGGTTGTTTTCTAAAAATACCAGAAAAAATAGCTCCATCAGAAAGTGAAACAGAATAAAAATGCATCCATGGTTCATACTTTCATGGTTCTGGCAATAATTGTAACGCGATGCACAAGCTCCAAAGCAGATGATATTATGTCTGTGCTGTCCTTATATTTTTGGAATTCTCCTTGCGAACTATATTTATATGAAAAATGTTTGAAACAAAACACGATATATTCGTTTTATATGCTTGCGAGTATGTTTTAGAACATTTTGCCATACTACGAGTAATGCTTGAAATTTGAAAATCAAAACCTTGAACAACTGAATAATTAATTTCGCAGAATAGTGTTTTTTATTATCTGAGACCAGATTTTATGGGCCTAAACTAGACAAGAGGCACAAAATTATCCAAAATTAGGCACAAAAATGAATTTGCTTTCTTAATATTCGAGTTTCTTACGGAAAATTGAAAAAAAAAAAAATGGAAACTTTTGTAAAAAATGTGCCCAAATAATTTTTTTCGTTTTTTAAAAAAAATAAAAAAAAGTATTTCGTCCCAATAAACCAAACGAATTTGCCTCGAATTCGAGGTGAATCCGAGATCTCGGATATTTATTTCGAAAACGAAGTTCGTAAATGTTTTTCTAATGAACCCAATGGCGGGAGAGATGTACATTTCATTCTCGAAACGAGATTTTTTATCATAATCGAATCACTACCCAAGCGAGAATTTCAACATTAGCAAATTGTTTTCGAATAATTTTGGCAATTTTTTTTTAAATGAAATTTTTTTAATATATTCGTGTCTTCCGCACATCAATTATTATGATAAAAGATTATAAGATTATTATTGTTATAAAAAAAAAAAAAAAAAAAAAATTACATGTTCAGGATTCGTACCCACGCTCCCCGGATGCCAGTCTCCTACGTTATCCACTAGCCTATCGCACTTGCTGATTTTATGCTGCGTAATTTGCTTTATTTTGAAAACAAGCATTTGAGGAAGTGGGTTCGACTCCCAGCTCAGACAAAAAAATTTATCAGTATTTTTTTTGCTTTTGGTGTTTTTTTCTCTATTTTTTAAAAAATCTGAAGGGAATTTAAAAACAAAAAAATCAATGTTGCTATGATTAATTGCAGATATATAAAAATTTATTTTATTAACGAGATTGCGGATTCGTTTCGAATTCGAATCGAATACGAGATATCTAATCCGAGTTCTCGGTTTCATTACTAATTCGAAACTAAACCGAATACGCTATGTGGTTTATTGGGGTGGAGTAAAAAATATTATATATGGGTGGAGCCACACCTCTGCACATTGTGCAGTGCAGTGCACAAGTCCGTTCTAATTTTCCAGTAGCAGGACACTACCAAATAGTAACTCCATTCTGAGTTAAAATGTTCTGTGTCTTTTACTTCTATAGCTGTTCTAAATCGAAAAGTTCAATTGTGTGGGCGTATCCACGCCCCGTTTGCCAAAACCCTTGCATACCCTTTACAAAGGTTGTGCACAAATCTGACAGTCGAAGGGCACAACTAAATAGTAAGTTCGTACCGAGCTTCATTGATGTGTGACTTAAACTTCAAAAGTTAAACCGATAACATATGCTCTTGAAAAAGTGCCACGAACCTCGCGGTTAGGAGGATGAAAAATTCTTTGCGACTTATTCTCATACCTTCCAAATATATAAAATTACAAGCTTAAAATACCCGACGCAGCGCGATTCTTGTGGTGCTTTTTATGTGTTGTTTATTGTTGCTTATGAGATATGATGAGATTAGATATGATACGTCAAAAAAGTTGGCATTTTTAGCAGATTTTTCTTTCAAAGTTTCTGTTAAAATTTACTCGTTTTTTAATAATTTTAAAACTTTGATTTTCATCAATGTTTGTTCTGTTCAAATATTAACTTTTACCCTATTTTCATAAACAAATACTTGAAATCGCATTAAAAAACATTGAAGCGTTAGATGAAAATTCATATTTGTGGTGAATTCTGATAAAAAAAAAAAATTCGTTAACATAATTATAACTTTTTGTAATAATCGACAACTGCGCCACCGAAAACTATCTTTCAAGCCCAAACCACCCTCATACATTCACAAAGTTTCTTTTAAATCGGATGTGTGGTTTCGGATATTAGCGAAAACCAACATAGTGACATGTGATTTTTATACCCTAAACCTGAAAGGTCAGGGCAAATGTACTTTGTGCAAACGTTTGTAACGCATAGAACGAAGCGAGTCCGGTATAGAAAAGTATATATATTCTTGATCAGCGTCACCACGTGAGTCGAGCTATCCGTCCGTCCGTTCGTCTGTGTGTTGTCCGTATACACAGGATAGAAAGAAGGACTTGAGATAATTGGATGAAACTTGGTACACATGGTCACATGTACCCAAGGATCTGCACAATGGAATATTTTTGGAATTCGCCCACGGACACACCTACCTCCCATACAACGCAAAAATTTAAAACTGCATAACTCAGCTTATTATAAGCCTACAACAATTAAATTTGGTATGTGTGTGTTTTATATCAACACAAAGATGTCTTTGAAAAATGGATGTCATTCGCTCACGGACACGCCCACCTCCCATACAACCCAAGAATTTAAAACACAATTAATAAGCGTCTGCTTAACTCACAGAGATTAAATTTGACACGTATGTTTTTTATAATAAAACAAAGACGGTTTGGAAAAATGGAGATCATTTGCCCACGGAAACGCCTACCTCCCATACAAAGCAAAAAACTTAAAACGGAATATATAAGCTAATAATTAACCTACAACAATAAAATTTGGTGGGTATGTGTTTTATATCAACACAAAGATGTCTTCGAAAAATGGGTGTCATCCGCGCACGGACACGCCCACCTCCCATGCAACCCAAACATTGAAAACGGAATAAATAAGCCTCTGTTTATTTATCAGAGATAAAATTTGGCACGTATGTTTTTTTATGACAAACCAAATATGGATTTGAAAAATGAACGTCATCCGCTCACGGACACGCCTTTTTCCCATATAACCCAAAAAGTTTAAAACTCAATAATTAAGGTTATGTTTGTCATAGAGAGATCAAATTTGGTATGTATGTATTTTATTTCATAACTAAGGTGTGTTCAAAAGTTGGGAGTTATCCGTCCATGAACACGCCCACCTCCCATAGCGAAAGCACAATAGAAGCATTAACTATGAGCTACAGGAATAAAACTTGGTATGTGTAAATTTTTCTTCAACATTTAAATGCATGTAAAAGATAGGCTTCATCCGCCCACGGAAATGCCCATTTTCAATAATATTATTTTTATTTTTTGAAAAGTAGGTTTAGGGTATTTCATAGTCGGCCTAGACCGACTTTAGACTTTCTTTACTTGTTTTTGTTTATTCATATTATGTATTAGTAAATTTTAATTAATTGTATTAAATTAATTTAAAATTTAATTCAATTATAACTTATTAATTAATCACCGATCTAAGATTTTCGTCTATATAAGCTCGTTTTAACACAAGTGCTGAGGGCCTGTGCTATTTGTGGAAAGTTAAAATAAATAAGATACACGCAGAAAAAAAGAAACAGTTTCGATAGTATCGTAAGTGTAGACGTAGAATTCCGTTTAAGTTGTAACCTCTTGTACTTTATCTCTTTGGTCCGATAGTTTTGTTCATTTTGCACGTATTTTCATTGATCTTCCAAATATTAAAAAATAAATGAATAACACTCAATTATGGACTACTTATCGAGGCCAAACAAAGAAAAAATTAAAAGTAGGTATGATTAAATGAGCAAGCAAAAAGAAACAAGCAAAATTTCAAATTTTTTCGATCATTTTGTTAAGTTTGACAGGTTGAGTTCATTGACTTAGTTGAAAAGAAGGCGAAGCAAATGCACTTTCCATTGGTGCCACTTTCGTCTCTGCCAGATATATCGTTTGTGAGCTACAGTCAGTTTAACTACTTATTTCAAATTAAAATTAAGACCCCGATTTTTAAAAAATCGTATGGTTACTATCACCCGTATTCATTAGATTTCTTATGCACTCGTTAAAAACTGTTTTAGTTAGAACACAAATTATAACTTAAAATTCTGTTTATGCATAAATGAATGTTAAGAGTATTTTAGCAATGTGAGGGTTTTTTAAAATCAGTAAGCAACACTTCATCAGCTGACAGCTTGACGAAAGAACTTGACGAAACAGAAGCCTGTTTTTTCGTCGAACATATGATTTTGACAAGTAATGTTATGTATAAATAAAAAGTTGTGAAAAGTGAAGAGTAAACAATTAAAAACAAAATTTAAAATGAACGCAATCAATATTTTGAACATATGCGATTTAGTGGAAGAAGAGGATCCTGTTGCAAAGCGCAGGAAGATCTTCAAAATAAGAACCAACCCGTTCGAACAAAACAACGACGAAGAGTTCCGCAAAAAATACAGGTTCAGCAAAGACAGCATGCGAAAAATTATAAATATGCTTGCTGAAGATCTCGATGGTGACAAAAGGGGTGGAAAGGTTCCAACTGACTTGCAAGTTCTCTCTGCAATTCGCTGTTGGGGTAGAAATGAAGTGCAGGATGATGCGGCGGATGTTCGCGGCCTTAGCCAATCAACCCTTAGCCGAATTTGCAGTAGAGTTGCTGTTGCTCTTGCCAAGCAAGCAAAACATTTTATTAAAATGCCCAGAGATGAAGACCAGATTTTGGGTATGAGGAAATTTCAAGAAATTGCTGGGATGAAACAAGTTGTTGGCGCTATAGACTGTACGCACGTGCAGATCAAAAAAGTTGGAGATGAAGAAAGCCAACTTTATGTAAATAGAAAAGGCTACTATTCCCTGAATATACAAGTAAGAATTGTTTTTATTAGTTTTTCATAATATTAACCAATGGTTTTTAGGTGGTTTGCGATGCTTCACTGAAAATATTAGATATTGTAGCGCATTGGCGAGGAAGCACCCATGATGGACGAATTTTCAGAGAGAGCACAATAAGTCAAAGGCTTGAAGCTGGAGAATTTAAAGGCAGATTTTTAGGGGATGGTGGATATAAGTGCAGCAAATTCTTATTTACACCTGTGCAGAATCCAAAAAACAACAAGGAAGAACGATATAACACTTGCCATATTTCAACTCGAAATGTCGTGGAACGTTGTTTTGGTGTATGGAAAAGCCGCTTTCGAATCCTTTCTGAAAAAATGAGAGTTTCCAGAGAAAATGCAAAAATTGTTCTTATTGCATTAGCTGTGTTGTATAATCTGGCCATACATTTTCATGAATCTCAATTCGGTAATTGCATTTTTTAAACATCTTAAACTATTTTCATAATAAAAGAATTATCTGCAGATGCTGCGGCAGTTTCACATGATAGCAGTCTACACCATGCAATTTTAAGTGGTCATGACAATGAGCTAGAGCTTGTTGCGAGGGACGTTTACATTCAAAACAATTTTAGATAATTGCTTCTCATCAGTTGTTTTTTCAATTTATGAATTATAATTCATGTATTGACTACGAACTGCAATATCACTACAATAAACAAAAATACATTTTTTTAATACATAAAATTTTATTCAATTCAATTAAAAAGCCTTCAAGTTTAATAGCAGATTATATAACAAAACAAATAACTAATAAGTAAATAAACAAAATTTGCATTGAAAAATCAATCGTTGTTGTAAAATAGGAGATCTTCGTGAAAAAACATTAACTCTATATAGCACAAGTTTTGATTTTTTTTACATTTTGAGAAACTTTTCATTTTCTTCTTTCATGAATTGCATTTCCAATTTTAACTTACTCATTTTTAAATTGTGCTCATTCTCACAAAAATATATTTCTTTTTGTACCTGATTCCTCTTATCTTTAATGAAATTTATTTCTATATTATACTTTTCCATTCTTTTTTCGTGCTCAACTTGCATAAGTTGAATTTCCTCTTCTTTTTGTTTAATAGATAAATGTAATAGTTGATTTTTTTTTTGATTATCATAAGATAAGTCAACAACTTTTTTACGTTTAAATGATTTTTTGATTGATGAATTTGTACCCTCAAGACAATCTTGTTTTGTTGAAGTCGAAGGCTCAATCTCGAACAAATCCTGGCTCAAATTTTCTCCATCTAGCAAAGTACCTATTAGTTCTTCACATATTGGATCAGAATTTGGTACTTGTTCAATTTGATCACAATTTTTGAGCTTTGCGACTGCATCGCTGTCATAAATATTGTTGTCAATCCTAAAGTGATGGGGTATACTAGATATTATTTGTTCGTCGATGGCTTCCAAGGGCTTGGGAGCTGGGCCACCACCAGTTCTCTGCATGCTTCGCTTGAGCTCCGAATTTTTCGATTTTATTTCCATTTTTATCTTACGCCATTGTACCTGGATCTGGCATAACTTCCTTTCGGAACCTGCAGCAGCAGAAAAAAGTGTATATATTTCGTCCCACGCCTTTTTTTTAATTTTGTTTGTATTCGTATCTGTACTGCTGTTCTCTATAATATCCACCTTTTGGGCAATTATTTTTTTTAGTAGTTCCTAAAAATATAAAAATTTGTTTTAAGTTAATAACCACGCTAAGGAGGTTAAGGTAAGGTTTGCATGTAGGATAACGCTTTGATGAGAGCAAGCACCGCAGATATCCATGTCTGGTTTACAGCGAGGAATTTTTGCCCCCATCGGATTGATATGAGTTCACTGAAAAGTGGCCTACCTACCTTCTCATGCTGGTCCCAATTTTGAGAACGTTCCCTTTTTTGAGCCATTTTTAATCACCTTCTCAAAGTTCTTTTTTGGTTCACTTTCACTTTTTTTTTAGTTTGTTTGTTTTTCCCGCCAACCATCTGTTTTTGACAGCTGGATTTGACGATCGTTAAAATACACTTAGAACGTTGATGCTAAAATACGTTTATGCATAAAAGAAAATTTTTCGCTGCACATGTCCTTTCCTCTCGTCTCTGTCTGATATTTAGTTCGCTAGCTACACTTTCTATTCGATGCATAGTTTGCAAACTACACTAGCTAGTGCTAGTGGGATGTGGAATCCAAATTAATTTGCATTATAAGCAAAAATTAAAATTTTACGCCATCTATTGGGTAAAAGCAAAAAAGGAAATATGATCCAACTTGTTTTTTCATAAGAGTTAAATCTAACCGGATCACAGACCCATTTCGTTAAATTTGACAGATTGAGTTCATTGACTGAGTTGAAAAGAGGTTCATGACATCTGGTTTCAAAAAAGAGCACTTAGTATACTAGAACAGTAGTGCATACATAAACCCAATGCGAAGTAATGCTTACAATGCTGCCAAAGCGAACCAATCAGTTCGTCAAAACCAAAGCATACAAGCATAAACAACGAAAGAAAAACAAAGAAAGCAGCAGGCACTTAAGTAGCTGATGATTGATTTTCTTATATAAAAACATGCATTTTTCTTCTTATATTTTACTATTTTGTGACTTTAATATTATAGTGACAAAATCCAAACTTAGATATTCATTCAGCGCAGGATATATCTGATATTTTAGTATATATATTATCTTTGAACGAAGAGTATTAAAAGCTGTAGGTATACCCTAAAGTATTCGCCAAAAACGTTGCCTAATGACCTTGAAAAAATCTGTTAAAACGACCCCATACAAACCGCGCTGTAAGACGTAATTCTACGTCAAAAAGGTGATAAAATCAAGCTCAAAGCATTTGAAATCAGCTCAATAGAGCCCAAACCTATCTCAAAACAAGCTATTCAAGTACGTAGCTTATGCCAAAAATTGGGCTTGAACTTTTTTTTGATAAACACGTCAATTTGTGCTTAATAAGTGTCATCTTTGACTTGATCATAAAAATGAATTTTTTGTTGTTGTTGTTTTTGTTCATAAAATAACGAGCAACTGAACGACATAGTTCTCAGTTTGTTTTTGTGGCTGTTAGTATAAAAGTGTATAAAAGTGCAGACTATAAATTAAATTAAAATTAAAAGTATATTTTCCTGTCCGTATTGGATCTAATATCTATTTTGGGAATGAAAATAAATTTTGAATTAGCACCTTACATTTTGTCATCTTTTGCTTTGTATTATTAAAATTCATTTCTTAAAATTTCTTAGATTGGACACATGAGAGCATGTTATCTTGTTTTATTCTCAATCCATAAATGACATGCACTGGACACAAATGAGCATGTCTTTTTTTGTAATCAATACCAAAATGTCACAAATGAGGCCCAAGTGAGCATATAAGTTTTTTTAAGAACAATCCAAAAATATCATACATTATGCACAAATGAGCGTGTTCATTTTCTTGATAAACGATCGCATTATGGCTTGATATCAAGAATATTATGCTAATCAGCTAAAATTTCTCTCCGTGATAACTTTCATTCATTAAGTCTCAGTTAGGGGACCAAAAGTTATATTGGAATTTAAAAATGGTATGACTATTTTGAATCTGTATATGAGAACGGAACTTTTAATACCTAATGCGTATTGAAATTAACATTTTAACATATTCTGTGAACTTACCATTGCCTTACTCACAGAAATTATATAAACAACAGCATTTATTTTAAGATACATATATTTTTTTTATTCATATATAATTTTATTTATATATATTTATTGGTAAGTATATAATTATCAAATCAAAGGTTTAAAAAGTAAAAAAATTATATTTCGAAGGATGTTAATTTTTTTTTTATATTTTCAAGACTGCAAATTAGCTAAGACAACAAAAACACAAAAAAATAATAGATAAAGTTACTTATATAATGACATTGATCCATATAGTTTATGTAATTGTTACACACGAACACATACATATACAATTACAGTAGTTAAGTATATTTCACTAATAGAATTCAATTATATATATATATATATATATATTAATAATTTATACATAACTTTACCAGTTGTTTTTTTTTTTTTGTTTTTAATAAGAGACTTTTTTAAGCCACCTTTAAGAATAAAATTAAAGTAATTATTTTTTATTTAATAACTAGTTGCTAAATTACTCGAAAAATAACCACTTTTTTCAATTCAAGTTATTTATTGAATTTTTAAATATTTATGTATTTTATTTTGAATTGTGAAAGTGCTAAAAGATGATCAACAGCAGTGTTGAAATTATAATTATGGGTTGCTCAACTCATGATTGATTCAATTTATTTGAAATTTGCTTCAACTAAATATTGAAAAAGACTAGCTTAAGCCAGGATCTAACTACCATTCATATCATTGTCATGGCTGAATATAAAAATTTGTACGCGTTTATAATGTACAGACATCTTCGTATAGTTTGGAATGTAAACGAGTTAACATGCCTGCTTATAAATACTATAGAGCATTGAAGGGTGCATCTCCTTACTTTTTTTTTTAATTTTTTGACTCATATTAAGTATCGGAATTTGTAATAAGAATGTTCATTGTTCGACAGTGTCAAGTTAAGCCTTTGAGAGATAACTTTATATATATTATACCGTTAAATTTTAACGTTTGTATGGAAATTCTTTTGACTTGTGGTAATTTCTTTCTGTTAAAATATTAAAATTTTACTTCAAAGCTCTTAACGTATAAGTTATGCGTAAATCTTGGCATTTTTCAGTGATTTTGTAGATTTGTTTTATATACTTTACAAGATGTAATCTTAAATATAATGATTTATTTTAATATAATTTTGCTAAAATTAGTAAATTTAAAATACATTATTTAGCTGCTGGTTTATATGATTTCTTTTTGTTTTAATTTGTTTTTTTTTGTATTCTTCTCTTGCTTTGAGGTTATGATTTATCATCAATGCTTTTCATGCATGATACGACTTAATAATTTGAAATTTAAGTTTACGTTATCAGTTTTATAGCTTGTGTTGTACACTTTTCTTTGATTTATGTTAGCTAAGAATTTACTGTATTTGTTGAATTTGTCTATGGCTAAATTTAGTTTTTTGTAGTTGTTGTCAGTTTACATTTTTTATTTTTGTTTTCTAATATCATCTGGTGGTTTCAAAAAGTGTTTTTTTTATTTAAATATAATTTTTTACTAATACACTTATTTACACTAAGTTATGACATAGACAACAACATGGTAATAATCTAAGCTGATATCGAATATTTGACAGTAAAATATTCGTTTTTATCTTTTAAATTAAATTTTTAAAGGACTGTCGTCAGCTGTGTTCCAGAACAACAAATGCATTTTGCGTATCAGAACATTAAATATATGTAAGTTTATCTTAGCTCATGCAAAATATTCATTACAATTATATAAAAATTGGCAAATCGTACAATATTTTTTTTTTTTTTTTTTTTTTTATTTTCTTCATGAGATAAGAAAAGTTTTTTAAGCCAAAAACTTTGTTGCTGCTTATTTTTTTTTTTAATCAGTTAATAGGCGTATTTTTAATTCATACTGTAAATATGATGTCTATTGATTGTAATAAAGATCATTATATAAAAGTAATTCTTCCGGATATAAAGTTAGTTTTGTATTATATTTAAAGAGATTTGTCTTTATCGTTACATTTTCTTATTAAAATCACAACAAAAATAAATGAGTTGAACGTAAAAATTAAAAGTTATTAGATAAGAATTTTTTTATTTAGTGGCTTACTTACTTAAAATATACTATATATAAACTATAACACCGAGAAAAGCTTTTGACAGAGTAACGGTAATTCTTACTTCTATTTACAGTTTTAATTAAACACTTAGCTGTTTGTCATTTCGCTCATTGGCTAAGATTAGACATTTTTAAGCAGAGTTTTGACAAAATTATATGCTTAGCTTTATATGATTTTTTTGGTTTCTTTTGTTTTGTTGATTGAGTGTCGGAATTTTTTTTTTATTATTAATTATCATCTCACATTTACCGTAACTGGTTATAAAAAAAAAAATAGACTAATTTTATTTGTAATACATGAATTAATATAAATGATTGAATGATTTTCTGCACTTCGCGATTATTTATTTTAAGTTT
Source organism: Tetanocera ferruginea (assembly GCA_958299015.1). Taxonomy (NCBI): domain Eukaryota; kingdom Metazoa; phylum Arthropoda; class Insecta; order Diptera; family Sciomyzidae; genus Tetanocera; species Tetanocera ferruginea. The sequence continues at coordinate 79,122,127 of OY282642.1, forward strand.
TTATTTTTTTTTTTTTTTTGTGATAATGAGGATGATGTACTTTTTTCTAAGTATATTTATAATATTGAATGATAAAATAATCCTAGCATGATGTAATATTTTCATACTTAAATTTAGCCAATGAAAATATTTTGAATTGTTACTAAAAGTAGAGTTATTCCCATGAGTATCTTGAAGCGCATATAAAATCTTTCTGCAGCACTGCCGTAGAATGTGACGCTCAAGTCTCTCATCTCATTGTCTGAAAAAAGAAAAATTTCCTATTAAAAGTGATCAAAAATAAAGTGAGCTGTGAGCTTTTATTATATGTTAAATAAATAATTAAAACTTACACACTTTTTAAATTTTACAAAATTGAAAACTATAAAAAATCTAAATATAAATCGTTTACATTTATAACAGTTCATTAATAAATTAAAAAAAAAACACATCAATGTAAGTTCAAGAATAATTTTTAAATTAACCCAATCAACGATATATTTATTAAATGAAATACGTTTGTAATGATTTAAGGTACTATTTTTCGTATGAAAGAAAACATATTCAATTTGTTAAAAAAACGTGTTCAATCAGTTTTTATTTTTATTTGTGTTGATTGTGTTGACACATGACTGCAGGAGAAATTCTCAATTGTTTCTTTGAAAACACTCATGGCTGTATTCATAAAAATATATTAGCCACTTATAAAGTCTTTTTAAGGAAAATATGCAAAATATTATTTATTAGCGTCCAAAAACGATAAAAACCTCCTATAAAGGCTTCATAAATGAGAGATTTAAAAAAAAAACAATGCCTGAGACCTTCAATAAGCCCTCGATAAAGAAATTTTAAAATCTTAAATCTCATCCGAGCACAAGTATTGTCAAAAATATTTAAAACTATTTCGAATAATTTGAACATGATTCAATAATCCCCATATTTATCCCTATATTTGACGTCTTCTCACGAAAATGAAGATAGATACTAAACCTCTGCACGAACGCATTCGTTTTTTCCACAACAGTAGATCCAACAGTGCAGAGTTCAGAGCTTAACAGAACTCTGTTAGTCAAGCAGAGCTTATTCAACTCATTTAAAGACAACAAACGAGTACTGCAGAGTAGGGCGTATCGAATTACATTTTTTTTCGAATTTCACATTCTTAGAGGTCTCAAAAGTTTCATGTGGTTGTCAAGATCTGCCAAAAAAAATTTTATGACAAAGTTGTTTTTTGAGAAAAACAGTAAAAAATAACGATCTCAAAATGCTTTGATATTTGTAAAAAAAACTACATATGTCTAAAGGAAAAAATTTAAATACAGTTTAACTAGCAATATCTTACCGAACACGATGATACTCCCGATTTTTACCCACAGTATCCTGTTTGAAGGATATTCGAAGCGAAAGTTATACTCGAGATAGCAAATAACTTTTGATTGTAACCGTTGAGTCTAAATTTTGATGGCATTGATTATAGTGTTGGCGTATTTCTTATATATGATGAATTAATAATTTGCATAGTTTTTGCATATCAATTCTCTTGTTTTAGAGCAATGTATACTAGAACGCAATTTTTTAACTTTTTCAAAAAAATTAATATTAGATTTTATATCACGGGCATACGAAGTGGTGTCTAAGATAATTTTCTCAATTTGGATTTTTCAAATATTTCTGTACATGACACTACCTTAAAATATGTATTTAACATACCAGGCTTAGACCACGATTTTTTTTATATTTTAATACTTAAAAAAATTTTACTTCGTACCATCAAATTTCTCAATTTGAGTTATATCTTCTTTATGGTTATAATATCGTTAAAATACATTTTATGACATTCAGTCGGTCTCAAAAGACTAAACAATTGTTTTTAAAATGTGTTTTAATGAAATTATAACCATAAAGGGGACATAAATCAAATTGAAAAATTTGATGCTTGGAAATAACTTTTTTTAAAATATCGAAATAGAAAAACAATCGTAGTGTTAAGCTGATATACTAAATAAATATTTTTAGGCAGTATCATGTTCAAAAATTTTCAAAATACTCAAATTAAGAAGATTATCTTCGACACCACTTCTGAATCACTTGACATAAAATCATAAATTCATTTTTTTGAAAAAGTTAAAAAATTGCGTTCCAGTATACATTTCTCTAAAACAAGAGAATACAAATGCAAAAACTATGCAAATTATTAATTCATGATATTTATGGAATACATCAACACTACAAACAGTACCACCAAAATTTATAACCAATGCTTACAATCAAAAGTCTTCTGCTATCCCAAGTACAACTTTCGCTTCGAATATCCTTCATACAGGACACTGTTTGTAAAAATCATGAGTAGCACTGTGTGTGGCAAGAAATTGTTAGTAAAATTGCATTATTACTTTTGCTTGAATACATATGTGGTTTTTCTTAAAAAAATCAAAGCATTTTAAGTTCGTAATTATTTGTTGTTTTTCCCAAAAAACAACTAGTCCTTGAGGGGCAGGAAGATGTCCTTTATTTTTTATAAAATTTTATTGAGTGATCTTGACAAGCCTATGCAACTGTTGAGACCTCTTAGAATACGATCTAAATTTTTCGATACGCCCTACTGCAGACCACTCGTCGGCTTCAAACATAACCATGTTCGATGTTTACTTTAACATAACACGATATTGTTCGTTTTATAAAAATAGAACACTTTGATAACAGCGAAAAATGCATCAATCACATTTATGTTTTTTTGCAGAGTTTGATTGGCGTGTCGCGTAAGCAACCAGCAATCAACCAACAAATCGATTCTAAAGAGAGTTAAAAAAGTTTATTGTTTGCCAATCAAACAATCTCGTGTGAGCTGGTCATTAGCAACGCCTAATGTCTAACATCTAAAGAGCACAGCATAACACGAATGTTCTGCTGTTGTTAACATAACTTTCCAGTCATTGCATTTTTATACCCTAAACCTGAGAGGTCACGGTTTATTAACTTTGTGCAAACATTTGTAACGCATAGAACGAAGCGAGTACGGTATAGAAAAGTATATATATTCTTGATCAGCGTCACCACGTGAGTCGAGCTATCCATGTCCGTCCGTCCGTCCGTCTGTGTGTTGTCCGTATATACAGGATAAGAAGAGTAGAGATTGGATAAAATGGGTACACATGGTCACATAAACCAAAGGATCTGCACTATTGAATATTTTTGGAATCCGCTCACGGACACGCATACCTCCCATACAACGCAAAAATTGAAAACTGTATAAATCAACTCATAACTAACCTACAACAATAAAATTTTGTGTGTATATGTCTTTTATCAACGTAAAGATGTCTTCGAAAAATGGATGTCATCCGCTCACGGACACGCCCATTTACAATTAATTTTTTTTTTTTTTTTTTTAAAAGTGGGTTTAGGGTATTTCATAGTCGGCCTAGACCGACTTTAGACTTTCTTTACTTGTTTTTGTTTGCCTTATTTTTTTAATTGCGTAGGTAGAGTGCTCAACTACAACCTTTTACTGAAGAATGCACTTTGATTTTTTACTTTCCGACGCCTTGGAAATGCTGGAGACAAGAAACCAACTTACAACCTTTTTTTAAACACGCCAACTTCAACGACCTCTAGAAAATAAACAACAAATACAAAAACAAAAAAAATCATTTTTTTTTTATCTTCAACTTTAACTGTACATAATGTAAATAAATTTGAGTTGAATATAGCTTCACACTGTAATAGTACCTTAACTGTGAGCTACAGGAATAAAACTTGGTAAGTGTAAATTTTTATTCAACATTTAAATGCATATAAAATATAGGCTTCATCCACCGACGGACACGCCGATTTTCAATAATATTCTTTTTTTTTTTTGGAAAAGTAGGTTAAGGGTATTTCATAGTGGGCCTAGACCGACTTAAGACTTTCTTTACTTGTTCTTTTTCAAATCGTGCATAACATTGATTCAGTTTGTGTTTCTTATTGTTCTGCTCAAGCGACGAGTGCGATAACACTACCTGGTATATATGCGGAAAACATGATTGTTGGAGGTTTTTGCAAACTGGTTTAGCTCACTGACGGATTTCGGTATAGCCAAAATATTTTGGGAATCATCATAAAAAACATCAAGGTTCATTTTAGGATGGGTACCAATGGAACTTTTTTTATAAGGCACCTTAATATATAAAAATCGTTCAATCCGCATCAAAAATTTGAAAATAGTTGCAATTGGATTAAGAATAATGATATTTTCATGCATTTTTTTAATATTATTTTCACAAAAATTCAAATAACTTTATTCTTTTTATAAGATCGTCGTTATCAAGATATCGTTGGAAAGGTATGGACGGCTGTCATTAATTTTTGGACAGAATAGCTTAAACCGAACAGCAAAAAAGACCTTAGTTAAAAACTTAAAAATTGGAGAAAACACCTGCTGAAAAAATACTGTAAACCATCGATGGGCATGTGCGGCTCTTTGTTTAATAATGTTTGACTCTTATTTTATTTTCCCATTTGTGTGCAATTTAACTGAAGATAAAATTTTAAAAATCAAAAATACTGTATTTTGTTATTTTAAGCGTTTGTTTCAATGTATATTCTTAGGAGCTTACTATGCACGCGGCCTTAAAAATGGAAATTGTAAAGAGAAAATGCTCATAGAAAAAAACAAAACTGACCAAAACTTTAACTTTAACTTGGTAGCCCGAAATCTTGCCATCGTAACATGGGAACAATTTGAACTCTTTAATAAAATTAATTTTGAATACTTCTCTTTAATAATACAAGTAAAAAAAATGTTGGTTACCTTGAAGAAAATTTGTTCAAAATATAAAAAAGAAAATTGATGTTTGCTCCGTTCACTATCAAGCGACATTAAGATTAAAGAGGCAGCCACAGCGACAGGAAATCCACCGCCAGCCGCCTCGGTGCGGTAGTGTTCTTTGAAAGTGTATTTTTCTTGTTCTGTTCTGTTTATTGCAGTAACTGTGGCTGCGGTTCAATGGTTTGAATGGTTAATACTACTGATCTTACCTTAAATATCATATTTTCACATAGTGTAGTCACACTAATATTTGGGGGGAAATAGGTTTATACTGGAGACACACATATGGTTTCGATACTTCAAAGTAAAAACACTACATTGTATACCACATGTGTGTCACAGTATGCCAGCTATTAACCAGCTTCTGAAACTAATATAGCGCCATATTCATGGTATACGATACACAGCAATTTTTCATGGTTTCTTCATGCTAAAATAAATTTTTTCCATTTTCAACCCTGATTGTGCTATATTTTATCTGTTATCAGCGCCAATGTGAGAGAGCGTTAAAATTTTTAACTACATTAATGTCATAATATTGAAAATTATGAAAACAATTTTCATGAAAACAAAGAAATTTATTATGAAAAAAAAATTTAAATTTCAAAAAAATAGCGCCTGTTAGCAGAGGTTAATACTATAATAGTCAACTGAGATCAATGAGTTTTAGAAACAAAAAAATGGCTTCCTGTGAAAAAAACAAAAACATACCATTCTTTAAGATCGGATGGTAAATACTCTAAGTTACAAAAAAATATGTCGCGACCCCTACGTTCTGTCAAAAAACATTTTTTTGTTCGAAACCTTCTTTCAATTTTGCTTCAGGTTAGCTGGTATGCGGCGACATTTTTTTTTTTTTTTTGCCTATAAGATGAGACGTTTACTGTATATACGTCTAAAAAGTAAGTAAAGTTTTATGTTTTGAACTGTATACTTTTTAAATTAAGACGAAAAATATTTGAATAAAAAATATTCGTACTGTTTTAAGTAAAAGTATCGTGTTTTCCAATGCAGATAACTATACGAATATTGAGAATAAATTGATATAAATGCATTTTTATGTGATAGCTAATTAATTAAAAAATGTCCAAATATATTTTTCTCTCTCACTCCTTATTACCAAAGTATAGTAATAAGACATTAAAACGATTATAAAAATGTACATTTATAAAGTAGAAGAATAGAAAATTGTCAATGATATTAACATTAAAAACAATCAATGAAACATGCAAAAGTTTAAAAAATGTCATGCTTTAAGAATAAGTATTATGAAAACACAAATCATAGAAATGTATTAAAAAAACAGAGGAAGGAAAATGTGCTCACGAAAAAAACTAACCTGACAAGCCGTGATTAAGAAAAGTTGTTAGATCAATGAGTCCATCTGCAACAAGACAGGACAAATCAGGCGAAATCAGTGACGAGAAAATATAAATCAGGCGAAATAAGTGATGACAAAATATAAATTTAATGTTTGCAATAGTTGTACAGTCAAGAACTGAGTAAGAGTGAGATAGAGAAAGTAACTTGAACTAGTTTTGAGCAACAATTAGAGTTTTTATAATATGGTTGATTTATAAGATTTTTTCTGCTGTACTTCAAAGTAGCTGAGTAGAGCCGGAGGAAGCAGCTATCTTTTAACTGCTTGTCTTCTTTTCTGTTTTTTTTTTTTTTTTTCATTAACATTATTGGTTAACATGAACTCTAAACCAACATAGATAGATTCCTAGTTTGATAAGCGTTGGCAAGTCAAGATTTTGTAAAACATATTGCCATACTAAAACATGCACACTCACACACACAAACACACATATACTCGCACATGTTGAAGATGCAAGTTATTGAGCGCATTCAGCGAACCAAGTACAAGTTCGTTACGCTCAGTTAAACTGCTCACGTTTCGGTTAATTGAGCAAAATATTTGTCACAACTGTTGCGATATGAAAATGTCAACTTTGGCTCCGTGCCAATTGAAAAGTGTTATTTTTATAATAGTAGTCTTACTTTGAAAAAGTAGGTTCAAGGTATTTCATAGGCGGGCATTTCATAGTCAGGTATTTCATAGTCAATTATTTCATATTATTTAGGTATTGAAATGCAACTACCTTATAAAATAGCAGTTTGTTGTTATCTGTTCTTTTGTTTTGTTTAAATTTAAAAACAAATTGCAAAAACAAATTAAAAACAAAAATAAAATAGTTTTGGTAATTTATTTTAAGAAAATATTTTATACATTATTACCCCTACTTGCTGTATTACGAAAAAGAAAACCAGCGATATGCAAGACACGTGAAGCAATAGATTTTTGCATGGAATAAAATAGTGTTTTTCATGTCTTGCTCAACATTTGTGTACTCTTTCGTGTTACAGCAAGATGCAGCTAGTCTATTTTTAATCGACGTAAAAAAGGAGGAGGTTCTCAGGTTCGTTGGTTTCTCTGTTTTTTTGTTTTTTTTTTTTTTTTAAATGTATATACATCGGTGTACTCCTTAAGTACTTGCCCGATTGCCGTAATTTTATGTTAACATATAGAGATCATAAACGCGGAGGTGCCCGTTCATTAAAATGGGCGGTATATGACAAAGAGGCGTATCGCTATAAGAAAAACATTAAATCTCAGTAAATATTGACACTAGGGTAATCAAATTCACAGTAAAATTACAAGGGCAGGCACAAATATTAAAAATGACGATCACTTAAGTGGGCGTTATTCGAAAAAAGGGTGTGGAAATATTGGAAAAATTTTGTTTCTCAAATAAAATTGACAATAGAGTATTGAAATTACTACAAAGGTAGACACAATTATTAAAATTTACTATCAGTTAAGTGGGCGTTATTCGAAAAGGAGTGTGGCAATATAAAAAAATTACTGTGTCTCGAATAGTATAGACTTTAGGGTTAAGAAACTATTATAGCGGTGGGCACAATTACTACAAATGTTTTTTGAAGTGAAACTTCTTTGGCGGCGAGTGAAATTTCAAGGTCCTTTTTCGTGACGCTAGGCTAACGTTTTCAATTCATATGAAAATTAAAAAAAAATTACTGCCGCTGCCGAGAATTGAACCCCAAACATCGTTGCTTATTAGCCGGAATCTATACGTTAACGTCACGTAGGCACATGATGAAAACAGGAGCAGAACGCTTTCGTGAATATAGAGAGCGAATTAGAGCTCTTAAGAATACAGCCGCAGCTGGGTCTGCAACTAATGATGAAGGTAAGGTGATTGCAACAACGGCTGAGTTTCAAAATGCATGTTTACGAAACATCAGTGTATTTTGGTGAATCTACAAAGAACCAATCCCCAAAAAACACACTGATGCATCTCAACAAAATTTTAAAGCCAACCAAGTTGATGCACTCAATAATCAACGTTCGCTGCTTTTTGAGGCCCTCTATCAACATAGCAATTATTATGATCAGGAAGCAGGAGGTAATAATGAACAAGATTTGCCTCTGCTTTCGGAGGCTCATTCAAAGAGTACTATGCAAATGCAATCCAGCATTCAAAAAGTAACAATGTTGAGAATACATTCGAAAGCAACTAAAACACCAACTGAACTAAAACAAGTACCGAAAATAACTGTTATTTTACAGTTTTCAAATGAAAGAAATTGTCGAAAGACTTTTTCAAATATACCATTATGTTACAAATGTCCTCAGCGTCACGAATATTAAGTCGCTTTTAAATTTGAAACTGATTCTATAAAAGTTAATTTCTTGCCTAGTATATTTCGAGGAAAAATAAAGGTTACTTTTGACTTTTATTTTATCGGTCAAAAATAGCAGTTATTTTGTGACTTTAATTTTTTTCGGTCAAAAATATCAAACAATTTGTGTTTTCTTAAAGGCCGCTTGACAGATTAAACTGTTGACACCATGTGTAAAATGTCTCACCGATGAGATAAAAATAATAATACCAACATTTTTTGATCGGTGATGACTTGAACATATATAAATTACCTGATATTTTTGACCGAAAAATAAACGGCAGAAAATAACTGTTATTTTTGCCCAAAAAAACTATAAGCCACAAAAAACTGTTATTTTTGTCGGAAAAAATAAAAATTAAGAGATAAAAGTTAATATGTGACACTTTCGACAAAAACCATATTCGGTACGGTTCCTGGATGCAAATATTGAATCAACAGATTATTATTCCATTTCGTATTGATTGAATTTCTTTTCAGATACTTTCTCTCTCTATTTCACACTAAAATCTTTCTTATTTCTTACTGTTAAACAAGTTTCACTTCTGCCACGTGTACGTTGCTACACGCGAGTTTTTATACCCTAAACCTGAAAGGTCAGGGTATATTAACTTTGTGCAAACGTTTGTAACGCATAGAACGAAGCGAGTCCGGTATAGAAAAGTATATATATTCTTGATCAGCGTCACCACGTGAGTCGAGCTATCCATGTCCGTCCGTCCGTCCGTCCGTCCGTCCGTCCGTCTGTCCGTCCGTCCGTCCGTCCGTCTGTCCGTCTGTGTGTTGTCCGTATACACAGGATAAGAAGAAGGAGTTGAGATAATTAAATGAAACTTGGTACACATAGTCACATGGACCCAAGGATCTGCACTATTGAATATTTTTGGAATCTGCCCACAGCCACGCCTACCTCCCATACAACGCAAAAATTGAAAACTGCATAACTCAGCTCATAATTAACCTACAACAATAAAATTTGGTATGTATGTGTTTTGTATCAACACAAAGATGTTTTTGAAAAATGGACATCATCCGCCCACGGACACGCCTACCTCCCATACAACCCGAAAATTGAAAACTGCATAACTCAGCTCATTTTTAGCCTACAACAATAAAATTTGATATGTATGTGTTTTATACAAACACAAAGATGTCTTCGAAAAATGGACGTCATCCGTTCACGGACACGCCCACCTCCCATACAACCCAAAAATTGAAAACGCAATAAATAAGCCTCTGTTTAACCTACAGAGCTAAAATTTGACACATATGTTTTTTATGACAAGACAAAGATGGTTTTGAAAAATGGACGTCATCCGCATACGGACACGCCTACCTCCCATACAACCCAAAAAGTTTAAAACTCAATAAATAAGGTTATGTTTGTCATAGAGAAATTAAATTTGGTATGTGTGTATTTTATACCAAAAGTAAGGTGCGTTCAAAAATTGCGAGTAATCCGTCCATGAACACGCCCACCTCCCATAGCGAAAGCACAATAAAGGCATTAACTGTGAGCTACAGGAATAAAACTTGGTATGTGTAAATTTTTCATCACCATTTAAATGCAATTAAAATATAGGCTTCATCCGCCCACTACAATACAATAAAACGCCCATTTACAATAAAAATTTTTTATTTTTGAAAAGTGGGTTTAGGGTATTTCATAGTCGGCCTAGACCGACTTTAGACTTTCTTTACTTGTTTTTTTTTTGGCTTTGAACCAAGGATTTCAGGCGGCAAACCCATTCAGTGAATCTGAGGCAAGTGTTATCCCTTTACCTCAGTCAATCGGAGTTATCAAGCAATCTCATTCCACAAACATATCTACCACCAACTACAACTTCCAAAGTCGTATATATTGATGAAGTTTTAATTTCAGTTGATTAGAAATGAGGAAAGAATTAAAGAAAGGTAAAAGCGTAGGACCATCGCTAGTCCGGGAAACACACTGTCTCTCGAATAATATAAAAACAGAGCCTGATATAAAGTACAGAGGTGGGCACAATTAGTAAAAATGACAGTCAATAAAGTGGGCGTCATTCGACAAAGGAGTGTGGCAATATTAGAAAACACTTTATCGAATACTATTGACACTAGGATGCTGAAATGAAGTACAGAGGTAGGCACATTCATTACAAATTACTACCAAGGAATTGGAAGTTATTCGAATAAGGGGTGTGGCAGTGTTTGAAAAAAAAAACTGTATAATGTTGACACAAGGGTTATCAAATTCATTGTAAGAATGGGGTTGAATTATTGAAAACATTATGACAAAGTGGGCGAAATTCGACATAGGGAAGTGTCGCTATTAGAAAAACACTGTATATCAGTCAAAATTATTACTGGGGTACTGAAAACGATACAAGAGTAAGTAGAAGTATAACAAAATACGATCAAGACAGTAGACTAGATTGAACAAAGAGGCGTGTCACTTTTAGAAAACACTGCATCTCAGTTAAAATTGAAACTAAGGTACTAATATTTGGCAGGTATCATTAAAAAAGTGGGAGGGATTATAAATAGGGTGTGGTACTTTAAGAAAACTACGGTATATTGGTTCAAACTTACGGTAAATTGGTTACTAGGGAATTTGGTGCAGGACTAGATTGAATTATTATATTAATTATTATGATCAATTAACTAAGAGGGATCCAAAAAAGTACGTACAACTTTAATAAAAATTGTAAAGAGGCAGAAATTAAAAATAACCAACAAGCGTGAAATTTATAAAACTAAATTTTTAAGAACAAAGTTTCATAATTGAAATTTTTCTCAAGATTGATTTAACATAAAATGAATTCCTGCAAATATATTAAAAAAATCTGAAAGAGTACAGAATAAGAAACGACAGAAATCACTTTCTATTTTATGAACATAAATAATTGTGTTTAAATTTATAATTTTCTCTAAAAAGGAAGCAATAAAAACTTTTTATCAAAAACAAAACCTACTTCAAAATCACTACAGAGTAAAAAATAATTCTAAATTACTTTTCCTATTAATTTCTTGGTCAAATTTGAAAATTTATTTTTGTAGCTACAATATTTCATTGGAAATCTTATCTTATTAATAATTCTTAATTTGTTTTATTATTATCAAAAATATATTGATTTTTGTATGATAATAAAAGCTTCGGATTCGGTGCTAACACACATATAGCATATTCTTTATATTTTTTAAAAGCTCACCCAAGCCAGTAGATTGAAAATGTTTATGTGTGCAAAGCTTTAAACATGACTTTTTAATTAAGATTACAAATTAATACACTGCCACCAAAGCAGGATATTCACAAAGAAAAAAGTTTTAAATAGAAAAGGATGGCAAAAATATAATTATTTTATTTGAGTGATTAGCGCCGACTACAAAGCTTTTATAATCATAAAAAATTAATGTTTTTATGATAAAAATAAAAAAACTTAAGTATAATTAATATATAAATAAATATACATAAATAAATTATCAAACTTTGTAACTAGTAATTTTGAATTAGGTTTTTTTTTTGTTAAAAGTTTTAAATTTGTTATAAAATACATACGCACCAAATTTTATCTCTGTAAAGAAAACATTAGCTTTTTTATGCAGCTTTAAATTTTTTAGGCGTGTCCGTGGGTGGATAACGTCCATATTTCAAAAACATCTTTGTTTTATAATAAAAAACATAATTACCAAAGTTTATGTCGGCAAGTAAAACAAAAGCTTATTTATTTAGTTCTAAATTTTTGTGTTGTATGAGAGCTAGGCGTGTCCGTGAGCGCACTGATGGATGGTCGGACATCCATCGCAATAGTTTGACTCACTAGGTGATGCTGATCAAGAATATATATACTTGTCTATACTGGACTCGCTTAGTTCTATGCGTTAAAACGTTTGAACAAAGTTAATATACCTCGACCTTTCAGCTTAAGAGAATAAAAATAGGCAGCGCACATTTTTCAATTATGTGGATTTGTAATATTTACTCAAAATTTATCAAAAATTTTGTTTTTTTATACATTTTTATTGTTTTATTTAATTTTATTTTATATTGTATTCTTTTATACTGCTTTTCATGGCACAAAATAAAATATATATTTTGTTCCCGCACTTTTGCAGTTGCGAATAGAATGCTGAGAAATTTGCAAAGGAATGCGGTTCTGCAAATATGTGTTCTGCCGCGACAGAAAGAAAATAATCCATCTAGCTCACGGCTATCATACTTGCAAATAACAGTGCTTCTGATATTTGAAACATGACTTGAAAGTCAACTTGAAAATATTTCTGACATTTCATATATCAACGCATTCAATTAACACCAGCACTTACTAAGATATCGGTACGACAACAGCCGATGAATGTGTTCGCTGAATGCGCTCAATATGATGCAAAATGCTTGATAAAACTTTCTAAAAAAAAAAAAAATCCTAAAGAGTTGTGTACTAACGTAAATATGCCACCGCATTCAGGGTTTCCTTGACACTTCTTTCAAAACTGATAAGATCTAAGATTTTTTTTTCATACCATCATTGCTGATGACCTGATTGCGTACGGTTTTGTTGCAACTCAATTCCTAGAAGGCAAATTTTGTCTAAAAGGAGAAAAACAAAAATCAAAAGCATGAAGTCCAACCAGTATGCTCATAAATTTATTGCTCGAATGTTGTTTCAAGATCTAATGATTAGAAGCTTTTAATGCGTAATATTTGCGCTCAATTTTCTTAAAAAGCTTCTTAGTTTTTGTTATTACAAATGTGTCAGTGAGTCGATGTGTCTATTTCTTTACTGCATCTTAAACGAAAATGTCAATCTTTAGTAATAAGCTTACAAACTTGTGTACAAACTGCTCCATGTCATGGTCATTCGGAAAAACTGCGAACTCAGAAGAGTGATGCTGTTCTAATGACACATTTTGTGGCAAGAAGCAAGCCATCAATCATTATTGAAGTACTAAAGCTTGAGATGTTAATTGAAGTTTATTCTGAAGTTTAATTTGCCAGAACTTAATAGAACAAGTTGATTGCATTGAGCACTGAAAATGATACCGATAGTAACAAAACCATTATATTTTCGTCAGAATGTCAGATTTGTGAAATTCATTGTGATTTTCATTGTTCCTGCTAAAATTATATAAGCAAATAAATATATTTAAAATATATATTGCACAGTTACAGGGGCTCAACCAGGATTTAATTTTGGGGGGATGTTTTAGAAAATTTCGAACTTATATCTTAAATTAATTTTACAAAGGCACAACTATGACACAATAAGTTTCAACTCTTGGGAGTAATATTTTCAATAGAAGTTTAGGTAAGTTAATGGACTAGGTGGGTTTCGAAGGCTCAAACAAAGTATATAATAACTATTTTTTGTTAATATACGATCTAAATATTTTGAGCACTAGATAATATATCTTGAAGAAGGGTTCCAAATTTTACCAAGAGTGGTTATAACGTTTTGGAAAATTATGACAACCAATTTGCTAAAAAAAGTGTTGATTTAAGCTTTAGGGAGAATATTCTGGACATATAACACAATGTCATAAGGTAAAAATAAAATTATTTTTCAAACCTACCCAACCCATTAAAAAACATTCATATTTTAAATTCAAGTTAAGCTTTTATCAATAGTTAAAAAATTGTTTTCAGTTGAAAAATGTTTCCACCAAAACATGCAAGTCTTGCTATCAAGATTGAAAATCGGAATCTGTTTGTCCAAAACTGCGTTTATTCTTTGGATACGAATACTTATCAAAATAATGAACATTCTCATTGATTCGAAAGCCTTGCAAGAAAATAAAAAATAACAAATGTTTATAAAAACCCAATTTGTTTCTCAAAATTTTAAATCTCCCCAAGTAAGAAAATTTTTTTTTAGTTCAAACTGAACAAGTTGTAAAACGGATGTACAACTTAAGATTTTAAGAAACAAGTTAAAAAACGGATGTACATAGGCCACTGTCAAGACATTTTGACCGTACAGATGCTGTACAGCAGTGGTAGCGGTGTTCTTTGAAGGTTAGAGGCAGTTATAAGAGGTTTTAGGCTTGATAATATTTTCAATTTTACTCGGAAAAAATGCAATTTTTTCTTCCCACATAGAAAATTTTCCCCAAAACTTCACTTTGTTGTAAAAATAACCAATTTGGGCAATAATTATTATAATAATAAATTATAATTCTTCCTTTGGTGAGTACAAATGTAGCTCATTATACCCTAAACCTGAAAGGTCAGGGTATATTAACTTTGTGCAAACGTTTGTAACGCATAGAACGAAGCGAGTCCGGTATAGAAAAGTATATATATTCTTGATCAGCGTCACCACGTGAGTCGAGCTATCCATGTCCGTCCGTCCGTCCGTCTGTCCGTCTGTGTGTTGTCCGTATACACAGGGTAAGAAGAAGGAGTTGAGATAATTAGATGAAACTTGGTACACATGGTCACATGAACCCAAGGATCTGCACTATTGAATATTTTTGGAATCCGCCCACGGACACGCCTACCTCCCGTACAACGCGAAAATTGAAAACTGCATAACTCAGCTCATAAGTAGCCTACAACAATAAAATTTGATATGTATGTGTTTTATATTAACACAAAAATGTCTTTGAAAAATGGACGTTATCCGCTTACGGACACGCCCACCTCCCATACAACACAAAAATTGAAAACGCAATAAATAAGCCTCTGTTTAACCTACAGAGCTTTAATTTCGCACATATGTTTTTTGTAACAAAACAAAGATGGTTTTGAAAAATGGACGTCATCCGCTCACGGACACGCCCACCTCCCATACAACCCAAAAATTGAAAACGCAATAAATAAGCCTCTGTTTAACCTACAAAGCTAAAATTTGGCACGTATGTTTTTTATGACAAGACAAAGATGGTTTTGAAAAATGGACGTCATCCGCCTACGGACACGCCTTTTTCCCATACAACCCAAAAAGTTTTAAACTCAATAAATAAGGTTATGTTTGTCATAGAGAAATTCAATTTGGTATGCATGTATTTTATACCAAAACTAAGGTGTGTTCAAAAATTGGAAGTAATCCGTCCATGAACACGCCCACTTCCCATAGCAAAAGCACAATAAAGGCATTAACTGTGAGCTACAGGAATAAAACTTGGTATGTATTTTTCATCAATATTTAAATGCATATAAAATATAGGCTTCATCCGCCCTTGGAGACGCCCATTTACAATAAAAAATTTTTGGTTTTTGAAAAGTGGGTTTAGGGTATTTCATAGTCGGCCTAGACCGACTTTAGACTTTCTTTACTTGTTTTTGAACTCCCAAAAAACAACTTGGTTCTTGCGGGGTAGAAAGATGTCCTTTATTTTTTATAAAACTTTTTTGGGTGATCTTGACAAGTCTATGCAACTTTTGAGACCTCTAAAAATACGATCTAAATTTTTCGATACGGCCTAATGAACAACTGAGAGCCACCAAAATAACCGATGAAATTTCCACTTAAATTGACCTTTCATATCGTCATATTTAACACAAACATACAAGCCCAAATTTCTGATAATTAAGAGAAATTTTTATGCAACAGATTTTTTGAAAATATCATGGAAAATTATGAATTTTAAATTTTTGCTCGAGTCTCGGAAGTGAGTCCCGTATAGAAAAGTATATATATTCTTAATCAGGGTCACCTCGTGAGTCGAGCTATCGATGTCCGTCCGTCCGTCCGCCCGTCCGTCCGTCTGTGTGTTGTCCGTAAACACAGGATAGGAAGACGGAGTTAAGATAATTGGATGAAACTCGGCACACATAGTCACATGGCCCCAAGGATCTGCGCTATTGAATATATTTTGAATCCGCCTACGGGCACGCCTACCTCCCATACAACGGAAAGATTAAAAACTGCATAACTAAGCTTATAATTAATTTAGAAGAATAAAATTAAGTATGTATGTACTCTAGAGTGGGTCGAAAAAAATGTTTGAAAAAACCACCCCCTATTTTAAAGTTGACCTCGAGAGGATTCCGAAAACAAAAACATTTTTTTTTGGACCACCGGAAAAACAGCCAAAATGATCTTTTTTGCATAACTTAAGCATTACTTGTCAGATCTTAAAAAAATATGTGTCGTTGAAAAGAACTTTACGAGCACTACAATGTCTTCTTAGAACATTTTTACTTCTCAACTAGAAAGCCCCATTAGCCCGATTTATCCCCCCTTAAATTTTTTTTTTTTCTCATAAGATTAAACTCCTTCAAATTTGTGTAATTTGTGTTAAAAAATTATTTATTAAGTTTCTTTTACAATTTTGTTTATATTATGTGCTTTTTCGTTGACTAAACTAAAAGTAAATTCTTTATAAAAAAAAGGATTATATCAAATATTTGAACTAATATAACTTCTTTGTTTTTAAACAAGATAAATAATTTTTTGAATACAAATCAAACAAATTTGAAGGAGTTTAATTATATGGGGAAAAAAAAGAAATTTAAGGCGGATAAATCGGGCTAATGGTACTTACTAGCTGAATATGACCTCAAAAATAAAAATGTTTTGAGAAGACATTGTAGTGCTCGTAAAGCCCTTTTTAACGACATATAATTTTTTAAGATCTGACATGTAATGCTTAAGTTATGCAAAAAATACCATTTTCGCTGTTTTTCCGGTGGTCCAAAAAAAAAATTTTTTGTTTTCAGAATCCTCTCGAGGTCAACTCTAAAATAGGGGGTGGTTTTTTAAACTTTTTTTTTTTGTATGGAGGCCGACCCACTCTAATGTACTCTATATCAAAACCAGATGTTTTCGAAAAATGGGTGTCATCCACCCAAGGCCACGCCCATCTCCGATACAACCCAAAAATTAAGAACTGAACCTATAAGCTTCTATTCAAATTACGGAGATAAAATTTGGTAAGTATGTTTTTTTTAACAAAACAAAGATGTTCTTGAAAAATGGACGTCATCTGCCCACGGACACGCCTAACTCCCATACAAAGCAAAAACTTGAAAACTGCTTAAATAAGCTTATGTTTGTCTCACAGAGATCAAATTTGGTATGCTTGTATTTTATATTTAAACTAAGGTGTGTTCAATTGGGCGTAGTCCGTCCCGAACACGCCCACCTTCCATAAATATTAAAAACACTATTTATAAGTTCATATTTGACCTAGAGTGATAAAACTTTGTATGGGGGAATTTCAGATCAAAACTGAAGAGTGTACAAAAAATGGGCACCATCCGCTCACCGACAGGCCTACCTCCGATGCAACCCATTATGGTAAAATCTCTATAAAGAGGTTTATTTATGAGCTACAAAGACATAACTTGGTATATGAGATTATTGTATCTAAACTAAGGTGTTTTCTTAAAATGGGCGTCATCCGCCCATAAACACGACCACCTCTCATACAACCTACAATATGAAAAACACTATTAAGAGGTTCATGTTTAACCTAGATAGATCAAATTTAGTATGGGAGCATTTCATATAACAACTGAGGTGTGCGCTAAAAATGGACATCATCTGCCCACTTACATGCCCACCTACCATATAAACCAGATTAGAAATTTCTGTATTAATTCTATAGGTATAAAGATTACATGAATATTGATAGGAAGTTATGTCTATTTGTTTTGGTATTTTAATATATACACGTAAAGAATTTTTTCGTTTACCGCAACTGAAAAAATCACCAACTATACTTCGTTTGCGAACTGTATTTGCCGCAAACTAATATTCAGTTGTCATCAATTTAAAAATACTAGTATCGCCTGAGGTCGAAATTCGACCAATTTATTGATTGCCTATTTATATTTATATGCGAGATGATTAAAATAAGTTTGAGGCTATAACTTTTCATTGATTGGAGATATTAAGCTATTTTCTTCAGAAAAATTATTTATTTATTTAATTATTTCTTTCAAAAACAGAAAAACAACATTTTAAAAAAAATTAATTTTGTCAAAGAAATCATAGGAGCCTTGATTTTTTGATGGCACGGACAGTTTATTGATTAAGTGTCAAGACAAAATAAATTCACCTAAAATTCGGTACAGACTTTGAAAGAAAATCAAAAATGCAATTTTGAGTTTTTGTTTTTTCAACAACAAAAGTCAGTTTTACCCCATATTTTAAGAATAAATCAAATTTTATGGTCTTTTTTTAAAAGGAATAATTTAAATATAAACAAACTAAAAACCGTATTATTTTTAAAAGTTTTTTAAGTAAACTGATAAGACTTAAATACAAAAAAGAAATAAATAAAATTTATTCACAGATGGCGGAGATATTTGCTTCAGAATTTGGAACATTCAATTTGAGACAGTTTTTTTCTCTCTCTTGGCATTTGGTTGAAACACACACTTAATAACTAACGACAATATTAAGAAAATTCATTAAAAATACTTTTGGTTAGAACTTTGCTGTAATTTTTAACACATTTAAAAGAAAATTTAACAAACTTCCAGAAAAAATGGAAAAAAATTGAAAAACCGTTAAAATCCGACGAAGATATTTACATGGAAAGTCAAATTTTTGAATTCAAAGCACATTTTTGTACAAATTTAACAATTGACGAATGCATAAAACTACATTTTTTTAAGAAATTGTTACTTTTGAAAAAAATTCAAATTCGACCAACTTAAGAACTCTCCTCCTCCAAATTTCATATCAATCAAAGGGCAGATTTTTTCTCAAAAATTTAATTTCTCTCTTAGAAGTTTGGGAACCCCCTCTATCAGATATACCATTTATATATACATTTTGCACATCTGGGCAACAAAACCTTTCGAATGATATAAATTTCATTTATTTTGAGCTTTAATTAATACCAAAAAAGCGTACGACAAACTTTAATGTTCACGTATTAATATATAAGATTCTTGCTTGAAACGAACAAACATCGAACTGAATGAAGTTTTATCATTGTTTTGGAAGTGCAAGTTTAGCCGAGTGTGCTGGCGTTCTAGTCAAGGAACTCGATTGACCTGGGTTCAATCCCCAACAAGAACATCAAAAATTTTTTTTTGTTTTTTAATTAATGTTTTTTAAGTAAAACTTTTTTGACGGTTATTTTTGACGAAGCCCTTCATTAAACAGAATAAGAATTTTAATAATTAAATTAAAATTTTTGATACTTAACACAGCCAAGATTCGAACCCACGTTTTCCGCGAGACAGTCTAGCACGCTTCCATTGAGCTATTGTGTGATATTATGTAGAATGAATTGTTTTAGTTTACAAATGTGTATGTCATAAGAAATGGATCCTTTTTCTACAAATGAAGTTTTCAGTTGAACAATAGAATTTTTTCGGTTGCTGCAACTTAAAAATAACTCACGTTAATGGCAAACAAAATTAATTTCTTGCAATTACATAACACGTTTCCCGCAACTGACTATTATTATGACAACCGTTTAAACGTTTCCAAAAATGACTTTAAGTACGACAAAGAATTTCGTTTGCAGCAAACTGGCGATAAACGTTTTTTGTCATTGCGTGTATTTAAATATTATAGGAGGTTTAGGGTATTCCATACTCGGGCTAGACCGACTTTAGACTTTTTTACTTGTTTTTTCGATATTCTAGATTATAATATCTGGAATCCTTATATGTTATAAAATTTGCGGTACAACTTAATTTTCAATAAAAGCAAAAACATTGTTTGCGGTTAGAATATATCAAAAACCTGACATGATATAGCAATTCTGAGATCAGATTTGTATTTGGCGCATCTAGGCGATTCATTATCAAAAAATATCTCAGAAACTTGATATGAACAAGCTTAGAAAACTCGATGTTTTGACTTTTTCAACAGGTTGAAAAAGCCTTTCACTTGTTAATAACAGAATAGCTATACATAATAGCTGTACATATTGACAGAAAAAGCAAAGCTGTACATATTGATAAAAAAATTATAACACATTATAAAGGAGTTACATTTTGTAGCTGGTTTAAAATAAATAAATTAATAACTTTGTGAGTCAACCAGCCCTTAGTGTCTTATTGAAGCTAAAAAAAAAACTTTAACTTTTTTCAGCAATTAAAGCCACACCACATACCAGTTCCCAAACAATTGATATGTAAATATCAACAGTTGGCTTTTGGCTATGAAATATGATGACATTAAATAGTTTTTGTGTCGACAGCAAAAATTATACAACAACAACTTCTAGTCGGTGAGTACATGTTTTCAAAAGGTTTTGTTGCACATTTATTCAGTGGGGAAAAGCACGATTTTTTTTTTATCATGTTACTAGATATGAGAGAGAATTTGAGCATTTTGTTTTACATTTTCAGCGTACGGCAGATAGTTTTTGCTGACTTCAGGGAAAACATTTGCCGCTTCCGTTTTGGAAAAATGCTATCCGTGTAGCCATAAAATGCATGACCAGCCATTTCAGTGCAGCTACCATGTTTTTTCGCAAACTGTTAAAAATCATCTAATGTTGATATATAACATCGCATAAGCCTATGCAATCTTAATTAAGCAAACACTGCATAGAAACAGGCAATTTTTCTTTGTTTGTTCTCCTTAGCTTTACTCTTAACTCAGCCGCAATTAAAAATAAAATTTCAAAAATTCCTGCACCTCATCTGACGCCTAAAACGATGCAATGAAAAACATTGCAAATTTTAATACAATTTTAACAATTTTCATTTCCGTCGTACATGATTTTTCAAAAATCTTCCAACAGGCGCAAACAAAATAAAATTTTGCTCTATAACGCAATGAAAAAACGCTGGACGACAGAAATCGAAATTGACAATCAAATTTTCATGTTTCACGTTGAAGCAAAAATTTGCAAAATTCCCAATGGATATTTAAGGATATCTGCTGAATGCGTAATTTTTGCAAAATTCCGCAAGCAAAGTGTTGAAAAAAAAGAATAGGATTTTCGAGCCTGTCGTCCGTAAAACATTGGCCATGAGCGTTATATAAAAGAACGAACTGGTTGCAAGCACGAAAATCGATTTAAACCGCAAAAAAGGACATTTCGGTTGCGTCAACAGTCCGAGTGCCTCAGCGGCAGCAAACCAATGCAAGCCATAGCCAACAATTGCCGGCCGCAGGCAATGAATTGGGCGACAGAGATTGCATTCATCCTGGTCTGAGCATTCAGAAACCTTAACTTAAACAAAATGTTAAAGTTTACGCCATGTTGCACCCAAACATTTACTGATGTGAGATTTTCAATGAGTGAAAACACAGTTAACAGTTTTATGCTAAAAATTATTTAAACGTTGAAATTCTATGATACCCCAGAGTTGCCATTTTGGTTCAATTGGTTCATAATTGATACGTTTTAAGTTTATCAAACCAAAATATCAAATTCTAAAATCAAGCACAGATTGCAAAATAACCTAAATCCATTCGAAAAAGACAACTGTGGCAATGGAGATATCTTTATAGTAATATATTTAATATTTCATCCCGAGTTATTCTTTACATGATGGAATTTAATTAAATTAAACAATTTTCCTAATAAACATTGAAGCGAGGGGTGATTCGTTGACGAACTGCTTGTAAGTACCCTCCAGTACTGGCAATCACAATTAGTCTTTTAACGGTCATGATATCAAGCATGAATAGTAGCTAGTGAATTCTTGTACCCGAGGTAATGTAGCAGGTAATGCAAATATATTTATTTCATTTGTTTTTTCTTCCACATAAACTGTGTAACAAAAGGAATGATGAGTGTACCTAATGAAACAGCTGGTGAATGGTAATGCAGAGAGTAATGGAATCATTACCGGCAATGAGATCCCCGTGTTAAATTCATGGGTGAGTTGCATTGCAGGTAATTTGATGGGTAACCAGTGGTGATTACCGATAGCTAGTGAACTCACTCATTCGTCACTGGTGAGTCGAACTGGAGGGTAGTTTTTTGTACTATTTTCGAATAGTTTGGTTTGGTCTGAATCAGCTGGTTGGCTGTATGCACCATAGAAAGTACCAAAGCTCTTGCCGGAGATCACAGACAAATGCTTTTATGGTAATACTAAATATTTGTTGCAACATTAAAATCATTCGGCCAACAAAGTGTTCAGTTCTTCAAAGAAAAGTGATTCGTTTAAGAATTGCTTCTTATAAATTTGATAATTTGTTAATGAATTGTTGCTTCATTTAAAATTTACGATTCGTTAAGAATGGCTTCTTTTAAAGATGAAGATTTGTCAACAAATGAATTTTCTAAGGTTTGGCGACTTGTTCACGAATTGTTTTTGTTGATTTGAACGATTCGTTAACGAAGGAGAATTTTCTCCCGTTCACGAAATTATTAGTGAATTGTATATGATAATTACTATTGAATGAAAAGTACGAGAAAGTGATTCATACACGATAGCATAAGTGAATCATTTTGTTTTTTGTATTAATTTGAACAGTGTCACAACACAATACAATTCCACACTTACAATGTGTTAAATAAATGCTACTTCATTGATCTTGATCTAAAATAGCTATTATAGTTATAGCTTGATCTAATGTAACTATTATGGGTTCTATGGGAGATTGGCGTGTTCATGGGTAGATGACGCCCATTTTTCTAACAGGTCTTAGTTATGATTTAAAATTAATACATACCTAATTTGTTGTTTGTAGCTTCGACAAAAGCCTCTTAATATAGTTTTCAATTTTGATGTTGTATCGGAGATGGGCGTGTAAGTCAGTGTTATGCGCTTACATACCTCAGTTTCGACATAAATAAAGGAAGAAGCTATCGAAAATATCGAATAGAAAATATCGAATTTAATAATAACGATAACTTGTAAAATACGGCAGTAATAGCGTCCACAGACAGACACACAGACGAACATGGCTTACTCAACTCTAGAAGTGATGCTGATCAAGAATATTTATACTTTTCTATACCTGCCACGCCTTTTTATGGGTGTTACACACTTCGTGACAAAATGTATACACCCTTACGCAGTGTTCGAAATAAGTTTTCATTATAGAGTCTATCTACGAATTTTCTTTCTTTTACTTCAATTTCTTCATTTATTCTGTACAGCTCCGCTGTTTACTTCGAATAAGCAGATCCTCTATTTTATCTGGTTTTCATAGTTTTTATAGTTATCTTGAAATTGCCATATTTTTTTATTAGAAATTGTTGAACTTTTCACCTTCATTTCATTTGAAGAAGGTTTCTGCCAATTAAAGAGGTATTTACTTTTTCGCCTTAATCTCGCGGAGGCACGTTATCCATAGGAAGCAATATATTTTAAACGACGAATCATCTCAATTGTTTTGGGAAATCGGAAAAGTTTTCAGTTCCATGGCCGCTTACTTGTATTAGCTTACCTCACCTAACCGTGTATTCTTTCTGCAGTTTTTACAATGGAACAACTATTCTCTCCGGGTAAGCTACTGTCCTAGAGCAGCAGCAGCTCTTTGAAGCGCTAATTTATGGTTACCATTATTCCCAATATAAGTCTCCTTAGTAACCTGAACTCCCGTATCGGTTGCTACACGGAATAACGGTTGAATTACCATCCACGGAATTAACATACACACTCATCATCTAAAAATGTACGTGTTTCTTCTTTTCTCCTTCCTATCAACAGTAAGAAGGGAAGTAGGTTCATCTAGAGTACATCAGTGTGCGCTTTGCTATTCATTTTGCTGGAAGTGAACTGTACTTCCAAGTATCAAGATGAGCAAAATGCCCCCCAAAGCATAACGCTGCCAGCGCCGAAGTTCCTCTTGGAGAAATAGACAAATCCTTGCGTAAATCACGCCAATAACGCTGAAATCCGTTTGGACTATCCAAATTCAATCCAAATTTATCCAAAACAACTTTTCTACATAACAACTTTTATTCACATTATTGCAATTTGTTGCCATATCCACCAAAGGTCCACCAAAAGTGAAGAAAAACAGGGGATGCAAAAAAGTGGGCGGAATTATGTGGGCGTGGCACTCTGTTATAACTTCTAAACGCTTGGAGCGATTGCAATGGAATTAGGTCTGAAGGTTCAACTGCTCACAACATAGGCCATAAAAAATTCCAAATACTTCCGCAAGAAGGCGCTTTAAGTAGTGCGTTTTTAAGACTCAATAACTCCTAAACTCCTGAACCGATTTCAATGAAATTTGGTATGAAGGTTCAAATGCACCCAAGATAAAGCACAGGTAAAAAATTGGGTGGATGTATGTGGGCGTGGCATTCTATAATAACTCCTTAACACCTGGTCCGATTTCAATTAAATTCAGAATGAAGGTTCAACTTCGCCCAAGATAACAGAGGCTATCAAAAATTCAAGATAAAACATAAAATATAAAAAATTCCTAAGACTTTCACAAGAGGGCGCTTTAAGTAGTGCATTGTTAAGACTCAATGACTCCTAAATGACTTGACCGATTTAACTAAAATTTGGTACGTGAAATAACTTGACCCTGCAACAGAATTGAGGCTATTTAAATTTCAGAAAACTTCACGTCAAAATGCATAAACTGGTTTTGATGAAACTTGGTAGGCATTTGTATCTGTTACTAAAATAGATCTTATGCTTTTAAAAGTTCTTTCGACAAAAATCAAGGAATGAGCCGAAGGCAAACGAAGTCAAGAACCAAAGACGAACGAAAAAAAAAGTTTAACGAATACCAGCAAAAACTATATAGAGATGAAAAAAAAAAAATTAACCGAACATTATCGACCAAAACCGAAGTTAAACGAAGCCAATCCAAAAATCGAATCGATGCTTATAGGATTTTTTAAAATTGGAATTTTTTTGAGATAAAATTGCTAAGAAAAACTTTTAACGCATTTTTCTCGAAATGACTTTTCAAACTGCACTCAGAAAAAAGTTTCTCGGAATATGATAAAAAAGGCATCATATTTAGAGTAAAATTGTATAGATTTTACTCCAGAGAATGCCTTTCTCTAAATGCGATCCTAAAAATTCTCTAAAAATGATAAAAAGCTTCTATGAAAAAGAGAATTATATAAAAATATGTATATCGTTTTTAGAGAAAAAGACTTTTTATTTTTGAGAAAACATTTGTTTCTATTGAAGAAAATACTTCTCATAGTGAATTTTGTATCAAAATATTGGAAAAATTTTTAATTTTCAATAAATTTTTCTCTATAAATGAACAAGAGACACTGAAATATTTTCATTTCCTAGAAGTGAAGAAATATTTCGTCGAAAATGTGAAAATTTATCCTAATTGAAGAAAATTTTATTTGAAAAGAGAAAATTGCTATTATCGAAAATAGAGAAATTTTCACCAGAGTAAGATATGTGTTTTTTTCTGAGTGACCATTTTCCTCAGAAACCAGACCTCAGATCGAGACGTTGAAGATGTCATTTTTTTTTTAATCATGTCTGGCAGGTACAGTTTTACGGAAATTTGACCGAACACTTTCGACGGAAGGAGGGGACAAGACCCCAAAAAACGATAATATAAGAAATTTTAAAATTGAATTGATAATTTAAAAAACGTTTTAATGAAAGCGGTTGTGAAAATCCTCCTTTTTCTGTGCTTAAGGCACAACCCCAAGTAACACCGCTAGTTTTATATAAAAATTAAGACGCAATAGAGAAAAAAGCATGCTCCACAAACGAACCGCCCACTTCCCATACAACCCCAAAATAGAAAATGACAAAAATATAATTAGATATGTGCTCTTTTTATATAAAAATAAAGAAGTTTTAGAAAAATGGGTGACATCCAAACACGAACACGCCCACCACACATACATCCCCAAAATTTAAAACTCTATAAAAAGGCTTCTCCTTAATCTACAGGAAAAAAATTTAAACATTTAAATTTTATATTAAAACTAAATTGTGGAAGAAAAGTGGGCGTCATCTGCCTACGAACACACCCACCTCCCATACAACTCATAGTTATGAAAACTCTATAAATAGGCTAATATTTAAGCTACATACCTGAAATGGAGTGTTTGTGTAGATTATATCAAAACTGAGGTGTGTTTTTTTGGCAAAAAAATTGGCATCAACCACTCAAGAACACACCCACCTCCCATTCCACCTCTAACTGGAAACTTTATAAAGAGGTTTGTTTTTACTTTGCAGGAAAACAATTTGATATGAACGATATTGATATGAATACATTTTAGACGTATAGTAAAATTTTTTGAAATCTCATACAAAAAGAGCTACAACGTAAGAGCTATTTTTTATAATTACGAATCGGCCGGCCGTGGGTGTATTTTAACTTCGACCATGTCGAAGATATATCTTACTTAGTTTTTTTTTTTATCTTTGAACCAGGGATTTCAGGTGTCAAACCTATTCAGTCAAGTCTGCCTTAGTTCGGGAATGGGGCGATAGATAAGTAGGAGAGAAATGCAATCAAGAGAAACAAGTGTTGAATGTTTTATTTGTGGCGGAGCACAATGCGAATTTGAATCTGAGGCAATTGTTATGCCTTTACCTCAGTCAATTCGAGTTATTAGCAATCTCATGCCACAAACATCTCTACCACCAATTACAACTTTCAAAGTCGTATATATTGATGAGTTTTTAATTTCAGTTGATAAGAAGTGTGGAAAGAATTAAAGAAAGGTCAAAGCGTAGGACCATGGCTAGATCGGAATTCGAACCTTGAACCTCTGTGTTGGCCGCAGTACGCGTTGGGGTATAAAAATTCATTTTTTTATGCAATAATAGGAATGCAATAGCATTTAGATTTAATGATGACGAAGTTCATTTAAAAGCGTTGCAAATTTCATAGATATAGCCATATTTATAGCTGGAAAATATACTTATTGAATAAATTTAATGAATTTTTAAGCTCTTCTACCAAGCAAACTAATTTACGAAGCCTGTTTATTACATAATTAGTATATTATAAAACTGCATGTCAAATAAAATGATATTTCTCTTTATTTACAAGACACAAAAATTAATAAAAAAATGCATTCAATAATGAATGAATTCTGCGTTAAAAAAAATTATATAAAAAGAATATTCACACAGGAAAATGTTGAGCAAAGCGAAAATAGTGCTCTGTTGCTGACAAAAGTTGGTTGGTCCCTTCTACAACAGGTTTTGAAAACTAAAGGAAGAACATGCGCACACACACACACACACACACTCACAAATATAGCTACTAATGTATTGGTGCAAAAGTGCAGCGGGCAAGCAGTTCGAAATACTTTGCCGCCGAAAGCCTGTCGGGACTTTGTAAGAATTTTAAATTGAAAACTTTAGCGGAGCAAAGCACCGGGTTAAAGTAGAGTGAGCAAGCAAAGGAGAGAATGGTTTTACCTTTCCATAGAAAGTGTAGTGCAATAACTTGCCGACATGTGCAAGCATACTTTTTCATAGTACTGTTGGCTGCTTTTATGGTATTTGTGCATTTTTTTGCCATATTTTTTTTTTTTTTTTCATGGAACATGGCTAAGGGACATCGTTTAAAAGTGGCAAATGTAGTAGCTTCAAATTCTTTACCATGTTTCTGCAACTGCTTTAATATAATATATTATTTACTCTTTTTCTATTTTCTGTTCTTGTTGAAATTTTGTCTTGTAGAAATTTTTAAGAAAGTTCGTTTCTTTGTCGAGAGCACGCTGGAAAATTATTACTTGGTCCCTTCTGTTCTGCACTTCAGCTCCTGCAAGTAATGTTTAAATAAGCATTTTCTGGGAAAGCAAAAAAAAAAACTACCGTTTTATATGTACGAATATTGCTGAGTTTTATTTTGGAGGAAAAATTATTTTTGCATAATCATGCAGCTGTTGTTGAGTTCGTTGACAGTAAGTCGTTTGAGTAATTTCTACGTTTAACGTTTTTTCCAGGCATCCTTTTATGAATGTATCTTTCTGGTAAGTCATAGTTTTGAAAAAAATATATTTTTTGGAAAATTTATATATCATTTCGAAATATTGTAGGTATACTTTTTGATACTATTAAATGTTGTTCTAACAGCATTTTCAGCTGAGCTATTGGCAATGAAGTCTATTGCTCTATAAAATAACTGCTATTCTATACTAGAAATTCTGCTTTGATGATGCAGAGTCTGCAAATTTAAAAATCAAATAAATAATATAGTGTTGGGTAAAGAATTGTGTGGTGACCGTGGTATGCGTGTAAAGTGTTTGGCTGGCATGATCGAAGCTCGAGATCGATTCCCACTCGTGGTAAAGTTTTCGTCAATAAAAAATTTTTTGATCAGTCACCACCTCTCTGCAGACAATGGCAAACCTCAGAGAGTAAATAATGTCATATAAAGCTTCTTGAGAATATGAATTTAAGCCGTTCGAAGCCGGCATAAAACATGTTGGTCCAGTTCTCGGTCAATTGTGTGCAAACTTTTAATTACACACACAACACAATTGGTCATAGAAGCTCAGTCAAAGTCTTTTTAAGGACTAAAAGAGCCAATTTGTGTTCGAATTTTTTTACAAGGGCGGATAAAATTTCAACTGGAACGTGCAATGGTTCAACCATTTATGTCCATTTATTATTATTTCATATATAATCACGAGATAATATGTTCACCCTATGGGGAACATCCCTCCAGGAAATGTGAGCATTCCCGGATGTTACCTGGAAACATTCCATGGAATGTAGGAAGCATTGTCTTGCATGCACACTCAATTGGTTTTTTTATATTGCATGTCATTAGAGGGAAACATTCCTCTCCGTTGTGCTAAAAACTGAAGTAAAAACATTCCTCTTCGCTGTGCTAAAAAAGTGATATGGAAACAGTCCTCTCCCCTGCTCTGAAAATTAATGTGGAAACAGTCTTCTCCTTTATTATAGAAATGAATGTGAAAACATTCCTCTCAAAAATGAATTGTGGAAACAAATATAACAAATAACTTAATATTAATTCTTGTTATCATATCATTCATTGAATAGTATATTTAAGAGGAAATATGTTTATTTTACTTCACAAGATTTCACAAGACTACATATTATAAAGGCGTACCATTTTTACAACCGCAATTTTTACTCTCCACTCATTCGGTTAAAAATCTTGTCATAATTGCTTCACAACAAGTAAAAGTTTCCACACGCATTCTAAAAGAAGTAGTTTGGAAACAACATAAATTCGAAACTTCACTTAAGCTTCCAAAAGATACGATGGGGAATGTTTCATTATCACTTTTAGATGGAAGCCTTCCGATTTTTTCTGGAGGGTATATTATCAAACAAAAACATATTAATAATGAATAAAACACTTTTTGATGTGCAATTTGATAAGCTAACATTGCCTTACATTGTAAAGAAACTATGTAATTAACAAAAAAAATAAATACACTAACAAAACTAGCGGTGTTATCAAAACATTGCTTCTTACAGGTGTAATATTACGGTTCTCACAATATAGAAGCCTATTGTGAGCCTCTTATTATATAAGGCTATGAAAACTTTCATAAAGGCTGTTAGATCCTGGCTTAAGAGGTGCTTGGAGGTCGTGACAGCCACATACGAGGTTGTTATAACTTTCAGTGAGGAGATGCATTCGGTTTTGGTAACCGAATTACGGTAAGTGGAATTCAGTTTAAGTAGCCAAATTGTGAAGCAGCCATACCAACACCTTTTGCGGCTGATATAAAGATTTATGATATCTTAGCAAATTTTGTGTTGTTTTTGCAGTAAATTAAACATTAAAGAAAATTTAAGAACAAATATGTGACAAATTGCTAAATTGAAAAGAAATCTAACGGCCATGGAAAATGTTTACAAAAATGTTCGCCATTTGAAAAAATAAATGTCAGCGGATATTTAAATTGTTCACAGTAGAATACCATTTGTAATAATTTTGTAGCATATAAGCTTTGCAGCTTATCATATTTTATTTGTAGCGGAGGATGCCCACCTGCTGAACAGGCCCACCTACTGAACACTGTCAGTTCTGAAATAAATACAGAAAACAGCGCCAATGTGTTGAGCGTCTTTTGACAAATCATTGAGTTCTACATGGGTGTTGCTTAAATTAAACGACCGTCGAAAACATAATATTCGAAAAAATTAAAGCTGATCAAAAGTATAGAAACTCATACGGCATTGCATTAATTTTTCTCTTCACGACCGCCAGCGTTTTCCAACACGAACAAGTCGTGTTTAAAAATGTGTTTTCATTTTTGCCTCCATGAAGACCTGACAACAACGAATGTTGGTGAGTGACATGAACATTTTAAAGCTAACACATGTTTGAGACGGGGTCACATCGATTCGTTGAGATCGATCTTACTTTGTGTACGTGAAGCGCAAGCAAATGTAAAAAGAATTCATGAAGAATTTTTGACAGCACGCCAACTCGGTTACACACAAAAATGAAATGAAAATAAAATTGTGTGTTATGTGCTTTAAGAAAAAGATCGTGAAGGTGTGTGAATTTTCTGAAGCCTGGTATATTGTTATCAGAACTACAACTATGACATCGAAAGTCTTATATTTCTTCCCAAGAGCAGAAATATTCTTAAGCACATATACTAGAATTGTCGCTAAAAACTTATTGTTATGTCAAATCTTAAATTCGACACTTGATGAAAATGTTGCTCAGGTTGAAAAGCAATAACAAATTTTTCTTTTACCGCGTACGCATTTACATGGAAATAACCATACATATATTTCAGTATCATATAACGGTTTCATATGTAAATGCAAATGGCTTTTGCTATTATCGTAAAAAAATCGTGGCGTGTTTTTCGTTTTAATTCAAAGTGAAAATGAGCAAACGAATTTAATGAAACATATTCTAAATTTTTACAATTATGTGTTATCGCCTTCACTACGTGCGCTTATTTTCAAAATGGAATTATGTTAAATACTGCCAAATCAACAAATGCCACAAAGTAATTTTTAGTCAAAGATGAACTGTTAAATTCATTGAGAACACATTTAGTAATACCAAAAGTATGCAAATCTTAATCCATTTCTTTGGAAACCACAAATTTTTCATTGACCTAAAAAACATTCTTGAAGTGTTTTAAGTGGTTTTATTAGTTTTGAAGAGGATTCGACTATAGAAGTTGCGTTAAATATTTGCACTATATGAAAAGCATTATTAATTTTTTTTAGTAATCATGATCATCGTTCTGAGTCGAATTGGTTTTTTTCTTAAATCTATTTTTCTTAGTATTTTGTACAAATAATATTGTTTTTTTTTGTTTAGTGCTAAGAAGATTTAGCAATGAACAAATAAATAAATTTCCAACAAGGAAAAATGACATAAAATATCAAAAGTTTATTTATTTTGAGCAATACGGTCTTGAGTTGATTTGCATCAAAAGGACGATGTTGTATTAGTTGAGAAGCATTTTCTAGGTCTTCATTGGTTTTTACACACAAATTATTTCCAAGTAACTTTAAGTAACATATATTATTTTTTTCTTAAATCTAATCTTAAGTAATAGATAATCGACGCACATGTTTCGTTGAGCACATGTTTATATTATCAAACTGCATTGGAATGATTTGATGTTTCATAACAACCATGATTTAGAAAAGGCTGCCGCCCTAGTTTTGTGCTTGTGTTTTGTTGTGTTGTGTTTATAAAATATGTTGTATATCCGACATAAAAGAGATTTTGAGACAAGTCGCTAAAAATGTGTATATTTTTGTTACTCATACGTAACGTTGCACTAAATATCACTTGAAATCTTTGTAGAGGATGTCCTCTAAATGCACTTAAGTGCAAAAAAGAAAATGCTGCAATACTAACTTTGCGCACCCTATAAAAATAAATAATACAGCAAAATCCTCTTATATATACACACACACACACACACATACACACTCGCACGAATGCACACATTCAAATTTTTAAAATCATTCATGCAATGACGCTTAATATCATATTGAATAAAGAAATTTCTTGAAATGCTTTCTTGAACTATTTCAGAGCAGCTAAAAATATTTTGCATAAGTATGCGTTTTTCAACATTCCTCAACAAAGACATCATCAGCTACACAAGGACTTCACAAGATTCTCACAGGTATTAGAGTGTGACATTGTGCGTGCTTGCGTGTGTGTGTGTGTGTGTAATTGTGTGTGGCTTGTAGTCGGAGAGTGTGCTAGTATTTGGTAGCATCTTTCTTGACTTTGGCTGCTGTTTGGTGCAGACGTGCTTTCAATTGTTAATTTGTTAAATTAAATTTTCATTATTTCAATACGTGCAGAAATGAAACGAATGCAATTTATTGTTAATTGCCGTTGTTCTTCTCTGGCATTATTATTGTTGTTGCACGGTTGCTGAACTGCTTTTGTTGTTGCGTCAATGCAGAGCTTATTTTGTGCGTTGTATGCAAATTACTTGAGTTTTACAGTGAAGGTAGGAAAATGTTGTGTGTCTTGGGGTGATGTTGATGTGTGTGTGAATCAGCTTAAGAGATTTAAATGCAAATATTCATAGTTAACAACTTTAACTGCTTCGTTTGCGTTTGCCACACCCTGTTAATTAGTCAATTTTTGGTTCTTAGTCTCATATTAAACTGCCTTGATTACAACTCTAGAGTGTGTTTGTATGTATATGACTATTATGTGTGATATTGTCGGCTAGTGTGGTAGTTGTTGTGTCTGTTGGTGTAAGATAATTATAATTTACCGTCATTGTGAATTTATTAATATAATTAATTGCATTTCCACAATTGAATTAAATACATTTTGAACGTAAAATCTTAATGCATATTAATGAAAAATTATCACATTTTGATTCTTTTTGACAATAAACACACACTCAATCACACAGTTTATTAAACCTGGAGTTCATAGAATTTTGGATTTAGAAATTTTATGCAGAATGTTGCAGATTTTGTTATAAGTTAAGTTAAGAATATATAAAGTAGCAAAAAAAAAAAACACAGTTAAATGCAGTAAAATAATTAATCATAATTCATTAAAAAATTAGCTTATTTCTTAAATATTTTTTATAACAAATTTGATTAATTGTATAAGAAAATGACTCACCATTGGACGACGTTGAAAATACAAAACTATGCGTCAGATCACTCCAACCATAACGATTTCTGTAATAAAAAGGGCAAGAATTTAGAATTTGTTTTTGACTTTAGTTAAGTATTATAACAAAATTCCAAAAATAAATTATGTTTCTAGATCTTGATTAAATTTGTAATTTCTTATATTATTATTTAACTGTGAATATAGAACGCGCCAAATTTTGCGGTACAGCTTTTTAAGTACCCAATTTTATTTATTTTTTATTTTAAAGTTCTTTATTGACACAAGTCACTTATTATAACTTCTTTTCAACAACTTATAGATAACCAAAATTAGTTAAGATTTAACGAAATGGCAACACTTTGTATGATAGCAAGTCTATACATGGGCATCAGTGTTTGACGACAAAAACTAAAATACGTTAAAATTAGCGCCATTCAGCGAGCTCTCAACCGATTTTGACATTTTTGAGCTCAACAAAAAGGTACATTAGCGCGCAATGAGAAAAATAATGTTGTATATATATTAAAATTGTTAAAAAATGAATTTTTTTGTGAAATTAACGAAAAAAAAAGAATTTGCTTCTCTGCACGCTTTATTTTGTATTTAATCAAATTTATTTTTAAACAGTCTTATTCTACGTGAAATTCTTTTGAAAAGAAGTGCCATTTAGTTTTTTTTTCTCACTGGGCAAATGGCTGTAAAATTCAATGAATGTCGACACAACAAAGTTTAAAAACTTCAACTTTAAAAATTAATTACAAAAATTGATGACGACTTTGAGAGGTTTGCTTGTGCTTTTTATACCCTAAACCTGAAAAATTCAGGGTACCTATATTAACTTTGTGCAAACGTTTGTAACGCATAGAACGAAGCGAGTCCGGTATAGAAAAGTATATATATTCTTGATCAGCGTCACCACGTGAGTCGAGCTATTCATGTCCGTCCGTCCGTCCGTCCATCTGTCCGTCTGTGTGTTGTCCGTATACACAGGATAAGAAGAAGGAGTTGAGACAATTGAATAAAACCTGGTACACATAATCACATGCACCCAAGGATCTGCACTATTGAATATTTTTGGAATCCGCACACGGACAAGCCTACCTTCCATACAACGCAAAAATTGAAAACTGCATAAATAAGCCCAAAACTAACCTACAACAATTAAATTTGGTGTGTATGTGTTTTGTATCAACACAAAGATGTTTTCGAAACATGGACGTCATCCGCTCACGGACACGCCCACCTTTCATACAACCCAAAAATTGAAAACGCAATAAATAAGCCGCTGTTTAACCTACAGAATTAAAACCTGACACGTATGTTTTTTATGTTAAGACAAAGATAGTGTTGAAAAATGGATATCATCCGCCCACGGACACGCCTACCTCCCATACAACGCGACAACTGAAAACTGAATAACTTAGCTCATAATTAGCCTACAACAATTAAATTTGATATGTGTGTGTTTTATACAAACACAAAGATGTTTTCGAAAAATGAACGTCATCCGCTCACGGACACGCCCACCTCCCATACAACCCAAAAATTTAAAACGCAATAAATAAGCCTCTGTTTAACCTACAAAGCTAAAATTTGGCACGTATGTTTTTTATGACAAGACAAAGATGGTTTTGAAAAATAGACATCATCCGCCTACGAAAACGCCTACCTCCCATACAACCCAAAAAGTTTAAAACTCAATAAATAAGGTTATGTTTGTCATAGAGAAATTAAATTTGGTATGTATGTATTTTATACCAAAACTAAGGTGTGTTAAAAAATTGGGAGTAGTCCGTCCATGAACACGCCCACCTCCTATAGCGAAAGCACAATAAAGGCATTAACTGTGAGCTACAGGAAAAATATATTATTTTTTTGGTTCTTGAAAAGTGGGTTTAGGGTATTTCATAGTCGGCCTAGACCGACTTTAGACTTTTTTTACTTGTTTAGACGTCACACCGTGTAATTAAAGGAGAATATTAAACATCCGAAAGTTTTTGCAATTAAAGTAAAGACTTATTAAAATGACGTGATGTTTTTGTCATCTTGTGTAAAAGTGTAAGTTGCATTTCTTGTACTTATTCATTGTTTTTGTATGGCACTTCTTGGAACTGTTACGAAAATCTTCTTCTTGCAGACCCACTTTAGATATCTTTGGTAACTTGGCAGGAGAAAACCCTTATCGACATCAACATGATCATGTGATTCATCAGAAGTTAATAACAAATAAGAAGCAGGATGATTTACAAAAGCTTAGTCGTACCATGGGAGGACGCGGCCATCGTTTTGGGACTAAGGTTTGATAATCTCTCCTGAAAGCACTTGCCAAAACCAGAAATTCTGCATCATTACGTTCAAATAAGAGATTTATGATGTCATTCATTTTTTTGCTATTTTTTATTTATGAGTAACATTAATGGGGCGTAACATTAATTGTCAAGACTGGTTTTTAGGTTGCTTTTTTTCGACTATTTCGTGGGAAATACCTACAAAAAATTCCCTCAAAATTCCAAAGATTGAATTACATTAAACTAATTTTCTAAAAAAACACAAATAAAGCAGTTTAGGAAATTTTGTTCTCCGATTAAGTTAATTTTATACATAATGGCTACAACGAACGATGATTTTGTACAGTTTGAAAAATGTTCTGCCTTCATTTCAATTCATGAAAATTCGGTACTTCCTCAACTTTAAAGCCTAATATCCCATATCGATGTGTCAAGTTGGTTCTTCGAAATTTTTTATAGGAAATTAAATTTTCTACAAGTTTGTCCTTTACATTTTTTTTAACTCTTGTCATTTACAAGATAGGGGCAAAAAAATAAGGTTTGGGTGACCAGTACGACCTCGCCGGTGTGATTTATAACTTCACCGCAATGAGTACTTTTGTAGAGTTTTTAATTCTAAAGAAAACCTCTTATGTCCTAGACTATAGCATAAAATGCCTCTTAACTGTAAATATTTAAAAGAAAACAAATTAAAGTTTAAGAGCATTTTAAGAAGGAAATCTTTACATGCCTTCGGTGAGCACTTAATATTAATAGTAAGTGCTCAAATTTTGGGGGAATTTTTTTTTAGGTATTTCCCACGAGATGAGAGTTAAAAAAAAAATAGTCGAAATAAAGCTCCATAGCAGTTTTTGTGGTTGCTTAAGGAAGGACATAACATTCGCGGCAGAGAAAACAGACCTTTTTTTAAAAAAATGCAAAAAATTCAAATTCATAAAATTTAAAAATTCATAACTCAGTCAAAAACAAACATTTTTCCAAAAATGTTTATTATTGCAGAGAATTGAACAAATTACAATAAAAAAAACAACTCGCGTGCAGCAACGTTCACGTGGCAGAAGTGAAACTTCTTAAACATTGAGAAATAAGAGAGATTTTAGTGTGAAATAGAGAGAGAAAGTATCTGAAAAGCAATTCAATCAATACGAAATGGAATAATAATCTGTTGATTCAATATTTAGATCAAGGGACCGTACAGGATATGGTTTTATCGAAAGTGTCACATAAAGGGTGTTTTTTTATGGGGTTTTTTTCTCAATATGGATTAGTCTATTGTCTAACAGTTGTTTTGACAGTTTAAAGTGACGTCTCTACTCAGTTTTGTTTGGCAAATCATCATGAATAGGTTAACTCCAGAACAACGCTTCCAAATCATGGAAATTTATTTTCAAAAACAGTGTTCAATTAAAAATACTGTTTGGTGCAGTCTATGGGCTGGTGGAATCATCGGTCCTTATTTCTTTAAATATGGACGACGTGTTACCGTGAATGGAAATCGATACAGAATCATGATCAATGAATTTTTGTTGCCAAATCTTTAAGATATGGATGTGGACAAAATGTGGTTTCAACAGGATGGTGCCACTTGTCACTGCGGGCGAAACAATTGACTTATTGAAACAACATTTCAACGACAACATTATTTCGATTTAACGCCACTTGATTATTTTTTGTGGGGATACGTGAAATCCTTAGTTTATGTGGATAAACCAGCAACGATTGACGCTTTGGAAACCAATATTCCACGTGTCATTGCTGAAATACGCCCTCAAATGCTTGAAAAGGTGGTCGAAAATTGGACCTTCAGAATGACCTTTGTGCAAAATAGTCGTGGTAGTCATATGCTAAAAATTATATTCAAATGTTAAATGCCAAGAAATTATCTAGCAAATAAAAAATTTCTTTTGGCCATTTCATAATTTGGCATGTGTTTTATTTAAATTTCAAATTAGCAAGCTCTAAATAAACTGTTATCTTCTCAGTTTAATTTTTTCCAACAAAAATAAAAGTTATTTTGTGCCTTATAGTTGTTTTTTGGCAAAAATAACAGTGACTTTTAACTTTTATTTTATCGATAAAAAATAACAGTTATTTTCTGCCGTTTATTTTTTGGGTCAAAAATATCAGGTAATTTATATTTTTTCTAAAATCATTTTACTGACTAAGAAACTTTTGATATCATTATTTTCATCTCAGCGGTAAGACATTTTACACATGGTGTAAACAGTTCAATCTGTCAAGCGGCCTTTAAAAACAAAATTGCTTGATAGTTTTGACCGAAAAAATTAAAATCACAAAATAACTGCTATTTTTGACCGATATAATAAAAAGTCAAAAGTAACCTTTATTTTTCATCAAAAAAAATTTTTTTTTTCGAAAAATATTTTTTACCGAAAAAATTAATATCACGAAATAAATGCTATTTTTGACTAATAAATTATAAGTCAAAAGTAACCTTTATTTTTACTCGAAAAATCCTCGAAAAAATACAAGGAAAAAAATAACAGTTAAATTTTAACTTTGAAAGAATCAGTCTAAAATTTTAAAGGCACTTAATATTCGTGAAGCTGAGGACATTTGTAACATAATGGTATATTTACATTACATACATTTGAAAATTGTAAAATAACAGTTATTTTCGGTCCTTGTATTAGTTCAATTGGTGTTTTAGTTGCCTTCGAAAATTGCTAAATTGCAATTACATAATACCCGTTGACACAGCCTCCGAACGCAGATGCAAATCTTGTTGATTATTACCTCCTGCTTCCTGATCATAATAGTTGCTATGTTGAGTGAGGGCCTCGTAAAGCTTCGTTGTTGAGTGCGTCAACTTGGTTGGCTATAAAATTTTCTTGAGATGAGATTTTTTGAGATTTGGCTGAGTTCCAAAATATATTTTTCAGTTCAACTTAAACAAGAATTGTAGTCTTGAAGCTATTCAAGGACAACGCAAAATATCCAAATTTTACGTGATGAAACAACAAGCTTTTAATGCTGATTTTTCGAAGCAAATATTTCGAATAATAAGCTAATTTACAGTTAATTCTGGGCATATGGCCGCATGTTTACTGATTTTTTTTGGCATGTAATTGAAGATTGATTTCAACAAGATGGGGCCACAAGCCACACAACAGCAGCAAATAGAACTTTGTTCAACAGAAATTTTCAGGACCACTTATTTCAAGATTTGCACATGTCAATTAGCCTTCAAGATTGTACAATTTGACCCTGTATTGATTCTGTTGTTGCAAGAATTGAATTTGAAACTCAATTAGTCTAACTCAGCTTTGTTTTTTTTTTTGTAAATTTTTTTTAAGGACTTTTCATGTTTTTCTTCAATTTTATTTATGTACAAGTGTTACCAAAAAATCTCTATCAAATTTTTAAATTTTGTTACTACTTAGCTTTAAGAAACAAATTGATGAACACCTTGCTTAGCTTTGAACTGGATGACACTGTTGTTGACTCTCGCTAATCAATTTCCATAAAATCTGCATTGAATTTAATATTTGGAAAAGAGTGCAACAAAGTACCTCACCTCTCACAACCGACCCATCCTAAGCACCGTATTCAACACATGCATTTGCTACGCACTTACCTTGCTTGCACTGTCGCTTCGTATTGTTGATCGGGATCCAGTCCACGAATCATGTAACTCAATCCTTGCGTGTAATGATGTGACAACGGAATCGCTGGCAGGACAACATTACGCCAGTCGTTGCGAGTCCAGTATTGCATGTTGCTGTTGTAGACGACGCCAACGTTAATGCGATGATTATGGTTATTGCCACCACCGTACGTTTGCTGCAGATCCGAAGAAGACGACGACGACGACAATGAAGAAGAGGATGAAGCATGGTCGATAGAGTTGTCGACCTCATGTCCTTGTGGCATCCTTCGGTACGACAACTTGTATTCCTCGATTGGTGTGTGTGAATCCAACGTCCAAGAAATATTATATCTAAATTGGAAGAAGCAATGCATGTTATATAAAATGGAAATTGTATACAAGAGGAAGCAAGCAGAAAAGGGAATGGATAAAGTTAAGTTTTATATACAAAAATATTGAGCACGCGGCAGAACATTAAGGCGAGTTGAACACCAGCTAACACATAAGAAAAGAATTAATAGACTCTGGTTTGAGTTTGAGTGCGCCAAGAATTACTAGAATAGTTCAAACGCCGGGATATGCGCGAATGGAGTGCAATAGTCAAGCGACGATAACTTAAGTCCCACAGGCAGGATATTGCAGGCAGCCAAGAAATATACGCAGTGAAAATAAATAATAATATCTTTGCTTATGTTGAGCCCTGGTTGGTAAGTAAAAAAACAAAAGAAGAAATAAGCATAATAAAGAATAAAAAAAGAAAAAATAAAAATACAACTTCAGCACTAAAATAGGGTTCCACTTCTCAGAATAAGGTCGGTAGGGTTGGCTGAGTAGAATAGTGGCAGCAAATGAAGGAATTCCAAAAGCTGCTAAAGTTGTTTACACGCTCACTCACTGTCAATTGCAAACCCTGCGAGAGCCAAGTTATTTCTTTGTTTATATATTAGTAGCTGCGTCAGTTTGAGGACGAGGATAGTGCCAGAAGTGTGGGTGAGGTCAAAAGCAAGTGATGTGCTGCTTACGTGGCTAATAGGATGAGCATGAGCAGGGAGTGAGAATAGCGCGTTAACGTTGAAATAAAATAAGCAACTAAAGCTGCTTAACATCATTCAAGCAGGAGCTGGTAAATTGCTGTGAAAATGTTTGAGAGAATTTCAATTTCTTTGAAAAATTTCAGTTAAGACGTAGCACACATAAATCGTTCTTTGTATTGATGAAAGAACTGAACTGACATTCAGTAAGGTAAGCATAATTCTAGTTAAATTATCTTACAAAATAGTTGTCGAATTTATTAAGAATATATTTATGTGAAGGTAGCCGACTTGGCAGGCGGGTAAAGAATTTCTTGAGAGGATGGTTGAATTAAAAATAAATATATTCACAGAGACACAGAGAAGCTGCAGAAGAAAAAAAAATCATAAGCCTGAGTATTCAGCCGGATCGAAATTTAGAAATTGCCGGACACCGACTCATAAGTTAGAAGGACTAACATAAAAACTATTTCTGCATCATTTTTTTTTTGGATCGAAGACATCTCAATGGAACGGTTTTGGTTCTCCTAAACCCTTTTTTTTCAACTAGGTACACTCAGAAAAAAAACATATACCTTGCTCCGGTAAAAAATTTCTCTATTTTCGATAATAGCAATTTTCTCTTTTTCACATAAGGTTTCTTCAATTAGAATAAATTTTTACATATCTCTAAAAACCATATATTTTGACAAATTTTTCTTTTTCATAGAAGCTTTTTAGCATTTTTAGAGAATTTTTAGGATCACATTTAGAGAAGAGCATTCTCTCGAGCAAAGTCTAAACCATTTTTTCTCTAATCATCATATTCCGAGAAAATTTTTTCTGAGTGTAAGCATAATTCTAGTAAAATTAACTAACATAACAGTTGCCAAATTTATTAATTAGATATTTATATGAAAGGGAGCCGACTTGGCGGCGACTAAAGAATTTCTTGAGATAAAGATGGTTGAGTTACAAATAAATCTTTCGCAGAGAGACATACATGCTGCAGAAGAAAAAACATAACTTAAACCTGAGTATTTATTTACAGTAAAAAGCTATGAGGTGTTTCATAGAAATAAATTGGAACTCAAACAACATGAGATTCTTTCATTAAATCAGAATCTTCTTTATAAATAAAAATGATAAGGTGTAACGGTATAAACAAACTTGTAAATAAATGAGCCATTTATAAATAGCTCATAGAGTTGGTCTGGTTTTTTAATTTTTTCTATATTAATGCGAGGATGGTTTGTGGAAAATTTATCCTTTTTTACCGCCCACAAATCAAGAAAAATGTCATATATCAGATAATTCTGGCAGTATAAGACTTATGCGTATGGTTACTGTTGGCAACTGTACAAAAAATGGGCGTATTCACACCTCATTTATATAGTGTATACTTTGATAATTAAACTTTTTTTGCGTAAATATATGTTGCAGCGCCCCCTTTTTCCGATCAGCTATATAAATAAATATAAAAAGACTAGCAGGCCACAGTCGTCCGAGGCTACGCCACGGACATTTTATCTTTATCAATAATACCTTTGTATATTTGAAAAATTTTAATAATTAGAAAAGTTAAAATATTTGCATATTATTTGTATTTGAAAGCAAATTATATTAAATAGTATAATGATAATAAAGTGAAGATATTTTAATTTAAGTTATTTAATACTTCAGTATTAACAACGTTTTTTGATTCATTGGCATTATCAGAAATAAGAAAAATCTGCTTTTCTGCTGTACCGAATGGTTTACCATAATATACTTCTACGTTTTTTAAAGTTTTTTATTAAATATTTATTATACTCCACCCGCAAAGCGTAACGGGCACAATAATTTTGTCACAAAATTTTTTTCACCACCATGAGTCGATTAAGCCATGTCCGTCTGTCTATCTGTTCATTCGTTTGTCCACACGATTACAGCCGTCTCTTTATTGCAAATCTCTTTAAAGTCCATAATGAAATAATTTTCATGATTTGAGATTTGTCGTACAGTGGTGCTCCAGTTAAACGAAAGATATAATGTCCAGGGTCGTTCGGTAAATCGAAAAGTTCATTAAATCGGAATACTTTTTTCGAGTTTTTTATCATATAACAAAGCTAATAAATTTGTCAACTTGAAACAAATATCCTTAAATTTTTTGTTTTAATTATGCACTCCAATAAAGTTGAATTTTTGAACTTGTTTTAGGTATTATTAAATGTTTAGAAAGCTGCTGATTAAAATCTGTTCACACTCCAAATGAAAAATCCAAGGGCCTTACTCTGTAACGCGGTTCGAAAGTTAAATTGTTCGAATTCGGAAATTTGATACTCTGCAATTCGACTTTCGCATTAAATATTTTGACATTTCTTCTGTTTCTTCACCCGGTTTTTCGCATTCTTAACGTTTAAAAGTCAGTTATGCTATTTTAACTGAATATTTGATGAAACGATAAGTTAAGTTACTGTCAGTAATGCGAAAGAGTTACCTATTGAGATTTTACTTTCGAATCGCATTTAATTTTCGAATTGCATTGCCTTTTGAATCGCGGTACAGAGTAAGGCCCCAAGATTATGTCGATACATTCCTATAATGTTTTTTAAAAAGGAAACCCTTCAATATGTATGTTAGCCCGAAGGGACTATTTGAGAATAAGATAAGTAAATACATATTAATGTTATTACAAATTCAAAAACAAACGAAGCGAGCTCAGAGAAGCAAATGTTGTTAAATAGAATACCTACAATTTTAAATGTTCGCAATATAGAGTCAACAACATTAAATAAGGGTTCGTTATATTGGAAGTTCAAAACCTTCATAATTTATACAAAAATTAATGTGTTCAATTGAAAGATCATACATAAGTCTTGTTTTCTTGTTAAATAAAACGTACTCTGAGTTTGAAATATGAAAAATTGGAAAAAAAATATAAGACTTCGGGCAAGTCGAAGATAATTTTTTAATGGTTTTATTTTTTATTTGTCTTTTATTCATCATTAAAGTGATAATAATTTGCTTTGGGAATTATGTAGATAATGACTATGAAACAAATTTCTGATATCAATTTGTTATCACTGTGATATTGTGATATTTATGGTCGAGAATAAGGCAGTCAAATGTTACAGACCTCAGTCTTGTCTATTAAAGTCGAAGCTAAAATGTATAAAGAGTACTATAAAGAAATTTATAAAAATTAGAAAAAAGTTTTTTAATTTAATTTTAATATTTTTTCTAATTTTCACTTAATTTTTATATAGAAGACGTGGATCGATTTCGAAAAAACATTTAAATTGATAGTTATTCAGGGTCACTGAGGGAAAATTTGTTAACGTTTTACTTCCCGGTCCTATTTTTTCCTCAATTATGCAAAATTATTCAAAATAGATCTTTGGGGATTTACTCACTATTGCTAGTCAAAATTTTGCGTAAACAAAACATTTTTGAAAAATTCCTTGATTGTGGAAA
Source organism: Tetanocera ferruginea (assembly GCA_958299015.1). Classification (NCBI taxonomy): domain Eukaryota; kingdom Metazoa; phylum Arthropoda; class Insecta; order Diptera; family Sciomyzidae; genus Tetanocera; species Tetanocera ferruginea. The sequence goes on from OY282642.1 coordinate 79,165,821, forward strand.
ATTTTTCAGTTTTGTATAAGTTACTAAATTAATTTTCAAATGATATCAAATATATTAATATCGATGAGATTAATTTTGTATATTGTTACCTACTTTTATAAATAATACAATGAATTTGAATATATCTGTTTACTCATTTGCACTTAAACAAAATAATCATAACAGCAAATTATTATTTAAAAAAATTATATTAATTTCGTAGTACTTTTTAAGCATTGCTTTTATGAGGTTAAGTATAACCTTCTTAACGGGTGCACAATTTAGTTTCCGGCCCGGGTGCCAGCAACCCTAGATACGCCACTGCCTCACTCCGATTGCAGTCGTGAAAGCAAATAATTGCATGCTAAATTTACCAACAATTTTCTCTTTGAGTCGCTGCTCTTGCTCTCCTAGCGCGGAGCATCGCTCTTGCATTTTCTGTTAAACTTGTCAAACTTGTTTTACGTCGAGGCATTTATTTGTAGTTAAGGGAAATACGAACACTTCATTTTTCAAACTTTTAATTTATCTTTAATCTATACAAAATATGCTATCACACTTGTGAATGCCGCATTTTGAAATATTAAAAAATTGGAAAACTACAATAATAATATGTATGTGTAAAGAAATTGCATGCGACGAAACAAATATGCACACATTGGTTTGCAGCTCATCATTCTACAGCAATAACAGCACAGCAAGGTTTATTTAACTTGTATTCCCATCACGTCAAAGAGCGCCAACTGCTTTTGGTTACTCTTCGAATGAGTTGGAGAGCGAGATCAATAAACTTTAAAGAGAAGGGTTGATGGCAACATGTAGTTTAAACTCTCGTAACACAGACGCGTGAAAAGCAAGCGACCAAACAATGCTTAGCATCGGTGGTAATTTCCTAAAAAACTTAACAATTTAATTAAATATATTTATTGTTAAATTTTCTTAAATAAACCCCACCTATGGCATTCTGTAGCACAAATATGATATTTTAAAATTTTTTTCATAAAAATCGGTCCAGTAGTTTTGGAGTCATTGGTGCACTTAATATTTCCACTTCAATTTTATATAATAGTATAGATGCTCGTTGACCTCCGATGCACCTGTGAACGACTCAACTCTGGGATATAGCTGGAATTTTTGTTGTTTTCTTAGTATTTGGGGAGAATGGTTTTAAATATTTAGTAGAAAATTTGGAAGATCGTGAAAGTCCAAAGAAGTTTTTTTTGTATTTCATACGAGAAATGTCACACAACTAAAAATTCTTGACCAATTCTTTGAAATTTGCAGGAAGTATACTACCACTCAGTTCAGGGGTTAATATACATTTTATTTTCCACGTCCTTTCACATCGTCTTCTTAGAAGATGAAAACTGTTTCAAGGTTTATTTATTTTATTGATTAACTGATATTTTTCTCCCACAAATATAGTTCAGCTAACTTTATCTAAAATCTTAAACATAAGTGAAAAAAATTGAGCAATCTTATATATATGTGTTGGAAAAATTATAAAAACAGTTAGTGTCGAAATATTATTAGAAAACCAAACTTAAGAAGAACTACCACTACTGTGGCTAATTATGGCTAATTAATGGGATTAAATATTTATAAGCTCATTTGCATAACTTTTACTATATTTATTATGATCATTATAAGTTCATTGAATACATTGAAAAAAAGCGTGAAAACAAAAAGGATTTATCTTAACATAAACGTGTAGTTCAGCAATTTGAACAAAGTAAATATCAGGTTAATAACAGCAAGAGTTTCTACTTTTAAAAAAGATTTTTTTACATTTTTATACAAGTATAGGACATAGAGTTCATTAAACCTATTCTGAAAGAAAACTCATCAAAAACCTGAGATAAAAGAAAAAAATAAGGCGATAAATATCGAAACTGATTTAAATTTCAACGAAGTAGATATTAATTTCACTTTTTTTATCAACAACAATGTTCAGAAAACGAAAAACTACAACCTCTTTCGACAAACTTTTGGTGCAGAAATAAAAACAGAACCCATTTTACACCTCCGAACAACTCCAAAACAATTTACTAGTACCAGCAATGAACCGTATAATTAGGTATCGATTGAATGAAGCAGATTTAATGAGTAGAAGTTCAAGAAAACTTTTCTATTTGCTACTTAAAGATATCAAACTGAGACTTGTTTTTGCAAACAAACATATCTACCTAGAAAATTGGCAAAACTATCTTTGGTTAGATGAAACAAAGGTTAATATCTTCGGATCTGATAGTTCTATGTATGTCAGACGATCAAAAAATATAATCTACGACTCTAAAAATCATCATAAAACCCACTAATATGCATGAGCGGAAAAGCTATGATGGAGCTGCTTCTCTTGAAAATGCCTAGAAAAGGAAAGTTAATATAGAACTATGATTAAAAATTTTCCTCAAAACTTTTAAAAAATTAGTTTTGAAGAGGTAAAATGAGTGTTACGGAATGACATTTGCAGTCTCCGGATCTTAATCAAAAAGAGGACTTGTGGGACATGTTCTAAAACATATATTGAAATTGGTATATGAAAAAGAAACACAAAGAAGAGTTTCGACATAAAATCAAGGAATCATGGAATTCCTTTATACTGGCGGTTACTTGTGCCAATGTGATGAATTCTTCAAGTAAGCAAATAATATGCAATTATTAAGAGGAACAAGTGAAGAAAATCTAAAGTCAATCTAGCCCGAATATGAAATACCCTAAATCTACTTTGTCAAAATACAATAAATGTATTGAAAATGGCGCGTACGTGAGCACGCATATATATTATATGCATTTCAATTTTGATGAAAAATTTACACATAAATAGTTTTATTCCTGTAGCTAACATGTTAATACCGTTAAAGTGTTTTCGCTATTGTAGGTTGAATGGGAGGTGGGCGTGCTCGTGAACGGATTTTGAACAAATTTTGAACATTGCATTTCTGTAGGTAAATCAAGGGCTTATTTGTAGATTTTTCTAGTTTTTTGGTTATATCCGAGTATCCGTGTCCGCAAGTTTATGACGATCATTATTCTAAAACATCTTCGTTTTGTTGTTAAATACATACGTACCAAATTTTATCGCTATAATACAAACATAAGCTTATTTACGCAGTTTTCCATTTTAGCGTAGTATGTGAGGTAGGCGTGTCCGTAGGCGGATGACGTCTATTTTTCAAAAATCTGACCTGTCAGGATTGGCGTATAAAATAGTTCAACTGAATTCTTTTAGCAGCAAGTGGAATTTCACTTCATTTTAGTAGAAATAAGAAATGTGAGTCTTTTGCAAGAAGGAAATAATTTATCAGTTTTTAAAAAACTATTGCAGTATATCGGTGCAGTATCAAAAGGCACACAATTCTGACATCACTCTTTTTAAAACTTTTGAAAATTTTTTGGTGAATAGTTCCTCTGAAAAATATAATAACTGCGTACTTTTTTTGTAGGAAAATTTTTTTTTGCACTCTCAAAATCATTAAAAATTATAAAAATAACTAAAAAGGCACATGTATTTAAACAGCTCTATTTTCTAAACTGTAAGTCGTACAGACAAAAATCTCGGATACAGTTTAAGAACCTTTTTTTAGTTCTTTTTTGGAAAAAAGTTTTTTTTTCTTATCCCGAAATTTTCCATCATGTTTTTCACACTAAATTTTAAGTTGGATCTCCACCGATTGCTATTTTTAATGATTTTTTTTGAAATGCCTACCAAAAATTACCTATTTTTCCTAAAAAAGTACCAGAAAGATCCATTCAAGGTAGTTAAACTTTTCCTGAGCGTATTTCCTGTACGAATTACAGTTAAGGAGATAGAACTGTTTAAATACATGTAAATACAAAAATTTTGCAATATACTAAAAAAATATATATTTTTTATTGTGAATAAACTAACCTACAAAGTTTCAAACAAATTGGTAGCAATAAGGTCAGATTTTGCTTAAAATTTGTCGAAATGATATGGAATCACCGATATATATGCGTTATCTATGAAAATGTTTCCTTAGTAATATTTCCTAATATTTCCTTATATACTTTATTTTAGAAACAATTGTTAAAATATGAGATGTATGTAAATCTCACTTGTTTGAAGTGATTTTCGGTTTGATGCAGCAGATCGTATTTTTTATTTTTGGAATTTTTACTTTTTCGTTTCTTTTTGCAAATGAAAGAAAAAGTTTACAAAACCTTTCTGCATTGTCCGTAAACACAGGATATTGAGACTATTTAGCATGAAACTGAAAAATATTGTAGGTATATTTTTGGAATCCACTCACACACACGCCTACCTCCAATATAACCCCAAAATTGAAAACTCTATAAAAGGCTTATATTTAAGCTACAGGAATAAAGTTCAACATAATTTTTTTTATTAACACTAAGATTTGTCAAAATGGGCATCATCCGCCCATAAACACGCTCACCTCCCATACAAACCACAATATTGAAAATACCACAATAATTTATTATACTACCTACAGGAATAAAACTTGATATGGGAGGATTTCATTTCAAAACTATGGAGTGAACAAAAAAAGGTATCACTCGGACACGAATACGCCCAACTCCAGTACAACCCACATAAGTGAAACCTGTTAAAGACTGTAAAGGAATACATGAAATATGAAAAAAGAAAAAAGTAATTTATATTTCTTTAAGTATATCACCATATATTTTGATATGATTGGAGGTTTAGGGTATTTCAAAGTCAAACTTTACCGACTTTAGAGTTTCCTTACTTGTTTTTGGCTTAGTTTTTTTTTATTTCATAATTATAACTCAAGTGCATTAATTTTTTAATAAGTTAGTATTAATTTTAATTTTTAAAAAATGTGTGCTTCAATAAAACAATTGTTTCAGTCAATGATGATGCCTCGAGGAACAGCTATAACACAGTTTGAACAATGTAGGGGAAGAGTGGCATGAAAGAGCCAAGTTTTGAAAGAGCCATCTTGATTTACGCGGTAGTTTTCATACGAATGCTTCTTAAACTATAATTTTTAAGAAGCAATACTCGCCATATGGCACCCTCGAACATTTGACAGTTCACTGATAATAAACGGCGATGGTGTATCGTATTTTGGATTTCTTCATCATTAAGTAAGTTTTTCAGAACATTTTTTTTGTTTTGTGACGTCTTCACCTTTAAAACTAACAGTAATATTATTATACTATAATTTTATGGATATATTAGGCCTACCAATAACATATTTATTTTGCCGGAAAAATCTTGATTTCATACTAATTTTTGAGGTTATGTTTCTTTGGACAATATGTTTTGAAAGAGCTGGGTTGCGGTGGTATGAAGAAGCGTAAAGGAAGTTTAAATTATTTTTGTCAAAAATGTTTTTAAGTGTTTTAAACCTCTTATTTTGTTTTTGGAATAGGTCTTATTATTATAGATTTTCTTCAAAGCGATTTAATTTTTTTGCTAAAAATATTTTTAAGCTTTTTAACTATTTTTTGTTTTTAGTTTTGAATTTTTTTATTTATTTAATTTGTTTTTGTAAAGACAATAATTTTTATAATAACAATTAATATTTTTAATAAAATATTCGTTATTTTTCGTGTTAAGTCTTGTAATAAGAAGATGGCTCTTTCAAAACTTTGGTTGGCTCTTTCAATGCCCATGTGTTATGAAAGAGCCGAATTTCATGTTTTTTATAAATTGCTACAGGTCCAATAATATAGTGGATTTTGGAAAATATTTCATGGTATTACGTTCATAAATGAATGAGAAAATACTTTTGATACAAGAATTATTAATTATTTTTATATATTTTGTAACTTTTTTAAAACTGGCTCTTTCATGCCACTCTTCCCCTAAAATTTTAGCCTGAGCATCTGATTGCATTTCAAAGAGTGAAATTTTGCATAAAATTAGAAGTAGTCATTAAATTATTGGAAATTTTTTGAAGAATACAAAAGAATTTGAAAAAAATAAAGAGATCTGGTCGAAAAAAAAGTTGAGCCGTAGCAAACAGTGACAAAAAATACGCCTAGTGAATAACTCATGTACACGGAGAAAAAGTTGAGCTGAAAACAATCCCAAACCAATTAATTTTGCGAGTGATTCTGAACTTAGACATATTTTTTTTTATATCAAGCACTAATGTGATAGCTTACCAAAAACATAACGCGCCCATTCGCGCATAATTTATGTGATGTTTGGATCATTTCACAAAAAATGCGACATGCGACCACATGCCCACATGCGACCAATATAAGAAATTTTTGGATTGTTTATAAAAAAAATAATATGCTCACTTGTGCCCAATTTATGTCATTTTGGTATTGTTCATCAAACAAAAGACACTCTCATTTGTGTTCAATGATGAAATTTATGGATTCTTAGTTAAATAAATTATTAAGTTCGAAATTTTGGAATTATTTATCAAACAAGCAAAGAAAGTCTAAAGTCCGTCTAGGCCGACTATGAAATGCCCTAAACCTACTTTTCCTAAAACCTAAACCTAAACCTAAAAAAAATATTATTGAAAATCGGTGTATCCGTGGGCCTATATTTTATATACATTTAAATGTTGATGAAAAATTAAACATACCAAGTTGTATTCCTGTAGCTCACAGTTAATGCTTCTATTGTGCTTTCGCTATGGAAGGTGGGCGTGTTCATGGACGGATTACTCCCAATTTTTGAACACACCTTTGTTTTGAAATAAAATACATACATACAAAATTTCATCTCTCTATGACAAACATAACCTTAATTTTTGAGTTTTAAACTTTTTGGGTTGTATGGAAGGTAGGCGTGTCCATGGGCGGATGACGTCCATTTTTAAAACCACATTTGGTTTGTCAAAGAAAACATACGTGCCAAATTTTATTCTTGAAGTTTAAACAGCGGGTTATTTATTCCGTTTTCAATGTTTGGGTTGTATGGGAGGTGGGCGTGTCCATGAGCGGATGATCTTTTTTTTTTAGCAAACATCTTTATTTTACATAAAATACAAACATACCAAATTTTGTTGTTGTAGGCTAATTATGAGCTGAGTTATGCAGTTTTCAATTTTTGCATTGTATGGGAGGTAGGCGTGTCCGTGGGCGGATTCCAAAAATATTCAATAGTGCAGATCCTTGTGTGCATGTGACCATGTGTACCAAGTTTCATCCAATTATCTCAACTCCTACTTCTTATCCTGTGTTTACGGACAACACACAGACAACATGAATGGCTCGACTCACGAGCTGACGCTGATCAAGAATATATATGCTTTTCTATACTGGACTCGCTTCGTTCTATGCGTTACAAACATTCAGGTTTAGGGTATAAAAAATCTTTTATGTAAAGATTAATTTAAGTGTTAATTTTAAATCTAATTTTTTTAGTCGAAGTATTATACAGGGCAACATTGATTTAGCGGCATGGAGTTGGGTTGTCGATTTTAGTATATACACTGATGAAGGTCTAGCCTATTATTTATATTATTTGAATTGACTCTTGTTCTCGCGAAAAACCGCTATTTCTAAAATTACAGAGATTTCAGCAGAGATTTTAACATAACTCCAGAACAGTAAGACTGATTTGGTAAAATAAAAAATTCGAAAATACGCAGCTAAATTGCCTCTTAGTAATATTTAAACTGTTTTTTAATTAGCTGAATAGTTTCGCAAATATTCATAAAGTTCTTCTGAAAAAACATTTTTTATGCAAAATTTAAACTTTTTTGTTATTTTATAATTCTTAAATTATCGAAGGCGTTAAAATTGCTCTGTTCTAACATAAAGTTATAAAAACACATATGTTACAAAAAAAAAGCCATATTTCATTTAAATCCATTAGCATATTTTGGTTTAATGCACATTTATCTTAGTTTGATAAAAAATTTCTAAATAAATACACAGGGGAAAAACAAATTTTTTTTTCTGCCGCAAATATTTTTGCATAAAATTCAGATTCACTTACTATAAGGCCACTAGAGCATTAATGGTAACGAGAGGGCTGACGGACCAGCAAAGAAGGGCGTCGGGCTGGGATCTGAGTTCATTGATCGATTTTTTATGAATTATAAATTATCAAAAAAGTTTAAATTTTGCATAAAAAAAATGTTTTTTCAGAAGAACTTTATGAATATGTTTTTATTTTACCAAATCAGACTAACTGTTCTGAAGTTATGCTAAAATCTGTGATGAAACCTCCTTCATTTTTAAAATAGCAGTTTATCACGAGAACCAGGATTAACTCAAACAATGTGAATTATAGGATTAAGACTTCATTAACCCATGTATCTCAATTGACTCCAAAAATTTACGCCGCAGAAAAAAATTTCTGCTTTGTTCCGCTGTGTTATTTATTTAATAATGTGTATAACAACATCGCGAGATATGTATTCTGCCTAAAAAATCGGGATCACGTTTCCTCGTTTTCAAAACAAATTTTAAAAATGAATTTCAACAAATTTCTGGACTATAAAACTGTTATTTTACTTCATAAAATCATCTCAACTCAAGAACCATCTTATCTGTTTAATAGAATCACCCTTTCACGCTCTAATCGTAATAATCAAATCGTCCCATTCAGACACCTATCTTTACTGTCAGAACGTCAATTTTTCTTATACTCTGTCAGACTATGGAACTCATTACCATCCCGATTGCAAATTATAAGCAATGTAGAACAATTTAAAAAATTCTTACTCAAATCTATCAAGTGCAATAAATCTGTGATATTTACTTAATTAAATTATTTTTATATGATGTTTTAAATATGTGCTTTGTAATGTTTAATCTTTTCTTTTATGCTTATTATTTTCTTATTAAACCTATTCAATACTTCTTTTCTTTTCTCTTCTTTTCTTTCTTGAGAACATTTTAAATTTTAATATTTGTTAATTTTCAGAACGTTTTTATTTTTAACCATCATTGTTGTTTATATAAATTTTTTTTTTTTTTTGTTTACATTAAAACCATGTTATGTTAAATTATCTATATATTTTTTAGTAAAATCATGTCTTGCTAAGATATAAAATTATTTCTTGCATATAGTATTCAAATCATGTTGTTAGGGTAATATTATAAGATTATCATCTTGCTGTCCTAAGAAGAATTATTCAAATAAATAAATAAATAAAGAAATTATTCAAACTCTGGGAAAAAAACGGCAAAATATTAATATCAGAGCATCACCTAGAGCCGTAGCTGTACACGCTAAGTGCGTGTGTCGTGCGAGCCAACAAACTACTGGGTTATTTCCATTGAAATTTTCACACAATATCTATTTATATGCCTGAACTTCATGGTTAATCGAGTTATATAACAAATATTTTAATATATATTATTATTACCCACAATAAAAGTTTGTTTTTTTTATAATGCATATAATAAAACTTGCATCTTATGGCGCGGATGCAAAAGACGATCGAAGAGTAAAGTTGGAAAGAGTGATGTGAAGACACTAAATAACTACTTATTATGAATAAGAAAACATAAAAAAAATAAAGTACAGCAACTACATCTGGTTCTAACACATAAAAAAGCAGAGCAGACTTCATTGAATAATATTTCAAAATCAATCAATGGTGATCAATTAATTCAGCATTTGTAAATATTTCATCTAAAATAATTTCAAAAAATCATTTTTTTAAATAAAATCATATATAAAAAGTTTAAGTTCTGAAGGAAAAGAAATTATTTTCATTGTTTTGTTTGTATTCTTTGAAAACTTATTTACAAAATAATAAAAGTTAATTTTAAAACTGATTGAAAACTTAGAGTATTGTGAGTATGTAAAATACGTCAAACATGCCTTAAAATACGTCATCCCATGCCAATACGTCATCAGCAAGTGACGTTTTATGCGTCAAAGCTAACGAAAAGAAAAACTGCAAAACTGAAACATAAGCTTAACTTTTGAGCTATCATAAAATTGGCTATTTTTAACTCAGTTAAACTGATTAAAAACAACTTTTCTGAGTTTTTCAAAGTCAAACTTAACTCAGCTCAAACTCAAAAGTTATTGTGCTGCCTCATTTTAGTATGTTTAAGCTCTGGTTAAATTAAAATTAAGTTGAGTTGAAAGCATTACATTTCATTGAAGCTCGTATAAAATTACAGCAGATAAACACATTTACATGCCGGAAGATGTAAGCAAATAAAATAAAATATTATTGTATGCACTAAAAAAGCTCAACATCAAATTAAAAGTTGTTCATGTTTAAAGAGTGTTTTTATTACCCAGCAGAGCTGTAAAATAAACATGAAATGAACAACTAGTAACTTCTACAACTGAAATTCTGGCTGATGATGTCTTAAGTTTATTATTCGTTACGATCAGTTGAAGCATACTTTCTTGCGTTGGCTGATATTGAAGTGTAAATATGTATGAGCAACTAATAAATATTTATTATTTTTATAACTATCCAAACATATACTTTATCGTCTTATGCTATAACTACTCCGTACAATAACAGTCGTTAACATAAAGTTTTGCCGTTAAGGCCAATCAGCTAATTTATGCTAATTTTAGTAAATTTGTTTATCAATTAGTTGCTTCACTGATTTTCAATTGTAAGCAGTTTAGCTAAGTTTTGTTTTTGGACATAAGTTTTATTGCTTAGCAAAGTATGTTTAATAAAATTTGTGCTACATGGCGTATGAGTAACAATTTAAGTAGCTGAGTGAAAATTGTTTTACTTTGCTTGAATATAACGAATGCTCATTAAAAGCATAATATTGAACTTTTGAAGAAGCGAAGAGCTGCAAGCTATTTCTTTTACTTACATACTGAATAATTTTACGAGTAATTTGAAGAATGAAATTTGCAAACGTGATAATTTCAATCAGTCAATGAACGCAGGAAATAAAGACCGTTTGCTTGTCGTTGTGCTGGGCATGCTTACTGCATTGTAATCAGACAATGCTCATTGACCAACCTTCATGACAACCTTGGTGCACAAGCAGCAATGTGAATACCAACAACTGAGACAAACGATTCAGTTGAAAACACACACACAATCTGCACTCTAGTTGCAGCTATCACAGGCACTATCACTACCCCCCTTAACACTCTCCTAGTGCCAGTATCTGTAATCAAAGTGAACGAACGCATTTCGTTGTATGACATTTTCAACGAAAAGAAATTTAATCCTTTGCGAATTTCAGTCCCGAAGGGTAACATCCTGCAGAGATGCTTTCAACTGAACTCAATTCAAGTTTTGTTGTTGCACTATAATAGCTGTGGCAACAATAACAATAACAACAATGCAACAATGGCGTAAATCGTGCATTCAACCAAAAAGCTAACTTTATTCAGTTATCCTTTCTTCTGCCGCTAACATTGTTATGCTTTTGTTTGTTTGTTTGTTTGTGTATGTATAATAGTATATGTGTTGGTGTGTTTGTAGGTACCATAAAAGCACATATATGCTACTTTTTGTTAGGTATGAGCTAACGATGTTGCGTTTTCTTCATTGTGTTGATTAACACGATAAGTCGCTGCAGTACTGAAAAGAAAAAAACAGCAACACTACTTGAAGCGCAACAGTAGGAACATGTGTTTTTCAAAAGGTTATTGTTTTAATTGTATCTCAAATTCTTCATTTACTGTTCACAGAATTGTATATTTGTTGCTGTTATTTATATAGTTCATATATATTTTCACCTTAAATTCAATAGCTAGTATTGTTTCTTAATTCAACACCATAATTTGTTGTTGCTATTCGTAATTGTTTGTCCTTTAGGCTCGAGTTTGTTGAAACTTCAGGTTGCTGTATAAGTTTCCATGGTTTGCTTACTTAATTTTAACGTTGATATGGTACTTAACCCAGCAATGCCTATGGCTATATATAATGACCGACGAAACTCTACGTACAACTCTTTTTTCTTAAATTTAACAAGTTCTGTAAAATTAGAAAGGTAAGTAATGATGCAGGCTTGTTTTGAATATCAAATAACAAAAAGTGTAGTACTCCAATATTAACTTTTGAAGTTATACACTTAAAACTGAAAAAAGACACTGACAAAAGTCTACGTACGTTTTATTGGTTTCAATCATTATCATATTTTTCTTAGCTGAAATATTACAGATAACTACAGTTTGCCTCATTTTTTTTTGTATACTTTGTATAATTCTTGGAGTTTATTGCAATTTGGCATTTCCAAAATCGTAAGATCAGGAAAATTACTCCACGCAAAGAAATTTTTGTGGATGTGCTAAAATTCTTTATTAATCATGCAAATGAGTATAAATCATTTGGCATAAATCAAAATTACTACGTTGAAGCAAAGTGACGGTGCAGATCATATTTAATAACTTTAAAAAATCAAGTTCTGTCGAGAGTAAGCCGCGTACTGGTCGTCTGAACAGCTTGACCCTAGAGAAGTTTCATTCATTCGCAAAGAAGTGAACCAAAATCCCGAAGTTCATGCCACTTAGTTGGCCCAGGTCATAGCTGAGAGATCAAAAATTGTTGTTCACCCACGTACAGTAACAAGGACCCTAAATAATGAAAGATTTCGCTGCATAACTCCTCGCAAGAAGACTTTTATAAGCGATTAAAAACGAAAACTTCGCTTAGAGTTCGCAGAAAAGCATATAAATAACGCAATTGACTTCATTGATGATTTTCTATTTACGAATGAGTCCAAATACAACATTTTTGAATACGGAAAAGGCAAAATTCGGAGAACACCGAACGCTGCTATGAATCCCAAGCACCTAATGCCGACTGTGAAGCATGGTGGTGGCATATTTATGGTTTGGAGAGCAGTTACAGCCTGAAGCGTTCGAAATATGGTATTTGTTAGAGGTATTATGGATGTCTTCCAATACAAGTCTTTATTAAAACACAGTTTGAAGCCATCCATGAAAAAGTAATGCCTAGCAACGAGCTGGTTCTTCCTACAGGACAATGATTCTAAGCATACGTCGCATCTAGTGAAGGACTGGCTGCTGTATTATGCTCCACGACAGCTGTATTTAACTTCACAAAGCCCGAACTTGAACATAATAGAACACGTGTAAGTTTTGGAGTGAAAGATCCAAAAGCACGTTATAAACGGTTCACCAACTCTAAAAGAGAAGCTGCAAGAGGCATAGCAGAAAATAATGCCGGAAGAGCTCGAACATTTAGTAGCTGGCTAAAAATATTAAATTTTGTTATTGCCAAATGAACGTTGTGGCGAGGGGTGATTCGCTGAAGAATCGCTTGTAAATAGTTTTTTCGTTTTATTTAGAATTGTTTGGTTTTGTGTGAATGAGAGGTTGGCTGGATAGCATATAAGATGTTTTTGACCTTTCTCAAATTTTTATTTTCACTAATTATTTTTTTTTTTTCGTTTTAGGGACTTGCTATCGAATCAATTTTTAATATTTTTGACTCGCTAGCGAATCACTTTTTCCAGCCTCAGCAATTCGTTTATCTCATTCTAAGCAATGAATGAACGAAAAGAATAATTTCATTTAACTCTTACAATTCGTAGCGAAGTGTTTTGTCCCCAATTATTTCTTATATTAAATTTATTTTTCAAATTTATTTCAATTAATTAGGAATTCGATTGATTTTTGATTACATTGAGAGAAATATGTGTTCAAATTAAATGAAATTGTGTTCATCTTAAACGAATTTGTTTTTGAAATAGAGCTTGAAACAAATTCATTAAAATTAAAAACAACCACTTTAAAGTTAAATTCAAAACAAAATTTTTTGTTGTTAAAACAATCATTTTGTTATGAAAAACAATGTAAAACGAAAATTTTAAAATTTAAAACAATTATTTTTTAAGCATGTTTTTTTTCATGCCATTTTTTAGCTTTTCCGAGTTTTTGACATCAGATTTATAATCAGCTACCCCCAGGACTCTCCGAATTCCAAATGTTAACCCATTTTGGTAAGGTACCCGAACGCGTTGGAATTTTCTAATGAAATTTTCAGGCTTTGTTGTTGTTGATCAAATTAAGAAAATTCCGGAGTTTCAGAATTTTTCCCATTTTCCGTTCTTCGGCTACAAGGTGGTCGAAAATCGACCAATGGCCCAATGTGTATATAAAAATTTAAAAATTTTTAATAAATTATTTTAGCTTTGAAATCAGCATAATATGCCTTGAGAGTGTTCCTGTGAAGTTTGGTACCGATAGAACATAGGGGCGTGGCACCTTCCATGCAACTCTAATTTTATCGAATATCTTTGGAATAACATGTTTTACAGCCACAAAATTCGGTATTCAAGCTCAATTTACACGTATTGTTGTAATGGCAATATTTTATAGGCGTTAGACAAGGGGCGTGACACTTTTTAAAAATTCAAAGTTTTTGGTAAAAATTTCGAAATATTTGGTCAAACATCAAAGAATTCGATTCGAATATAAAATTTATTATACAATTCAAATGTTTAACATTAATAGCTTTGTACAAATGTCGCATTTCATTGAAACTCAGTATAAAGATACTTATTGGTCATATCTTCTACCAGAAAATTGACACGGGCATTAGAAAATATGATGTGAAGGAGTAGAAATGCGCGTAGGGTATCGCTAGTATAAAATAAATAAGTAATTATTTACATTTATTTATTTATTTATTGGACATATTTTTTATGACTTTGATATTCATATTATGATATTGTCCAAAACATTTTGTGTGCAAATGTAAATTGCATTTTTTGCATATAAGTATATCTAAATGGTATGCTTGTGACATACAACGCATCTCTGAGGCTTGTTCTCAAGTTGATATCAATGACGTGCTCAAGTATGTTAACTTGAGGAAAACCCATTGAAGTGTAAATCGACCCACCCATATTGATATTATAGTTATATTCGTTTGAGTTATGACGACTTACTTCTTTTTTGTACGATTATAACGGAGAGCACACTTTATTCGCACAATGGAATCGTAGTTACTAGCAATTGTTACTTGGGTGGTGTTGTAACAACGCACGAAGTTGAGTTCATTCCTTTTGTCCAAAATGTTATTCACTTCCCCACGTTTTTCTGGGTTTGTCAACGCAGCGCCTTATACCCGATTTGAACGTTGCTGATTGCAACCGAACGTTTGTACCGCTTGCATTAAATTTTCACTCATTTAGCAAACAGAGTAATTGGTTAGAGGTTAAAAAAGTTGTCGAAGAAAACAGTGTATCTCTTTGGATGGGCAACGTTGTGAAGAAGTCTCAAAACAACATATGCGCCAAGTCCAATGCCCATGTTGTAAGCTTCAACTGTGCCAGTCTTCGGTATAAAGAAAAACATGTACCCAACGCTTGAGCACCAGTATTTGAATCTAAAATGGATTGATTTTTCTATAAACATTTTACATGAATGTTTCCCAAAGTTGGTACCATTTGTTAGTCAATTGACAATGCGGGCTTAAAAATTCCATTAGATTTTTAGATTTATTTTAGATTTGTTTCAAGTTTATATTAACATACAAGAATTGCTCTTTTAAATGTAACGAATTAGAATATTCTTAGTAGGAATTAAATATTAAAATTTAAGAATTAAAACATAAAAAATTAAGAATTAAAAGTTATAAAATAAAAAATAAATATTACAAATTTCAGATTTCAAATTTCAAACTGGGATAACAACCTCTTAAACAGCTATAACAATCAAGGATAAAATAATTAATAGGATAATAATAATTTTAACTTAAACGTAAAGAAAACGTTCATAGAAAAAATAGAAAAAGTAAAGTATTTGTAATAAGTAATTAAAGTAAGAGAATCAGAAAGAAAGTTTTAAGAGATATATTCAAGAATCAAGTGCTTAAAGTTTGTTGTGTTGTTTACGCGTTTTAAGTTATTTGGTAGGGAATTCCAAAGCCTGATTGCGTTTATGAAAAAAAGACGACTAGATTCATTGTATCTGAACTGAGGGACAATAAAGAACACATTTCTGGTGGATCTGCAGAATTGGAGTTTTTCAAACAGATAGTTAGGGCTTTTCGAAGTGATAAGTCTGTGCATAAAAATAAAGTTTCTTGCATTGAGAAAACTTATGATATTGCAGCCAAGGATACGATTACTAAATGCTGATATATGGTCAAACCTGTATGGTCAAACCTATATGGTCAAACCTACGAGCTGCATTGTTAAACGCCACTAATAGTTTATGTGCTGACCTTGAGTCTAGTTTGCTATATACAACTTCGGAATATGTTAATATTGGTACAATTAATTGTATGACCAGTTTTTGCCTTGTTTCAGTGGGAATCAACGAAGCAGTTTTCCTAAGATTTCTTAAGGAATAATAAACTTTGCTAACCACACTGTTGATATGGTCTACACACGTGAGAGAGGAGTTCGTGACAAATCCAAGATTAACTACTTTTTCAACAAAATCAAGTCTGGTTCCACTTTGGAAAATAGGGGACAGATCATTAATTGTGCATCTTGATTTCACTACGGGTAGGACATATGACTTTTGAGGATTTAGCCTGAGCTTATTTTCTTTAGCCCATCTACTGATTTCAGTCAGGTCTTCATTAACCCTGACACAAAGATCCTCTATAAGACATGAGGGTCGGGAAAGATAGAGTTGGAGGTCATCTGCATACGCGTGCATTGTGACATTGTTACATAAAGAAAAAGTGTCATTAAGAAACATAGTGAACAGAAGTGGCCCAAGTACTGAGCCTTGAGGTACCCCACTAACAATAGATTGAAAACCCGAATATCTATCTCCACCTTAACCCTTTGCGTCCTTCCGTCTAAATAACTTTTAAGGAGTTGAACTGTAGTATGTGAGAAGCTTAAGCAAGTTTCTAGCTTTTTACATAACAAAGGGTGACTTACACTGTCAAAGGCTTTTGAGAAATCTAAGAGGCACACTAAGGTGATATGACCCTTATCAAAATATGTTCTGATATCATCCAATATTTTAACAACAGCAGTGGAACAGCTATGCCCAGGGCGAAATCCCGACTGGAGGGGAGACAAAAGGTTGTTTGCATTAAGATGGTTAGAAATCTGCTCTGCCATAAGAGATTCGAGCACTTTTGAAAGTGACGAAAGAAGACTGATAGGTTGAAAATCGCTAGGTACAGCCGCAGTTGGCTTTTTGCCAATAGGAATTATTGTAGCTGTTTTCCAGATTGAAGGAAAGCTAGAGCTTGTGAGGCAGAAATTAAATATATGGACGAGGGGGCTAATGACATAAGGTAAAATAAGCTTGACAAACTTAATATCAATCCCATCTTCGCCAATGGCATTCGATTTTATCTTCAAGATACATCTCACAATATCTGACTCATTTACCGCAGTAAACTGAAATTTCTGAGGCAAATTGGGGTTGAATATATTAATGAACGAATTAGAGGTAGAAGTTTATATCAAGGGATACTAGATACGAAGTATGCATTTAGAACGTCAGGATTTAGTTGACAACCTTCATCTTTAGTGTTCCCTATTTCAATTTGCTTTAAGTTATTCCACAGTTTCTTAGACGGCAGTGATGGACTTAGCTTCGAGGCAAAGAAATTTTTTTTTGACAGTTTGACGTTTGACATTGACAGATGTAGTTTCGTTTCTAGCCCTTCTATATGATTCCCAATTAAGCGCGGTTGGATTTCGTTTCCATCTAGTATAAGCGTCATGACGTTTTTTCAATGCTTGCTTTAAAGAATTCGTGAACCATGGACAAGAACTGTTTGTAATCCGAGATGAACGAGAAGGAATATGAATGTCGTACATATTAGATATTTTGCTCAAAAAAAAGTTTAATTTATCATCAACTGTATTAAAGAACCAGCATCCCATCCAGTTGATATTAGAAACATCAGCAAAAAGAGAGTTGAAATTAATGGATTTGTAGTCACGGTAGGAAAATGTTCTACTCACATTAGCAGGCCTGAGATGAATATTGAGCGTACAAAAGATAAGGTCATGGTCAGAAAAAAACGAGATCTGATCAAAAAGCAAAACCGTCGAGATATCAGACACCGCAAAGAAGTCGAGGAGACTAGGAGTTACATTATTTCCAAAGTGAGTTGGCTCCTCACAGTTGACAATATACAGACCGACTTCAGACAGATCATCAAGAAGTTTTTAAAGTTAAATTTATTGCATGTGAAAATGTTTAAATAAAGTAAACATATTAGGCCAGTGGTCGAAAAATCAACCACCAATATTGCAAAAAAATCTAGCACGTAGGTAAATTAACCTGAGATGTCCAAATCCGACTGATTCTCATAATTTATTCTTATCACTGTCTGCTTACGTAAATAGTTTTATTATTCATTTCATTTATTAGATTTTTTTTATTTTTTCAAAAATGGTCCAAAAAAGGTGTTTTTTTTTAAACGCTTACCTGAGTAGGTAAAATGGAAAATTTCTAAATTGTTATTTTTTCTTAATTTCCATTTAACCAAATTGTGTTTATGCGCAAAGAGTTCGAAAAAATTTTGAATTATTTTTCCTGAAATAAATTTTTAAGTTAGTGGTCGAAAAATCGACCAGCTGACCAAAATGGGTTAATTGCATTCGATGAAGCTTGAATTTTAAATATTTCAATATTAGTTAATATTAATAAATATGAGTTTTTATTTTAATATATCATATGATCGACATTTGTCTAACCAATTCAAATAATTAAAAAATTAAAATTTTATAATATGAGAGGAAATTAAAAAAAAAGAGGAGTTTAAAGATAGTTGAAAATTAAGCACACTTGTTTTAAATTTTGTTTTGTAGAAACGCAAAGGCGTTCCATTTCTATTTTAAAATATTTTGTTTAATTTTAAAGTTTGTTTTTTTTTTCTCAGTGTACGTATATTTTTTTCTGTGTTCTTATTTCGTTAAATATTGTGGACGAAAAGTCCAAGAAATTTTTTCAATACGCGAAGGATAGAATCCAAAAAAAAAAATTAAGATAAACAAAATAAAAATCTTTCCAAAAATAAAATAAATGTTGAAATATACAATAAAATTAAAAATGTTCAAATAAATAACACTAAATATAAATAAAACTTTCAGATTTTGTGTTTCGTTAAAGACTTGCTTGTTTTAAAATTTACGATTCGTTAACGAATTGCTTCTTTTAAATATGTAAATTCGTTAACGAATTAATTTTCTAAGGTTTGGCGACTAGTTCACGAATTGCTTTTTTCGGTTTGAATGATTGGTAAACGAAAGAGAGAATTTCTTCTGTTCACGATATTGTAAATGAATTGTATATCATAATTGCTATTGTATGAAATGTACGAGATAGCTATTCATAAACGATAACATAAGTAAATCATTTTGTTTGTTGGGTTATTATTCTTCTTTTTCCTATTATTTTTCATTTTTAAATTCGTATGTACACTTCTGTCAGTGCCTTTTTTGGGTTTTTTGTGAATAATTTTAAAAGTTAATATTTGAGATATATATTTTTTTTATTTTTTATACAACTACAAGTCACGAAAGTCTTTAGTTGGTCTAGCCCGACTATGAAATTACATAAACCTGCTTTTTCAAAACAAAATAATATTATTGAAATGGCATTTTCGAAGGTGGATGAAGTCCATATTTTATATGAATTTCAATTTTGATGAAAAATTTACACAAACCAAGTTTTATTCCTGTAGCTCACATGTTAATGCTGTTATAGCGTTTTCGCTATTGTAGATTGAATGTGAGGTGGGCGTGTTCGTGGACAGATTGCGCCCAAGTTTTCAAACACGTCTTCGATTTATTATAAAAACAAGTAAAGAAAGTCTAAAGTCGGTCTAGGCCGACTATGACATACCCTAAACCTACTTTTCCAAAACAAAGAAAAAATATTATTGAAAATGGGTGTGTCCATGGGCGGATGAAGCCTATATTTTATGTGCATTTAAATGTTGATGAAAAATTTAAACATACCAAGTTTTATTCCTGTAGCTCACAGTTAATGTCTTTATTATGCTTTCGCTATGGGAGGTGGGTGTGTTAATGGACGTTTTACTCCCAATTTCTTAACACAACTTAGTTTTGGCATAAAATACATACATACCAAATTTCATCTCTCTATGACAAACATAACCTTAATTATTGAGTTTTAAACTTTTTGGGTTGTATGGGAGGTAGGTGTGTCTGTGGGCGGATGACATCCATTTTTCAAAACCATATTTGGTTTGTCATAAAAAACATACCTGCCAAATTTTATCTCCGAAAGTAAAACAGAGGCTTATTTATTGCGTTTGCAATGTTTGGGTTGTATGGGAGGTGGGCGTGTCCGTGAGCGGATGACACTCATTTTTCAAAGACATCTTTGTGTTGATATAAAACATATACCCACCAAATTTTATTGTTGTAAGTTAACTATTAGCTTATATATCCAGTTTTTAATTTTTGCGTTGTATGGGAGGTAGTCGTGTCCGTCGGCGGTTGATCTCCATTTTTCAAAATCATTTTTGTTTTGTTATAAAAAACATATGTGAAAAATTTTATCTCTGTGAGTTAAGCAGACGCTTATTAATTGTTTTTTCAATTTTTGGGTTGTATGGCAGGTGGGCATGTCCGTGAGCGGATGATACCCATTTTTCGAAGACATTTTTGTGTTAATACAAAACACATACATACCAATTGGTATTGTTGTAGGCTAATTATGAGCTGAGTTATGCAGTTTTCAATTTTCGCGTTTATGGCGGTAGGCGTGTCCGTAGTCGTATTCAAAAAATATTCAATAGTGCAGATCTTTGGGTTCATGTGATCATGTGTACCAAGGTTCATTCAATTATCTCAACTCTTTCTTCTTATCCTCTGTTAACGGACAACACACAGGCGGACGGACATGAATAGCTCGACTCACGAAGAATATATATACTTTTCTATACCGCACTCAATTCGTTCTATGCGTAACAAACGCTTGCACAAAGTTAATATACCTTGACCTTTCAGGTTTAGGGTATAAAAATGCTAAACAATTTGGCCATTCAGCCTTCGAAAGGACATTATAAGAGTTTCTTTTGAACTTTTCTGCTGTGCGTTTTATTTAATTTTGTACACAAAAAAAAAAAAAAAATCAAAAGACTTTGACCGAGCTTCTTATGATCAAATTGTGTTGTGAGTGTTATCAAATGTTTGAACACAATTGACCAAAAACTGGACCTATTTGTTTTATGTCAACTGCGATCGGCTAAACAGCATGTTCTCAAAAAACTTTTCATGAAATTTCTAATTCTCTGTGGTGTGCCATTGTCTGCCACACACTTAAAATCCAAATTTTTTACCTTTTTTGTCATCGCCAAACATACTAAGGCATAAACATACAACCATTTTCAAATAAATATTATTGCAATTTGGTAATTCCATATCTTTGTGTTAAGTAATATTCTTAACGTAGATGTTTTTTATTAAACAAATTTCGTTTTTTATAAGAACATTCAAATTGCTTAAAGTTTTTAAAAAATTGATACCACAAAAATGTTTGTACCTGAAACGAAAAATTAAAATACTAATTTTATTTTCTGGAGAAAAAGACAAAACAATCAACCAAAATTGAAAATGAATAATTCGGACATGTTCCAAGGATTTCATTAAATTTTTTTTTTTTTTTAATTTTAATTAATTGTTTGTCCAATCATTTATCCATCTTTTTTATTTTCGTTTTCCTTCTAATTTTTATTATTTTTTAAATAAAACCTTAAGGAATTGCTTTATTTCGCAAAAACCTTTGATAAAAATAATTATTGTTGGAAAAATATTGAAAACCACAAATGGCAGTTTGAATGTAATTTTATTTTATTTAATGTAATGCATAAATGTAGGGTTTAGATTTTTTTGTTAGTTTATTTTTATAAATTTTGCATTTTTGCAATTTGGTATGCAAAAAAGTGCCAAACCGACTGAAATTTGGCAATTTTCTTGATTTGGTGGCCAAAAATGTTAATCACCATTACTATGTATTCCTTTATTTACTTTCGGTTATCATATAAAAAAGTAAAGCAAAGTAAGTTTATAAATTATGGAAAATTATCTTGAGCCAAAATATGCAAACGTAAAAAAGAAACCGCCATCGTACTCAAATCAGTTCCCATTAAATTTCTAACACATGAAAATCAAATATTAGAATGGACAGAATCAAAAAAACTTTATGTCAGGAGCTGTTTTTTTTGCATTCTTTGTACTTACACTGAGAAAAAAACATACTTTAAAATTAAACATAAAATATTAAAATATAAATTTAACGCCTTTGTGTTTCTGCAAACCAAAATTCAAAACAAATGTGTTTAATTTCCACCCACCTTTAAACTCGTTTCTATTTTGTATTTTTCTATTATTGTTTCTTTGAAAAAAACATACAGAACTTTGAATTTAATGACAATTTTTGAATTTTTTTAATTGGTTTGACAAATATCGAACATTTAATAAAATAAAAACTAATTAATTAAAAATTAACATCTTTCAAATGGAAACTTTATCGAATGGAGTTAATATTTGGTATTCGGAGGATCCCGAGCGTAGCTGGTTGTGAATCTGGTGCTAAAAACTCGGAAAAGTTAAAAAAAATGGCATCGAAAAAATATGCTTCAAAATATGCGTTTTGAATTTTAAAATTTTTGTTTTAAATTTGTTTTTCATAACAAAAACATTGTTTTAAAAATAAAAACTTTTGTTTTGAATTTAACTTTAAAAACAGTTGTGTTTAATTTTAATGAATTTGTTTCAAGCTCCATTTCAAAAACAAATTCGTTAAATATGAACACAATTTCATTTAATTTTAACACATTTTTCCCTCAGTGTACTATATAAGCAAAAAAGTTTCGACTCATTAAGCTGAATCAACAGCACATCCCACAACCTGGTATCTTTCATTAAAATAGTAACAGCTAATTAAGCATAGAAAGCGGACAACAAAGCATTGTTTGAAAGAACTCTTAAAAAAAAAAAACTTAACTAAGCAACACACTATCATGGAAAGCATGTTTTTGTGTGAAAGGTGGTGGGTGCTATGGAGGAGTTATTGTGTTTTTGTGTAGGAGTGGATGGTAGATGTGGCCAGAGTCATTGTGTTTTTGTGTACTTATGAGCCAATTACCTGTCTTTGTATTGGCTAATTGGCGGTGAATTGAAAACGGCCACGTTCGGTTTTCCGCTCAGTTGCAAAGTTTTTCTCGACTTGCCCAACTGATTCTCTGCCACACACGAATAGTTGCCGAAATCTTGTGGATGCACCTTGCGAATAATGAGTGTGTGACGTGAGCCACGTGTTTCCATGATATGTCTTTCAGTGGTGTCCAGTTGCATGGTGTCCTTGAACCAAATTACCTAGAAATAGCAACAATACAAAAATTTTATTAATTTCAAATAGAAAAACTCTAAAAGAGAAGTCTTTGTATAGAAAATTGCAGTAAATATTTTCACAACATTTAAGTAAAAGTCAACAAAAACAAATAAAACAAGAAAATAAAAAAAAAATAAAACAAAACAAATATGTGTGAGTTGACAAAACATTCTGAAGTGGAGCAAATAACAAACAAAAAAAAAAAAAACAATAAAGCTTAAAAAACTAAGCAAATAAAACTAATATCCTAGATTTTTTTTGTCAACTTGTATGTGTTTGAAGAATGCGAGGTCAGCCATTTTGTACTGGCTACAAATCATGTGATAAGTAGGATGATGACATTGTGGTCAGGTCAGGTTGCTGTGCAAGCTTTTCAGCTAAAAAAAATATCACGTACCTTGCCACAATGTAGACTGAAAGACAGAGAGACAGGCAGACAGACAGATAGACGAGCCAACAGACGGCTGAATAGACAGCTGTTTGTGTGGCTGTGTGTATGTGAGCAGGTGTGCAAAAATTGCAAAATCCACACAAAAAATAGCATTAAAAACACTCACACACTCATAGATAAACAATAACGCAAACAACCGACGACAAGTTGAAAAACAACAAACAGACGCACACACTCACAAATAAAACACAGAATTTCATCATTTTTTCACACATTTGGTAGGCAGGTAGGAACATTTGTAATTTTAGCAGAAACAGAATTAACACCCATTCACTTGCAGGTGAAAAAAATATAACGCAGGAAAACAAGCACAAAATGTCACGAATGTGAAAATTCCATTAAATTTGTTGCCGCTGTTGTGACACATCTTTGTTCATACTCTTGTTGCTGTAATTTGTTGTTTTTGTTTTTTTTTGTTTATATTATTGTTGTTGTCACTTTTATTATAACATATGCGTTTCGTTTGGTCGTCATGTAAACAATTTTTTTTTTGGCTTATCAATAAATATGAAAAAATACGTAGTATTGTTGTCATAGTCAATGGCAAAGGATATTGAAAATGTTTGCTTGCTTAAGCTGCGGATGAATTCTAGCATAATTGCTGAACACATAAATATAAAGCAAAATCGGGGGAATATCT
The DNA here is from genome assembly GCA_958299015.1 of Tetanocera ferruginea. NCBI lineage: Eukaryota > Metazoa > Arthropoda > Insecta > Diptera > Sciomyzidae > Tetanocera > Tetanocera ferruginea. Next base: position 79,190,088 of record OY282642.1, read on the forward strand.
ATTCTATAAGTTTTTATAAATTCATTCATAATTTTTTTGATTTATTTTCATATTCAACATCTTTTGAGTGCTCTCGTTTCAATTTTGTAAAATTGTTGCATGGATTCATGAGGTATGATTTCAATATTTAAATGTTGGTTCAATAATCTCTTGAGATTAGAATTTTTAAAAGCTTATAAACAAAGTGTCTACCATTATTTTTATGAATTTGTTATAAAAAAACAAAATGATTCTTAATTCAACTTCTTTTGAGCTCAATTCAATTTTGGTTATAAAATGTGAAATGATTTTTTTTTAAGAATGTACATTAAGCCGGATCAAAATTAAGATTTCGTTGGATACCATCTCAAAAGTTAGAGAGACTCTTAAAAACTATTTCTGCATAATTTTTTTTTTTTTTTTATCGTGAAATCCTTATGGTGAAGACATAGTCTTTAAGAGTCCCTCTAACTTTTGAGTCGGTGTCCGAAGGATTTTTTTTTCTACACACAAAATCGATAGGGCTTTTTGTACATATTTAGGTTGCAATATATCACTCATGAGTAATTTTATTTCTTTGAATAGAAAAATTAATATAATAACTTATAAATTAATAAATAAATAGCTAATTTATGCAGTTCGCTTCGTTCAATGCGTTACAAACGTTTGCACAAACTTAATATACCCTCACCTTTCAGGTTTAGAGTATAATTAAACCATTGCCTAACACAAGATATGCCATGGATGCATTCTTGGAAGCTATTCAAATAGTCTTTTAGAAGTTTATGAGAATGCCTTCTGAAAGCATTTTTCGATAAGGCCGAGGAGAAGCACAATTGGATTTGTAGAGTGTCGTCTTCTGGAAGCAGTGTATCTAAAAATGCATTTCAAATTTGCATCAACATTTTTTCTGGGACTTTACGCAGCCTTTAAAGGACGAAATACGAATTTTGGCAGGTCTGGCATTTATAGAATTAATATCATAGACAAACCCTAAAATGTTTATTTTTCCACTAAATCTAAAGGATTTCTTGGTTTTGTAAAAGTTATTTGTTAACTAATGCACACACCTTAGCAACTTACACAATGAATAAATAATGTTAATGAGTAACAATTTAAGCAACCTTGCACATAGCCTGCATTAATCCTTAAACAGTGCGTAACTAAACAACTGTAAAACGGTTCTTTAAGGAAATCTTTTGAAGAAGGCTGGCACAAATATGTAATGATTGATTTTATGAAAATGTAAGTTTTTCTTCATAGACTTTGCTATTTTGTGACTTTAATTAAAAAAAAGACAAAATCCAAAAATAGATATTCGTTAAGCTCACGATAGATATGATATATTGGCATATATATTATTTTTGAAAAATTAATGTTAAATGCTGTAGGCATACCCTAAAGTCTTACTCAAAAACGTTTCAGTTGCTTGAAAAAATATGTAAAATCGACCCCAAACAAGCCCATACGTAATTCTACATCAAAAGTTATTTATTTATTTATTTATTGATTTGTAACTTAAAAATTTCAATGCTTTCACTTTTATGGAATTCAGTTTCATTATTTTAAATATGATAATTGCCATACATTTGTTTCTTGTTCTCATTTCTATTAAACTGTTCTATTAGTTTTTTATTATCACTTAGAACTTCCTTTTAAACTCATCTCATACAATAACTAAAGTGATAGTTTATTATCCTAGAAATAGAAAATAAAACGCAATGAGCAAGATCATCAGCAATAAAACGCAAGTGCTTTCAGTAAAACGTACGATTTTTTCCAATACCTATGCGTTAAAAAGCAGCAACCTAACACATAATAAAAGATCTCGCAAAAACAGTAGTAAAGGCCAGCGATTGCGTATTTGTGAACAATAAAGCAAAAATCCAATCAACACTAATCAGTGAGTGACAGACAATAGAAAAACAAGAAAAACATAAAAGCTAAGAAATGAAGGATAAATTAACGCACACCATTACAACAGCTGTGTGAAAGTCATGCACGAAAAAACAAACGAACGTGGAAAAAGCTAAAAAAAAGAAAGAAAAAAAAACGTGAACGAATCTGAAACACGTAGCCAGGCAGCAGCTGCAGAAACTGAAGTAGTAAGATATGTTGGTTGAGAATAGGAGGGTGGCATAAAGAAAGACAAAAGACAAGTATGTAAAAGTGTTTGTGGTTGCGTTCACGTTTGTGCTGTTGATTGTATTCTATTTGTGAGTGTGAGCATCAAAGTTCTGTGTTACTAACACAGAGTTTACGTTAATCTCGTATTAAACACGTTCTTGTGTGCTTTGCTGCAACATGCTGATTGCTACTAATTGCTGCAAGATACTTTTGACTTTTGGCAACTTTAACGGCGATATCTTTAAAAGTTGTGCGCTTCATAATTGATGAGATTGTTAAGGATATCAAAAGTTTGACAAGTAAGAAGTTTTTCTTCTAAATTTAAGCACTTGAAGTGCTTAGCAAATATCTAGTCATGTGCTTGTCAGAGACATAATAAGACTAAAAGGCATTTTCTGAGTTATAAATAAATTGTTCAAACCAAAATATAACTTGAAACTGTGAAATGTCAGAGTTCACAGACATTATAATGCGGTTAGCGTATTTTTAAGTTAATTGACGCACGAGCAGTTAATTGGTGGCCAATTGAATAAGTTTAACAGTCTATGGCAAAAAACGTTACAGTGCGTTAAATTTATTCAACGCCAAATTCATTCAAATCAATAAAAAGCCACTTAAAATGTATCTAGCATCATTCATTATTAAATATAAAACCTCAACCATGTGACAAGATTAACGATGAAGTATCATTTTGCTGCACCAAATACACTAGCATAAGCATAAGCAGATTGTGTAAGTGTATGTATGATGCGAATTTTTTTTTGTTAGTGCTATAATTAAAATCATAATAATTATGCGCCAAAGTGTTGCACTAATGTAATGGTATGTGTTTTGAGCTGCTTTAAGTCTAGCTGTTGTCGTGTGTGAATGTTTGGAAGCCAATCGATGACTTAATGCGGTGCTGAAGTGCGGCCACATGTCACAGCATAATTATACATAATAGCCACACGTTTCACATGCATACATGTGCACAAATACACACAAAACACTAGCATACTTTAATGCCAATGGCACAAATGCACTCTTTACAACAAGCAAACATGCACTTGCAATGCATCATCATCGTCGCTGTCATTAGACAAACATATTGACAGCTGACACTTGCGTTGATGACATATAAAATCTCAACCATAAACACCACCGCAAATGCATGCAGTAAATACATATTTACATAACAATTTGTTTGTGTTTTTATGTGTGTGTGTGTGTGTGTGTGTGTGTGTGTGTATGCCTGTTTGTCTGTTGTAATTGTGCATTATTCATAATGAGCATGAAGTGGGTTGATCGCCTGGTTTTTAAGCTCTTTTGATTGATTCGCTCGGTATTGATTTCGTTGAAACGTTGTGCTTGAAAGCTATTCAGAATGAATTGAATTGATTGAAATAAATGTATAAATAAGTATATTTGAAAAATATTTTATGCTCTGGAAAGCATTATGCATGTCAATGCTGCAATAGAATATCTTCGAATATCTAAGTACTTAATAATGACTTCGAAACATATTTCAATCAATTTGACAATAATTGTACATTTTTGAATTAAATGAACAATGCAAGAATTACGAAAGAAATCAACTCTGTTGTCGTTGTTAATGCTTAATGAATGTAAAGCTCTGAGCGCTTCTAGGCATGCAATTCTATTCTTCAAACAAAATGTCTCCATGATTTCTTGGAACTGAAGCACAAATAGTTTTTTGTTTCTTTAATAAATAATTGCTTATTCCTTTTATTAACAAACAAATAGTTCAAGAGAGATGGAATATGGCAAGTGGCTTAATTTTAGAATTTGTTTGATTTCACAACGGGGCGTATGAGTAACATAATTTATTCACAACATGACAAGCTTTATATGATTGAAGGTTGTAAGCATAGAACTTATACAAAATTTCATCTACCTAGATTGTTCAGAATAAAAATTAGTTAATAAGCAGCTGTAAAAGAAGTCTAATCAAGCTCCATTCTTAAAAAAACCGTTTGTATTGAGACTATTTTTCACCAAATTTCAAATACTTTTTTAAATTGATATAAACGTTGTCTTAACTTCCGCTATTGCGTTCATGCTTATTACAGAGAACAACTTTTAACGAACTTGTTGGTCTGTTGCCTGAATTCTTGAAATTCAATCAAAATTCATTAAAATATTTATAAATTTTTTGAAACAAAATATGGGCATCTACCAAAAAAGGTCCACCAAAAGTGAAGAAAAACATTAAAATAAAGCACTCTAACAGCTTTTAACTTATTTTATTTTTAATTTTGATTATTATTTCTGCTATGTTACTTGAATTTTACTTATTATGATGTATTTTTATTAAAATTTATAATAAACATCTTTACTGTATTTTACTACTGGTGGAAAAATTTGTCGCGTCCATGATGTCGCGTCCGTATTTGTGCTTTATCTATTTAAAAAAAGAGAAGAGATCATTCTTATATTTCATAAGTCTCTGAAGAAAAGTAAAACTTTGACCTCCATTAAAATGTATATTATACATAGAAAAAAGTTCTCAAAATTAGCTAAATTTTGCATATATCTATACCAGCTAAAAAAAACTTCTGTTTTTTGTCGCGTCCGTTCCATTGTATGATTGTTTATTACTTTGTTCTAATATGTACTAAATCTTGTTAATATTTTTATAAAAAGTAGCACTCTTTCATCGCGTTAGAACTCTTAAAATACATATCGGCTCATTTTGTTTCTTTCTTGTTTTTCGAGTAATTAAAACCGTGCGAATTTCGCGTTCTTGCCACTGGAAAATGCCCATATATGAACTAAACACATTTGTACACTATACCGCAAAAAATTTGTATTCCAATTTTTGAGAAACAGTCAATTATTGGACTTTAAATAGACTCTAATAAAGAAACGGTAACAAATTGTTAATTCTTTTTGAGTTAATTAATTACAATTAAAAACACAAAAGAAATAAATTAAATATGTTTTAAAGTGGAAGAGATTCCCAAAGAGATTCGCTTCCCAAAAAATTCATTTCAATTTTTGAGAGTTTTTCTCTGTTTTGGCGTTGGGTAAAAATACATGCGAAATAACTAGTGAACGTATTAAGAAAATTGATAAAAAATATTTCCGGAAAAGATTTCACAGTGATTGTAACACATTTCAAAGAAAATTAAGCAAAAACTTAGAAAAATAAAAAAATTTTAAAATCTTCAAATTTGAGAGAGTTGCTGGTTTGGAAAGTGGAATATCTGAATTTGCATTTTCACAGAGCTGACATTTGAGGAATGCTTGAGAGATAGTTTTGGTTTACTTTTTCGAGTATTCAGAACAAAAATTACATTATTTGCTAACTTAACTGTATTTAATTTACTTGAGTAATGACTAATTTGTACCTAATCATTACTTTAGTCATTGTAAAAAATTTTAGATCCTAAGCATAGTTCAATAAGGTCCTATGAATTACATTTAAGTACATTTCATGTCACATGACATAATGCCCAAAAACCACTTTTGCCCAAAAAATAAAAATTAAAAAAAAAATTCTTTTGATTATTCATTATGTATCCTTAAAAATTAAAAACAAAGGAAAAGAATGATTTTTAAAATTAAATACCTCAAAAAGTTTGAAACATTCATAAGCTCTTCTTAAACCAAATTTTATATTGATTGGAGCGTCGGTAGTCGCTTGACTGCAAACGCAGAGGTTCCGGGTTCGAATCCCTGTCTACTCCGCTTTTCCTTTCCCTTATTCTTTCCTCATTTCTAATCAATTGAAATTAAAAATATACGACTTTGGAAGCTGTAGGTGGTGAAAGAGATGTTTGTGGAATGAGATTGCTCAATAGCTCGACTTGACTGAGATAAAGGCATAACACTTGCCTCAGGTTCAAATTCGCATGTTAATATAGCTCTTTGCCATTTATAAAACATTCTATACCTGTTTCTCTCCATGTCACCCCATGTCTCCATGTTCTCTCCTACTTATCTATCTACTAATGTTCCAAACTAAGGCAGAATTGACTCAATGGATTGATTCTTTAATTGAACCCAGTAGAAGTACCGTGGTGACCGTGGCATGCAGGTTAAGTGTGTGGCTTAGCATGCTCGGAGCCCGGGTTCGATCCCCAGCTGCGGCGAAAAGTTTTTTTCAGTAAAAAATTTTTCTGATCGGTCACCACCTCTCTGCAGACAATGGCAAACCTCAGAGAGTAAATAATGACATGTAAAGCTTCTTGAGAACATGAACTTTAGCCGTTCGGAGTCGGCATAAAACATGTAGGTCCAGTTCTCGGTCAATTGTGTGCAAAAATTTAATAACACACACAACACAATTGATCATAAGAAGCTCGGTCAAAGTCCTTTCAAGGGCTGAAATGGCCAATTTGTTTTTTTTTTTTTTAGAAGTAAGATCCATAAAGAAAGTCTAAAGAAAGTCTAAAGTCGGTCTAGGCCGACTATGAAATACCCTAAACGTACTTATTAAAAAAAAAAAAATATTATTGAAAATGGGCGTGTCCGTGGGTGGATGAAGCCTATACTTTATGTTTATTTAAATGTTGAAGAAAAATTTACATACACCAAGTTTTATTTCTGAAGCTCACAGTAAATGCCTTTATTATGCTTTCGCTCTGGGAGGTTGGCGTGTTCATGGATGGATTACTCTCAATTTTTGAACACACATTAGTTTTGGTATAAAATACATAAGTTACAAATTTGATCTCTCTATGACAAACATAATCTTATTTATTGAGTTTTAAGCTTTTTGAGTTGTATGGGAGTTAGGCGTGTCCGTGGGTGGATGAGGACCATTTTTCAAAACCATCTTTGTTTTGTCATAAAAAACATACGTGTCAAATTTTAGCTCTAAGGGTAAACAGAGGCTTATTTATTGCGTTTTCAATTTTTGGGTGGTATGGGAGGTGGGCGTGTCCGTGAGCGGATGACACCCATTTTTCGAAGACATCTTTACGTTGATAAAAGACATATACACACAAAATTTTATTGTTGTAGGTTAGTTATGAGTTGATTTATACAGTTTTCAATTTTTGCGTTGTATGGGAGTTAGGCGTGTCCGTGGGTGGATGATGACCATTTTTCAAAACCATCTTTGTTTTATTATAAAAAAACATACGTGTCAAATTTTATTTTTGTTGGTTAAACACAGGCTTATTTATTGCGTTTTCAATATTTGGGTTGTATGGGAGGTGGGCGTGCCCGTAAGCGCATGACACCCATTTTTCGATGACGTCTTTGTGTTGATACAAAACACATACAGACCAAATTTTATTGTTGTAGGTTAATTATGGGCTTATTTATGCAGTTTTCAATTTTTGCGTTGTATGGAAGGTAGGCGTGTCAGTGGGCGGATTCCAAAAATATTCAATAGTGCAGATGTTTGAGTATATGTGACCATGTGTATCAAGTTTCATCCAATTATCTTAACTCTTTCTTCTTATCCTATGTATACGGACAACACACAGACGGACAGACGGACGGACATGGATAGCTCGACTCAAGTGGTGACGCTGATCAAGAATATATATACTTTTCTATACCGGACTCGCTTCGTTCTATGTGTTACAAACGTTTGCACAAAGTTAATATACCCTGACCTTTCAGGTTTATGCTATAAATAGTTATTTCAGAAATCAGTTCAATGTCGAATTTTAAAAGAAAAAAATCGTATTTTTTGAATTAAGATCCTCGTAATTCATTGTATATTTTACCTTTTCAGGACAACTCAAAAATATTATCAGAGTAGTGGAGCGGGGGGCTAGTTGTAACACTTTTTGGAAAATATGATGGGGAAAACGAAACTACACGATATATCCTGGTTTTAAAAACATGAGTTGAAAGGTTAAATATTTGACTATCCTTGCATTAGAAAAAGTTTTGGAATTGAAAGTAATTTGTAACTAAGAGACATTTAAAAAAAAAAATTGTAAGTGTTACATCTTACCCCGTGCATGGGGCTATTTGTAACAGCATTGGGGCATGTTGTAAGAAGCTATAAAACTGAAGTTTTTGCTTAACTCATTTATTTTTAATTGATACAACTAAAAATATTCAAGTATTTAACAACATTAAGGCCGAGTTTCACCAACTAAGAATTTCATATTTTTTGAAAAATTCTTAATCGTTGAACCTGGCCCGGCTTAGAGAAGTGGTTTCAGGTGTCCTCAGAGAAAGTTTTGAGTTTTGTTTTTTTAATGAATTTTTTTAACCAATCAGGTCCAGTCATATTATTTTAGTGCCATGAGGCTGGTATATTTGGTGAACAGCACATTGGTAGGTATGCCAACCTCTATTAGAAGAAGTCCAAAAGAGTAATTTGCACACGTCAGTAGGTACGAAGATATATTATCTTCATCTTTATCTTTAAATACCACTCTTGGTTATTGTAGTCAACAAATGGCAATTCAATGTTATTTATTTATGTATCTATGTAAAGAAACTGGCACCAATTGAACAAGGTTTTCTCACACTTCTCTCTGATCTTTAACTGCAATAGCAGCCAACTCGAAAATTTCTTTACTTTGAGTTGCCCGATTAGACTTTCGTTTATAATTTCTTATTCTGCAAAAAATTAATATGACATAATAATAAAAGAAACAAACACCGAATATCCAGTTCAAATGTGTGGAACAAGTTGTTACATGTTACAACTTACCCCACAAAATTGTTACAACTTGCCCTGTAGTATAATTTTTGACAAACATTTTAATATATAAAAATTAACTTAATTTGAAGAAAAAAATAAATATATATCAGTAAACTGTAATAAAATATGCTCCGATTAAAATTAAATTAATTTTAAAAATCCTTAAGACGCTTTCAAGAAGCAAAAAATAAAAAGATATATATTTTATAATAACTGCTAGAAATAAAGACTATGTTTGCGCCCACACGATGCAAAGTCCGATGAGACACTAACGGATCTCGTTTGAAAGAGCGCGTAATAAAGGATGAAAAAAAAGAGAGACTTGTAAAAACAACTTTCATACTCTAGGCAAAAATAGCGTGTTACAACTTACTCCTGTTACAACTAGCCCCCGCTCCTCTACTACTGCACAAGAACTAACATAGAGCATGATTATAGCCTAGACACAGCTTTGGCTACGGGGATGTTTTAGAATTTCTAAAAAAAATGTTAGCTTTAAAAACAAAAATTCAAAAAATCACAAAAAAATTGCATGCAAAATATGATTATTTTAAAAATTCTCTAAAAAACAAATCTTAATTGAAACCATGATAGAATCATAAGGTAGGCTCATATTAATATGGCTGCTCAATTGTCGAATTTTACACTAACAATGCTGTGAGTGCTATAAATGTCAAACGATAAAGGCAACAACAACAATAAGAAAAACTTTAATTCGAACAGCTGACTTTGACATCTAGCTCACTTCCTCTCCAATATGCGCCAACCTTGTTATTCTATCATGATTGAAACCACTTCCATACAAAAAAATTTGTTGAAATCAAAATTAGTACAAAACATAAGAGTTTAAATGTTTAAACATCACATATAACAGTTATTTTTTTATGTATTATTTTGTTATTCACATGAACCCAAAAATCTGCACTATTGCCTGCTTTTATCTGCCTACCTCCCATACAACCCTAAAATTTAATACTCTTTAAAAGGGTTTATCTTTAAGCTTTAAACTTTAAACGTTTTAAACTTTCATGTCAAATCAAAAATGGTTTAAAACTAAGCATAACTGACAAACAAAGATTGATAGATTTATTGTTCTAAGTAAAATTAAATAAAACTTAAATCGATGAAAACGGTTTGTAAATGTACTTTTAATTAGTTCAAGCTATGAAAACAGTAACATTTGAAGTAAAAAAATGTTTTCCTAATAATTGATTTTTGATGTTCGATAAGAACATGTGTTGTTATGTGGAAAGAAAAAAAAGTAACATCTAAATGATTAAATAATTATAGTTAATAACTTTTTTTGTACAAAACTGTTTCTAAATTAAACTTACCTCTGGCTGCGTTTCACCATGAACAATGCACACCAACATGGCTTCATGTCCTTCTCCTGAGAAAACAACAGGACGTTCGACGGATATTTCTGGGGGATCTGTAAAATAGTGAGACTTACGTTATCAAAATTTTAATAAAGAAACCAAAAAACCAAAGACTTATTTTCTGAAAATTTAAAGCTAGTTATTACTATGTTTGCTAAAGTTTTGAAAACTTTACTAAAGTTTATATGGTTTAAAAATAAAAATAAAATTCACCATCATAGCCGATGTTGCAATTATAACAACGTCATGGCTAAACCTTGTTCTCAGCCACCAACATTGTTTGATGTATTTTTGGTATTTTATGAACATACTTATGGCACAAGAGAAAGGAAAATATTTGGAAACAAAAGTAGCTTAAAAGACTACGAAAACAATTTGGTAACAAGTAATTTGTTCTTTAGAACCGCCTTTGTTCTGGGCTATCGGACTACCATTAAGAAAAATCAATTGTGATTTTATCAAACACATGTTGTGGTAATAAAAAAATCAGACCTCCTCGTGGCTTTGTCGGCAGAGCGACGCTTCCAGTGAACGTGTTATAGTAGCCTGTTTTTTTATATAATTGGAAAGCAGCCGCCCAAGGTTTAAAAATAAAAAACAAAAAGAAAAGAAAATAAAAACGCAATCAAAGGAAATAAATGTCAGAAACGAGAGAGAAATGTCCAAATTGAAGGATATCGAAAAGGAGTTGAAATCATTGACATTAATTGGATTGTTTTCATTTGACGTGCTTTTTATTGCACAAACACTTGCCTGTACGCTGAGTTGTGAACACGCACAGGCACACAGTTACAGGGTGCGAACAATAAAGTCATTGTACAGAATTTAATTTGGAAAAATTAAAGAGCATAAATTTTTAAAAATAATGTTTTAATTTAAGAATACTATTTTTTTCAAAAAACTCACTTTTGAGTGTGAAATCTAAGGATTATACAGACTACAAAATTAGGAAAAGGAAAGTTATTTGTATTAAGATAAAAAAAATACCATTTGTATGGGAAGCCAAAACCACTTTACAAAACTCTACATAAGTCACTATTAGCCAAGAGGACATAAAATTCAAGAAAAACTGTAGCAAATATAGTCAAGTAACGTTAGAACCATTCAAAATCAACTCAAAACTCTGATATATTCCAAGACAAAAGATTACACGCCAATTAAAATTATACTGAAAACCCTAGCAATCAAGACCTAATCAAATTAAAACGAGCCCAGTTCAGCTCAAAACAAATCAATCAAATGCTAATTAAAAATCTAAACAATATTAGACGAAATTTTAGAAAAATTAGTTTAAAATTTAGTTAAACAATCGAATGAATGTACGCTAAAATCTAGCCACAATAACATTTAACTAAAGTTCTTGTCACAATCAACCAAACGTAAAGTAAAAATTACATTTAAATTTAGTATAAGCCAAGACGTTTTTTCATAAGAATTCTAAGATATATATATTTTTAAAATTTTTATTTATTAAATTTAATCAAAGTTCTAAAAAAATCCATCAAAATCAACTCAAAATCATTTCAAGTCAAAATTTAGTTAAAATTAAGGAACGGAAATTAAAATAAAGTTCACAATAACAAAAAATAAAGTGAAGATCATACATAAATTGAGCCTTACTCATTTCTTTAAAAATTAAAAAAAAAAAAATTTCATTTCACAAGTCTAGTTAAAACTGTTAAAAATTAAATTAAATTCAACCTTTGTTTAAAATTAAAAATAAAGCCAAAACATGTACTAAATAAGTAAAAGTATTAAATTTTAAATCAAAATAAATTCAAAATAAACTTGTGAACGCATGAAAATAAATTCAAAATCATATTAAAATAATCAAAATCTGATAAAAATCAAGTCGTGTCAGGACTTCAAGAAATCAAAATCAAAATCAAAATCAAAATCAAAATCAAAATCCAAATCAAAATCAAAATCAAAATCAAAATCAAAATCAAAATCAAAATCAAAATCAAAATCAAAATCAAAATCAAAATCAAAATCAAAATCAAAATCAAAATCAAAATCAAAATCAAAATCAAAATCAAAATCAAAATCAAAATCAAAATCAAAATCAAAATCAAAATCAAAATCAAAATCAAAATCAAAATCAAAATCAAAATCAAAATCAAAATCAAAATCAAAATCAAAATCAAAATCAAAATCAAAATCAAAATCAAAATCAAAATCAAAATCAAAATCAAAATCAAAATCAAAATCAAAATCAAAATCAAAATCAAAATCAAAATCAAAATCAAAATCAAAATCAAAATCAAAATCAAAATCAAAATCAAAATCAAAATCAAAATCAAAATCAAAATCAAAATCAAAATCAAAATCAAAATCAAAATCAAAATCAAAATCAAAATCAAAATCAAAATCAAAATCAAAATCAAAATCAAAATCAAAATCAAAATCAAAATCAAAATCAAAATCAAAATCAAAATCAAAATCAAAATCAAAATCAAAATCAAAATCAAAATCAAAATCAAAATCAAAATCAAAATCAAAATCAAAATCAAAATCAAAATCAAAATCAAAATCAAAATCAAAATCAAAATCAAAATCAAAATCAAAATCAAAATCAAAATCAAAATCAAAATCAAAATCAAAATCAAAATCAAAATCAAAATCAAAATCAAAATCAAAATCAAAATCAAAATCAAAATCAAAATCAAAATCAAAATCAAAATCAAAATCAAAGTAAAGTGAAAGTATTAAATTTTAAATCAAAATAAATTCAAAATAAACTTGTGAACGCATAATCAAAATCTGATAAAAATCAAGTCGTGTCAGGACTTCAAGAAATCAAAATCAAAATCAAAATCAAAATCAAAATCAAAATCAAAATCAAAATCAAAATCAAAATCAAAATCAAAATCAAAATCAAAATCAAAATCAAAATCAAAATCAAAATCAAAATCAAAATCAAAGTCAAAATCAAAATCAAAATCGAAATCAAAATCAAAATCAAAATCATAATCAAAATCAAAATCAAAATCAAAATCAAAATCAAAATCAAAATCAAAATCAAAATCAAAATCAAAATCAAAATCAAAATCAAAATCAAAATCAAAATCAAAATCAAAATCAAAATCAAAATCAAAATCAAAATCAAAATCAAAATCAAAATCAAAATCAAAATCAAAATCAAAATCAAAATCAAAATCAAAATCAAAATCAAAATCAAAATCAAAATCAAAATCAAAATCAAAATCAAAATCAAAATCAAAATCAAAATCAAAATCAAAATCAAAATCAAAATCAAAATCAAAATCAAAATCAAAATCAAAATCAAAATCAAAATCAAAATCAAAATCAAAATCAAAATCAAAATCAAAATCAAAATCAAAATCAAAATCAAAATCAAAATCAAAATCAAAATCAAAATCAAAGTAAAGTGAAAGTATTAAATTTTAAATCAAAATAAATTCAAAATAAACTTGTGAACGCATGAAAATAAATTCAAAATCATATTAAAATAATCAAAATCTGATAAAAATCAAGTCGTGTCAGGACTTCAAGAAATCAAAATCAAAATCAAAATCAAAATCAAAATCAAAATCAAAATCAAAATCAAAATCAAAATCAAAATCAAAATCAAAATCAAAATCAAAATCAAAATCAAAATCAAAATCAAAATCAAAATCAAAATCAAAATCAAAATCAAAATCAAAATCAAAATCAAAATCAAAATCAAAGTAAAGTGAAAGTATTAAATTTTAAATCAAAATAAATTCAAAATAAACTTGTGAACGCATGAAAATAAATTCAAAATCATATTAAAATAATCAAAATCTGATAAAAATCAAGTCGTGTCAGGACTTCAAGAAATCAAAATCAAAATCAAAATCAAAATCAAAATCAAAATCAAAATCAAAATCAAAATCAAAATCAAAATCAAAATCAAAATCAAAATCATAATCAAAATCAAAATCAAAATCAAAATCAAAATCAAAATCAAAATCAAAATCAAAATCAAAATCAAAATCAAAATCAAAATCAAAATCAAAATCAAAATCAAAATCAAAATCAAAATCAAAATCAAAATCAAAATCAAAATCAAAATCAAAATCAAAATCAAAATCAAAATCAAAATCAAAATCAAAATCAAAATCAAAATCAAAATCAAAATCAAAATCAAAATCAAAATCAAAATCAAAATCAAAGTAAAGTGAAAGTATTAAATTTTAAATCAAAATAAATTCAAAATAAACTTGTGAACGCATGAAAATAAATTCAAAATCATATTAAAATAATCAAAATCTGATAAAAATCAAGTCGTGTCAGGACTTCAAGAAATCAAAATCAAAATCAAAATCAAAATCAAAATCAAAATCAAAATCAAAATCAAAATCAAAATCAAAATCAAAATCAAAATCAAAATCAAAATCAAAATCAAAATCAAAATCAAAATCAAAATCAAAATCAAAGTAAAGTGAAAGTATTAAATTTTAAATCAAAATAAATTCAAAATAAACTTGTGAACGCATGAAAATAAATTCAAAATCATATTAAAATAATCAAAATCTGATAAAAATCAAGTCGTGTCAGGACTTCAAGAAATCAAAATCAAAATCAAAATCAAAATCAAAATCAAAATCAAAATCAAAATCAAAATCAAAATCAAAATCAAAATCAAAATCAAAATCAAAATCAAAATCAAAATCAAAATCAAAATCAAAATCAAAATCAAAATCAAAATCAAAATCAAAATCAAAATCAAAATCAAAATCAAAATCAAAATCAAAATCAAAATCAAAATCAAAGTAAAGTGAAAGTATTAAATTTTAAATCAAAATAAATTCAAAATAAACTTGTGAACGCATGAAAATAAATTCAAAATCATATTAAAATAATCAAAATCTGATAAAAATCAAGTCGTGTCAGGACTTCAAGAAATCAAAATCAAAATCAAAATCAAAATCAAAATCAAAATCAAAATCAAAATCAAAATCAAAATCAAAATCATAATCAAAATCAAAATCAAAATCAAAATCAAAATCAAAATCAAAATCAAAATCAAAATCAAAATCAAAATCAAAATCAAAATCAAAATCAAAATCAAAATCAAAATCAAAATCAAAATCAAAATCAAAATCAAAATCAAAATCAAAATCAAAATCAAAATCAAAATCAAAATCAAAATCAAAATCAAAGTAAAGTGAAAGTATTAAATTTTAAATCAAAATAAATTCAAAATAAACTTGTGAACGCATGAAAATAAATTCAAAATCATATTAAAATAATCAAAATCTGATAAAAATCAAGTCGTGTCAGGACTTCAAGAAATCAAAATCAAAATCAAAATCAAAATCAAAATCAAAATCAAAATCAAAATCAAAATCAAAATCAAAATCAAAATCAAAATCAAAGTCAAAATCAAAATCAAAATCAAAATCAAAATCAAAATCAAAATCAAAATCAAAATCAAAATCAAAATCAAAATCAAAATCAAAATCAAAATCAATATCAATATCAAAATCAAAATCAAAATCAAAATCAAAATCAAAATCAAAATCAAAATCAAAAACTTTAAAGTTTTTTATGAAATCTCGTGTCAAATTTTTGGGTTACATTTCCTTGCAGTGTCAGATTTTTTTAATATTCTGCTTGAATACACTCTTAATGCTTACTACCTGCAGACACATACACACATAGCCATACTCACAAAAAATACTTACACAACACATGGAGCACCACTTGACTTGAGGCCGGCTGGCCGACACCATTATTGGCCGTGCATATGTAGACGCCACCCTTGTGACGATCAACATTCTCGATGGACAGAATGTGCGAGTGAAGCTTTTCCTCACCTATGGGAGTAATTTAAAAATAAAATTATAGTGAATTTTATAAACCAAAAAGAGATAGAAAAATTTAATCCGTTACACTTGAAAAAGAACATGAAGGAAATAAAAGAAGAAATTCTTACAAGCATTTTATAAAATCAAACTGTTTTTATTTTAAAGGTTGTCAATTTAACAGGCAACTGATTTACTGTTAAAGAAAAAATACAAGCTGTGATGATTTGTTGTGGTTTTTTTTTTTCTGAGTGTATTCAAAATAAGTAACGATATTGTTGGCATGCAGCAATATTCTCCAACTGACCAAGAATATTATCATAAAACTTAAGCATTTATTTGCTGTTGGGTTCAAGTTGTGTTACTTTTTCGAACATAAATTTAATATATATAATTTTTAACTTAATGCAAATCGTACCATTGGGTAAAATGTTATTCTTGCGGCTCCATGTAACATTCGGCGTCGGATTGCCAGAGGCTGAGCATTCAATGCGCACTGATGAACCTTTTTTGACTTGCAAATGTCCGCCTGTGCTAATGTGATGAATCCTCGGTGGCACTGCAAATGCAAAAAACAATAAAAGCAACAACAAATACAGCATTATTTAAATATGCAAAATACATGGTTGGCATCACAGTCCCTGTCCCACAAAAAAACAAAAAACAAAAACAAAAGGAAAGTCAAATAAAAATAAACAAACAACCAGCCAAGCAACCACACAAACAAACAAACAAACAAACAAACATTTGAATCGAAGAAAAACAACGTCACGCTGTTAAGGAAACAAGTTTTAAATAGCTACATATCTGCGGTAAAGAAATTGTAAAATTGAAGCATATTTTAAGGCACCAACGCGACTAAATTCAATGCTGGGGGAATAATATTTGTGTCCTTGATTCGCTCATAACTTAGTTTTTTTTGAGCTGTGGTGAATTGTTTTACAACTGTTGAAATTATGTTTTCGGTTAGGCTCAAGGGCCCAACCGTGCCCAGGCCGGTCGTGGTCTTGTTGTATTTGTATGCAGATGTGACTAAAGGCCCCGGGGTTGCGTTGCTTTTGATTATTTCCAGCTCTAGCAGCTTTGAATGTGTGCTAGGTCTGGGTTTGAAAATTATTTGGGTCGCTGCAGATCTTAAAGCCAATAATAATTTCAAATAAGTTGCTCCTAAGGGTGTGTTAAAAGTTGAGTGCCAAGCAGTGTGCGGCATAAACTTGCTTATGCCTAACAATGTGTATGTAATATTTTACTATATTAAAACAAAACATCTTTAAGATTATTTCGTGCTGAAAAAATAATCATATTTTTGTGTTATATCTTTATTTTTAAAAACTTTGTTGTATAAAATGCAATAAAATTGTAAAATACTACCTAATTAAATTAAAGGCTAAAGCAATCAATATTAGCTTCATGTTCTAATAACAATTATCTAATTTATAGAAATACACTTTAGATATTTCATGAAAAACTTAAACACTTGAAATAAAGGAAACATTGTATGTTTAAAGTAGAACCAAAATTTCTTTCAGTAATTATTTAGATTTAAGCTGAAAACTAATAAGTTCTACGTTAAAACTAACAAAGTTTTAGTTTTAGTTATAGTTTTTCGACCGTTAACAGAGCGACATCTGCTTATCTCATCACGTTCCTCTCAGTGATGAATAAATTATAACTTAAAAAATATTGAAATAAAAATGAATTCATAGGAATGGGATTTGTTTATTTTATTACTTACTTACTAAGGTGGCCATTAGCGCAACCAGAGGGGGGATTTTGGGGTTTAAACCCCCCTCCTCCTTCAAAATTATTGTAGTACCAAGCAAAATAGAATTCAATCAAACTGAGTCACTTAAAAAGTAATCACACATCTTATCAAATGAGTGAAAACCCCAAATGTATATTTTAATTCCATTCTCGTTGATTCATTATATCTGGTTGTTATTTCATGTTTGTTAAGTTATGATTCTGTTCACTCAAGGGGTTGTTGACAATACTTCAATTTGAGTTGTCTTTTCAACTTTTAGCATGGAACCCAATAAAGCGGCTAAAATATTTGGGAAAAATTTAATTCAAAAGCAAGACATAATAATAAAGCCTGCAGTTAAGGACAATCGGTTGAGTCCGTTGCCACCCAGTATTATTAGAGAAATTCCCTCTAAAATTACCATTGCTAATCTTTTTTTAAAAGTCATGTGATTTAGTAAAACATTATTAAAATATTATTATGTCAGATTGACTTCCGAAACTGGAGAAAAACATTCAGAATTCATCATTCTATATCATACTTATCCGAATCTGTTTCATAAAAATTTCTATACATTACCAAATATTATTCGATTTTAAGAAAAACAATGTTGGTTCGATTTTCATTGCGTTCATCCGTTTATATCTAGAATAAGCAAATGCTGGCTTTTATCGAAAGAATATATTTTTGATGATAGGTCTTTACGACACTTTTTCAAATAAGGATTTTGATGAAAGAGATTTTGAAAATCCAATGGAAATTATGAATTGTAATATATTTTCCATCAGTTTCGGAAGCCAATTGGAGTTATGGTTATAACTTATCATGTGGCTCCACTGGAAACTTGCTTCCCACAAAAATTTGGGAATAAAATAAAGATTTGTGATGGACTCAACTCAAAATATAAAAAACAAGGCGTAAAACAGCAGTATGAAAGGCGTTTGTAAGACATTTTGACCATACAGAGGTTGAACAGCGTAAAAGCGATAGTTTTGTTCTAGTTCGGCCGTTGCACGAACAGTGACGACATGAGTGAAAAAATTGTATTTTTATTCGGGGATAGATCAAATGTTTACAACGGACAAGATTCGGCTGGTATCTCACAAATGGCATCTGTGATGTTGTTTTCCAGGGCCGTAATTGTGGCTGGTTTTTCTCTGTAAAGGAGAGACTTCACGTAGCCCCACCAAAAATGGTATAGTGGGTAGAAAGGTAAAATCGCATAATTTTGGCGGCCATTGGACTGTTTAAAAACGTGAGATTGATTTCTTACCAAACTCGCTTCTACGTAGATCTTTGGAATCGCGTGCCGTGTGGCATTTGGCAACGTCTTATTGAAACCACATGTCAACTAATAATAAGTCCAACTCTTCGATATTGGGTGCAAATAAATTGGTAATCATCGCATGCTGCCTCCATTGATGCCGCTGGCCCACAAACCGCACCAAACAGTTCATTTTTCGGAGTGCATTGGCAGCTCTTAAACTGCCTCTATCTTTAATTTATCAAATTCGGCAATTTGGTTTGTTGAAGTACCCATTGAGCCAACAAGAGCTTCGTCACTGAAGACAATTTTTGAATAAAAAAAGTAGATCTTCATCCAACCAAACAAACGACGTTTTGGTAAGTCACCCGGCTTCAGTTTTTTGCACCAGTTGTACGCACTTTTGAATGGTTTCATACCGAGGTCCATACTTAAAGTGTTCAAGGCACGGCGATGAATTGCAAATTGCGATATTCATTGACACTCGCCGATACAGCAGTTCGGTGAATAAATTTCATTGATTTGCAAAAGCTGTTTGCTTGTTTGAACCTTACAGAGCATTTTTGGCTTTGTTAAAAGTTACTTATCACGCGTGAGGTGTCAAAAATGTACCCTAAAAAAAAAAAATACCAAAAAATCACCATATTAAAAAAAAAAAAAATAAGTAAACATATGCTTTGTTTGAACATTGTTGAAACATATGCTATGATATGAAGCCTTTGAAAAAAAGAGTAAGAGCAAAACATAGCCTAAAGTTTGCACAAGGTGCAAGTAAAAGTTCAAATATCGGACGCAATAACCGCTACATCACAGCCGCTATAAGTACATAAAATTTTTTCATATATAAGCCCTACATTTGATAAAACCCACCCCCTCAAAAAAATTCCTGGTTGCGCCCCTGAAGGTGGCCAATCTGCTAGCGTAGTAAGGGCTTCTTTGGCCTGTTCAGTCTATCGGAGACAAGGGTTTCTTCTTGATTAAAATCCTTGGCTTTCTTTTTCGCTTGAGGTTTTCTAGTGTCCGACCGAATGTGAATTTTTGCCGAAGCCGAAGCCGAAGCTGATTCTTCGGCAAAATGTTAATAATCGACCGAAGCCGAATAACAAACAAATGTTGTAGTCAAAAAAATTATAAAAATTTATTCTTTGCTTTTGTTATATATTCATTTAATTGTAAATGTAAAAGTTTTTCTACGAAATTCGGATGTTTCTGTAATTGATTTATTGACGTCAGGATATCGTAGATAAAAAATGTTATCAATTCTCGATCCAGTCGAGAAAAGCTACTAACTGATCACAAAATAGCAAACCATTTTAACCATTGGTCAACCATTTTAAAAATTTTTTTTTTACGATTAATCTCGTAATGTTTCGGCACCTTAGAACTGCTTCAAAAAAAATTTTTGTTGTATTTACAAAATGGCGACCATGTTTTTCATGCAACCACGAGCGATTTTCGTATTTTATAGAGTTTGCGGTAATGATCATATCTCAGCTTCTGTTAAACATACAGTAATAAATGAATAAACATAATATTAATTATACCTTGGCTATTATCTTGAATATCAGAAAAATTAATTGGGATGTTACATAATTAAAAAAAAAACGTTAAAGTTTGCGAAAATAATCGTAACTTTTGGTAACTTTGAAAAAAATTTTAATATAAAGAAGTTAGTGGCAAGTCATTTTTTTTGATATTAGGTACGTCTTAGTAAGAACTTAAAATATAAATTTTTAAAAGTGACTAGATCATAAACTTTTTAGGTTACATCGCTTTGAAAAATAAGAAATCTCAAATTTGCCCTAACTTTGGGGTCAAATATCTCCAATGGGCACGGGTGAAAAAATTTGAAATTAATGTTAAATAGACAACGTAATAAAAGGATTCTGATGATATAAAAATGTAAGTGATTTTTATGGTTCATTTAAAAGATATAGCATTTGAAAATTCGTGTATTTTATTACATGAGGTATGAGTATTAAGGTGGGTCACCCCATATGGGGGAAAAAGTTTGCATTTGCCGCCCCTTATATGAAAGCTTATGTTGAGAGGATTTCAGAACAATACAAATTTTTTTTGTGAACTCGAAATCTGCCCCAAATGGTGTTTTTTTATAACTTCACCAGTCTTAACCCGATCGTGACAAGAAGTATTTCTTTGGATAGGTCTCAATTAGTACACAAGCACCCCCAAAACTTTAAATTTTTTTTTAATATAACAAAGTTCAACATATATAATATAACAAAGTTCAACAAATTCGTAGGAAAAAAGTTACAGCGAATCAAAATTTTAGTGAAGTTCGTTTTCGCTTTTGGCCTTCGGTTCATCTTCGTTTGGGTTCGTTTTGCATATGAAATTTCTTTACATTCGGGCCAGTCGTTCTGGCGTTATTGAGCCATACATATTTTATTACTTTAAGCGCCCTCTATCGAAAGTTTTTATAACTTCTAAAAGTCTATCTTGTATTACTAGGTCAGAAGAATCTTCGTACAATTTTATCAAAATCGCCAGTCGACCGTTTAGCCAAATTATTACGTAAAAAAAATAATTTAACGAGGAAAGCAGCAATTACTGTAATAGGCACACAACCTCACACACAAGCGAACAAAATATTTTCAATACTAAATAATAAAATATATATGGCTCAATAACGCCTGAACGACTGGACCGAATGTAAAGAAATTTGGTATGATAAACGAACCAATTCATAAGAAATAATTTATAATTTGAATAAAATTTTCAACGAGTGAACACCAACTCATGAAAGAACAGAAAAGGAGATAAAAACCAAACAAACATTGGAAAATGTTCCAAATGTAGAATTATGAACGGAGTTCACTGAATAATTCAAACAAATTCTAAAAACTTATAAAAAAAACTGTTTAGCAAAGCAAAAACATTCGGCAAAAATAATCGGCTATCTCGGCCGAAGCCGAAGCTGATGCCCAAGGTCCAAATATAGATGGAAATAAATCTGTAATTCGAATTTGAGTACACCGAATGAATAATTTGGGATCTATGCTATTGTTTGACATATCTTTCTTACGTGTAGATGACATACAGATAGAGAATACGGTACCAAAATTACAACAATTTTTATAAGAAAACAAGTAAAGAAAGTCTAAAGTCGGTCTAGGCCGACCATGAAATACCCTAAACATACTTTAAAAAAAAATAATATTATTGAAAATAGTGGTGTCCGTGGGCGGATGATGCCTATATTTTATGTGCATTTAAATGTTGATGAAAAATTTAAACATACCAAGTTTTATTCCTATAGCTCACAGTTTATGCCTTTATCGTGCTTTCGCTATGGAAGGTGGGCGTGTTCATGGACGGATTACTCCCAATTTCTGAACACACCTTAGTTTTGGCATAAAAAACATACATACCAAATTACATATCTCTATGGCGAACCTAATCTTATATATTGAGTTTTAAACTTTTTGGGTTGTATGGGACGTAGGCATGTCCGTGGGTGAATGACGTCCATTTTTCAAAACAACCTTTGCTTTGTCACAAAAAACATACGTGCCGAACTCGCTTCGTTCTATGCGTTACAAACGTTAACGCAAAGCTAATATACCCTGATCTTTCAGATTTTGGGTATAATTAATCTTGTCGCTTCCCAACATCACAGTTTTGATTTTTTTTTTTAAATGACAATTAAATAAACCGAAAACCACTGTAACATTATAGCTATGCAATTGTAAACGCTGTTATATGCTTGTTTATAAATAAGCGGAAATAAAAAGAGTTCATTTATTATTTACATGTTTTGAAGTACACTTAAAGAAAAAAAAGTTTATCGCTAGTTAGCTGCAAACGAACTTCGTTTTCGTGCTAAAAATCATTTTTTGAAAACATTTTAGTCAGTAGCAGAAAACGCGTTTTTTAGTTGCAAGAAATTAATTTCGTTTGCCATTAACGTGAGTTATTTTCAAGTGCAGCAACCGAAACATTTGTTTTATTCAAAAAAAAAATTCTAAAAAAATTCATATCTCACAAAAGCACAATGGAAGCGTGCTAGACTGTCACGCCGAAGTAGTGGGTTCGAATCTTGGCTGTGTAGTACCAAAAACTTTCATTCAATTATTGAAATTCTAATTCTGTTTCATTACCTGCTTCGTCAAAAATAACCGTCAAAATAAGTTTTACTTAAAAACCATTAATAAAAAAAAAATATTTGTTGTTCTTGTCGGGAATCGAACCCAGGTCAATCGAGTTCCTAGACTTGAACGCCAGCACACTCGGTTATACTTGATTTTCCGAAACAATCATAAAATTTCATAAAGTTTTTTCGTTTCAAGCAAGCATATTTTGACGATGATGACAACTGAAAATTCGTTTGCGGCAAATACAGTTCGCAAACGAAGTATAAGGTAAATGTACACAGAGGGAAAAACCTATAGACTCAATACATAAATTTATGTACTCATCGCATAGTTTTCTGCACACAAAAATTTTACATTTTTCATGTATTGAGTACATGTTGGAATCTTTATTGACTACATAATGCTTTCAAGCGGTTATGTAGTTAATAAAGAAATTTATGTACTCAACGCATAAATATGTGTCGTGAATTCATGGATGTATGTGGTGAGTACATGCTCACTGTACTCATCGCAAACTGTTACAAATAATGTTATGTAATGAGTAAAGATCTTATGTACGTATTACATAAATTATTGACTCAGTACATACATAATTTACTCATTACATATTTGGAGTACATAATTTTATGCAATGAGTACATACATTATTTACTCATTACATATTTTAAATGCATAATTTTATGTAATGAGTACATACATAATTTACTCATTACATATTTTTAGTGCATACATTTATATAATGAGTACATACATCATTTACTCATTACATATGTTAAAAACATAATTTTATGCAATGAGTACATGCATAATGTATTCATTATATATTTTTTGTTCATAATTTCATGTATTGAATATATACACAATCCATGTCTGTGCCTAAATCACCCTCTTAACAAATGCAACAAATAACTTAATAAAGAAATGACTAGATTTCACAAAATAATTTCCAATTACTTATAGAAACCCAGCCATTTATTTCTTATCCAATCATCGCTTTTGTTCTAGAGTACAGTGAATAAACTCATTCCCGCTCTGATTTTCTACAGGCTTAAGAGGTGTTGCTTATTTGAAAATCAAGAAACGAATGACATAAAACAGCAAAATCGTGTGCCGATGTGCAAGAGATACGTGTACTGAGTCCATATGTTATGTACTGAATAAATGTGTCATTTCAATCGTATAAAGGGGACGTGTACTGAGTCTATATTTTATGTATTGAGTAAAGTTTTTGTAAAAAATTACATAACACGTTGATTGAGTACACGTTGCTTGTATCTATTGAAGTCTGCTATGTATTCAACACATAACATGATGTATTGAATACATTTTTTATTCATTTTAAAAAGTGAATAAATTGATATGTAGTCAGTACACGCTCCCTTTACTCAGTAAATACTGCTCTTGTTGCGTTCTCATACAAGTTGCAGTGCATAGATTTTACATAGCTGTCTCTGTACTGACTACATAACTTTTTCCCTTAGTGTACGGAATTCCGTAAGGTTAAGGAATCTTTTTGCTTAATGAATTATTTTAGAGAGATTAAAAGACATTTTGACATAAGATCTTTTTAAGAGCATTTGGACATGTAGTTTTTTTAATTACAAAATAGTAAGTAGGGAGAAAAAATGTTTTTTAAGAGAAAATTTGATACATTTTCAAATTTACCCAAATGGCTCTAATTCCGTGATAAAATTTGTTGATTGAACTTTATGCCGTAAATTTTAGTCTCTAATTCCATTAATAATCCAAACCATAAGTTCAAGAGTTTCTATTTTCATTTTTTAAGTAATGTGATGACATTTGATGCATTCTATAATTTTTTCAAAATTAATTTTAGTAACGAAACATAAAATAAGGCTTGAATGGTAATGTAATTTATTGGATTACATGGGATTGAAAAAATGTTTTATAGAATAAAAATAAAACCTTTGAGTAGAGGTAATTTATATAGAAAGCCACGATTCTTGATTTGTTCTGGAGGTCTTACTTTTTAATGCACATCTATTTTGGTATCAGTGCCATGGTTTTGACCTCATAGCGCCTAGGAGTAACCAAAATGTTAGCGACTTTTACTAAAAACTTTTCTCATTTATATTTACTAAAACATAATCTCCTTTCAAAACAAATAATTCATTGATTAAACCATTCAAAATTATTTCTTTGGTGTGTGTGGTTTTGTTATTTTGGTGTAGTTTTTGATAATATCGGGATTTAAACGAGTGGAAGACGGCAATAGCAATTGGTTGAATAAAATGAAAAATTCCGTATTTAGAATTCACTTAGATAGCGACAGATGAGAAGAATGCCCCCTATAAGAAGTAACATTAAAAATTAATTGATTTTTAGTAACAGGAAGCTCTATTTTTATCAAGTTATAGACCCGTTCAACAATTACTGCTTCCACGGTTTATAAAAGTACGGTGGTTCATAAACATTTATTTCTTTGATGTAGTTATTTCTCAATTTATCGACATACTTTTGATACCTTTTAACCATTCTTACAGCATTAAGTGCTAAATCTAGTTCCTTACTTAATTTAGTGATAAAAGAATCCCTTATGGTCAATGAGGTAAAAAGATTAAGTTAAATAATCAGACAGCAAAAAGATGTTAACATTGTTGACAATGCTATCTCAAGCTATCTTAAACAACTGGCATGATTTTCGAAAAGAGCACTCAATATTCGTCTGAAATAAATTTTTATTTCTTCTGAATTGTCATATTTATTCCCCTTATTAATTCTTTTTCATAAAAGGCTTCTTCGTTAAGAAATGCAACGCAATTAGAAACCTTATGCCTCTAATGCCGTGATATATAACGGAATTAGGTAAGGTTGAAGAAATTTTGAACTTTATTCCGTAAACGATTTTTCGGCATTCATTATTGTTTCAAAACATAAATTTAAAATTTATCTATAATATCTATACTTCCAATAACATCCTTTTTAATAAATTTAAAGGAAGTCAATGAATTACAAATACACATATTAAGGATTTGGAAAGTAATTTTATATCAAGTTATTTGCTCAAAATGTTTTTGAAGGATATATTAAGTTAACAAAACTTAATAACAATAAGAAGTATTAATTATGAATATGTAATTTAGAAATTTAAAATGCAATAACTTTCCTTAAATCCGTTACTATCACGTCATTAGGTTCATTCAAAAAGTTATTTGTCCTCAATTACGTAAATCACTAAAATAACTGCTCTTTTTAAAACCTGCTTTATTAAATCAACAAACACTATTAAAGCATTTTAAAAACACTGCTTACTTTTTGTTCAAAATAAATTTTATAAAACTTCTATAAATTTCCAAATTATAAGCTTAAGAAAACATACTCTAAGTCTTAACCATTTTGATAACAACAGAACAGAACAAAGTGCGCATGCGGCGAAGTGTGTCGAATAACTCGGAAACAGTGAATGATCTAACGATATCTCGAAATTGAGTGTGATGCAAATGTGAGAAGGACACGTTTCTCGAGACAGTGGCTTGAAAAAATGTTTTGATTTTTACCATAGCATCTTATTTTCTGGCATTAAAAACTAAATTAAAAAATTTACGGGATAAGGTTTACTTGCGGAATACCGTACATTTACCTTAGTTGGTGAATTTTTCAGTTGCGGTAAACGAACAATTTCTTTGCGTGTAAGGGACATCGCAATTAAAAAAAAAGGACACACATGGGCCTTCTTTCTAAAAACGATACGAACCGATAAGAAAGATACAAAACGAAAATTTATTAAAAATTAAAAATTTTTTTTTTATTTTGATTAAAAATTCAATATGCGAAGTATTTTCTTCAATAAAAACAAATCTTTTCTCAAAAATAAAAAGTCTTCATTTCTAAAAGCAATATATTGTAATATATTTCACTTTTTCATGGAAGCTTTTAACCATTTTTAGGGAATTTTTAAGATCATATTTAGAGAAAAACATTCTCTGGAGCAAAGTCTTTACCATTTTTCTCTAAATATGATGCTATTTTATCATATTTCGAGAAGCTTTTTTCTAAGTGTATACATATTATTTTTTGGTTTTTATTTCCTCTCTTTAAAATCATATAATAATTTTATCCGTCTAACTTGTATGGGAACCTAATTGGTTACTGAGCCGGTAGTAGCACCTATTAAAAATTGTCGTTCTTCATTTAATCTCCAGGTTGAAATTGTCATTGCTGTTGACGGTGCGCCGCAGCGGTATGTAAACTCTTTAACAACTTCAATGATATATTTGTTAGATGCAACATGGGTGCCTAGACGCCGTGATTTCCTATTTTTAGACATGTGCTTTGTTTTGCCCTCATTCACCGTCAAATCCACTTTGGCTGATTTTATTTCAATAGCGACGAATTCAGCAGTTACATCTTTCTTAGCTCGGCCAATAAAGGACAGCTGTGCTAGATATCACAGTCTGCTGTCTAAAAGCATTCTTGTCCTTTCCATCGCCACTCCTGGTTGGTTGTGATGTCAGCCTTTATTTTCAGGAGAGCTTTAGCCAAATGGACATATGCATCTTCCCAATATAGATGCGGACATTCCAGGCGCATATTGTTTCGTTTGTTACTTGAAGTTCGTTTGGGTTTCATTTGGCAATGTGGTGGCACCCAAATCTTGGCACATTCATACTTTAAGGTGTTGTAGAGACAGCTGAAGTTAAGAGTCTAGAGGAGACAGGGAGCTTCGGACTTGTTATTTTGCCTTGACAGTGTCAGTTGAGAGATTTGTGGATTTTTCGTTCTAGACACTGCACCTGTCTAACACTACGTCCTTCCATACCTTAGCTGGCTATCTGCTGCTTGTCCGGTACACCGGTTTCCTCTTTATCTAGAACCAACGTGTGATCCGTCTGACTTATTGCTGACTTATTGCTCAACCCCCGCAGATTTTCCATAGAATCAACGGAAAGTTAATTAATTGATTAGTTGTTATTTTTATTTCGAACAGAGACGTGTTCTTGACTTGCAATGAATGTTTTAGTTGTTAATTTTTCAACTGCATTTTTTCCAACTGCAAATAATGCTTTATGCAACGTAAGTCCTTCTTATAAATCCTAGTCTAAATTCTTAAGTACTTCCAATTACTCAACGAAAGTAAATACATTTGTTTATTTGCCCTTGTAATTTGTTTATGTGTTGATAAGTTATTTGATATCGGTGACCATGAAAATGTACACAAATATTGCAGGCATACATTTATTTACCTTTAAAATGTTGGTGTGTTTGTTGATTGCAACAACTTGCGTTGGTGTGTGTGTGATAATGGCAACAATTATCTATGTGCTGTTGGTCATTTGTCTGAACATTTACTGTGAGCATCCAGGCATATAAATTACACAAAATAAGCTTATGTTTCTTTGACCGAGTTTGCAATCTGCATGAACTTTTCTTATGCATTTGTGTATTTGTAAAATTTACTTGCTTGCTTGCTTTAAGAAATTTTAAGCAAAAAGAAAGAATTCAAAATAAATAGTACTCTCTGCAATATATTGCTGTCTATATTGCAAAAATATCAACATACCAGCAACAACTGCTGCTACACTCCCTTCACTAGTTTGGCGACCATTATTTTTAACCACAATTCGGTCATTGCACGAGGGTGCTCAAAAGTTATGCCTTTTGTTGCGAGGTTAATTAACGTAAAATGTTGCGGTCGCGTAACCCACAACGACACCATGTAAATTAAGTACATTTTTTCAGAATTATTTTCTTTTATTTTTAAAATATGTTAAATGTTTGTGCTATCAGCGGCATTATTTTTGCTTCAGGCAAATAAATTATTTTTTTTTAGAGTGGTTTTGGGCCAATTTATTATCATGGCTGAAATGTCGTTGTGGTCAATCTACACAAGCTGCTAACATGTTGATGTTGCATTTAGCTCAATATTAGTGCTAGGACTCCCAGTAGACAATGAAGCAAGGCCGCAACAAAGCAAGGCATGCATTCAATTCTAATTTTGACTTAGAAAAATATGATATCCGCTGCATAGGTGAACGCTTCGTTAAGATCTGATTTTGTATTGTTTTTTGCTATTCAAGGCAATTGAAACAAATTTAATTTCACTGCAAGTTGTGGATTTATGTATCCTTATTACGGGGTAGTATTCATTAAAAATAATAATGAAAAATAATGGCTGCTATAACAAAAATTATGTATAATAAAAACTTTTTAACAAAAAAAAAACCTACTTCAAAATCACTAGAAAGTAAAAAATAATTTTAAATTAATTTTACTATTCATTTCTTGGTCAAATTTGTATTTTTATAATAAATATATTTATTTTTTTATGATAATAAAAGCTTCTAGTCAGCGCTAATCATTGACGTAAAATCATGAGTTTTTCGCCATCCCTACTCTATTTATGACTTTTTTATTTGTAAATATCCTGCTTGGGTGACGCTGTATTAATTTGTAATCTTAATTTTTCTTAAATCTTAATTAAAATGCTATATGTGTGTTGCAGCTGCACAAAAAATCTGATTATATTAGCGCCGACTTCGAAGCTCTTATTATCATAAAAAAATAAATATATTTATTATAAAAATACAAATTTGACCAAGAAATAAATAGTAAAAGTAATTTAAAATTATTTTTTACTTTCTAGTGATTTTGAAGTAGGTTTTTTTTTTTGTTAAAAAGTTTTTATTTCTTTCTTTTTAGAGAAAATGATATATATTAAAAAAGTGTATAAATTAATTAAACACCAATTATTTATGCTCATAATATGGAAAATGCTTTTCTGTCGTTTCTTATTCTGGTCTTTGTCAGTATGTTTATCAGTACCTACTCTTGTATTTTTATCACTAGCCCAATGTCAATATTGGCTGAAATATAGTGTGTTTATAATATTGACACGCCTCCTTGTCGAGAATATCACACTCTTTGTCATTGTGTTTTCAATAGTTCTACCCATTCTAACAATGAATTTTACCACCCTTAAGTCAATATGATACAGTTTTTTACACAATGCCACATCCCTTAGTCGAATAACGCCCAATTCTTCGGTAGTAATTTGTAATAATTGTGCCTACGTCTGTACTTTTTCAGTTAGTAGTGTCAGTATTCGATTTAGTGTTTTCTAATATTGCCACACCCCTTTGTTGAATGACGCCCACTTTATTCACAATAACTTGTTATAAGTGTGCCTACATCTATACTAAATATCAGTACTCTAGTGTCAATATTATTCGCGATACACTGTATTTTATATATTGCCACACCCCTTTATCAAACAAGGTCCACTGTATTGAAATTAATTGTTTTATAACTGTGCCTACCCCTGTAGTTAACTTTAGTACTCTAGTGTCAATATTATTCGAGATACAGAGTTTTTCTAATATTGCCACACCTCTTTGTCGACTAACGCCCACTTAATTGACTGTTATTTTTTACCTACCCTTGCATTTTTTCTGTGAATTTTATTAACTCTAGTACTCTAGTGTCAATATTTACTGAAATACAGTGTTTTTCTTACAGTGACACGCCCCTTTATCGAATACCGCTCACATTACTGTCAGTAATTTGTTATATTTGTACCTACCTTTGTACTAAATTTTAGTATCGTAGTGTCAATAGTAATCGAGATACAGTGTTTTTTTAATATTGCCACTCCCCTTCTCGATTAACGCCCATTTTTTTTTTACAAAAATTTGTAGTAATTTTTCCTACCTTTGTAATAAATTTCTGTACCCTAGTATCAATATTATTCAAGACACAGTAATTCTCTTATATTGCCACACCCCTTTGTCGAATTACGCCCACTGTTGTTAAAGTAATTTCCAATAATTGTACCTATCTCTGTACTTAATTTCAGTACTCTAGTGTCAATTTTCTTTGAGATACAGAGTTTTTACAATATTGCCACACCCTTTTTTAGAATTACGCCCACTTAAGTGATCGTCATTTTTAATACTTGTGCTTGCCCTTGTAATTTTACTGTGAATTTTATTACCGTAGTGTCAATATTTACTGAGATACAGTGTTTTTCTTATAGAGACACGCCCCTTTTCCGAATACCGTCCCCTTTCATAAACGGGCACCTCCGCGTTGATAATCTCTATATGTTGACAACAAATTACGGCAATCGGGCAAGTACTTTAGGAGTAATCGATGTACATACATTCACAAAAAAAAAAAAAAAAAAAAAAACAGAGAAACCAACCAACTTGAGAACCTCCTCCTTTTTGAAGTCGGTTAAAAATAGTTCGATTGAATAAAAAACACAAAATACAGGATGATCAGAAATAAATGAGACAATCTTAAACGAGATCGTACTAGTTCATGTGTTAAGATCACTATGAAATAGTGAGTAAAGCCCGTGGAGTTCTTTATACATAAAGTTATCATAGATTTGTAGAATAGTAAATAATTGAGCAAACATGTTGGTTAAATATTTAAGGCTTTTGTCACGCAATCCATTCCTTTCATGTGACTGCAATGAAAAAAGGTACGATTTTTGATGGATTTATTTGCACAAAAAGTCAGAAAAATAACTAGAAAATTTCTTGAAATTTTAGCTCCTTCCGCGACATCTTCATTTGATAATCTTTGTGTGAGAAACTGAGTTGTATGATTTCTTCAAATCCTTTTTGATTTCTATAGAATTCATGAAAACTATTCATCTAATTGAGGATTCGAGAGAAAAGGTTTCCTCAATTCTTGAAGACGTAAAAATATATGGTCAATGTTGCTTGTTTTTGAGTCTGCTGAGCGATTTCGGCGAAGAAAAGTATATAGCAGCAGGATCAACTTGAACCAAACAATGTCTCTCTCCATGTCAAAAGAGCAATTCCTTGCGAATGAACGCAATTAACAACATTTAGTTTAGGAACAAGAACACTTTACTGTGAAGCAAGCTGCTGAGGATACTTTAATACTTCAATCATAATGAAAGCCATTCTACTTGCTCAGCAATGAAATGTGTTTTTATTGTAGGTGCACATTTTGATAATTTTGTAAGTAACGAAAAATAAGGTCAACCTTACGGGTTTTACCCAATAGAAAACAGTTGTTTTTAAAACTTATTTTTGCACATTTTTTTTTATTTATTTTTTCAATTCCTTATTCAAAAACATAAAAATAAAGCATTAAAAAGTAAAGATATATCCAGTTGAGAAAGTTATAAAAAGGTGTGGTTTTTGCCAAATTAGGACCACCATGTCTTAATAAGGCCCAGTGCATAATAGTTTTAGAAACGTAAAAAACAGTCAAAAAATAATAATATAAGAACCTGAAAGGTTAGTGTATATTAACTGTGCAAACGTTTGTAACGTATAGAACGAAGCGAGTCCGGTATAGAAAAGTATATATATTCTTGATCTGGATCACCTCGTGAGTCGATATAAAACTTGCTATGTGTAAACTTTTCATCAACTTTGAAAATACATATAAACTATGGGCTTCATCCGTCTAAGGACACGCCCATTTTCAATAATATTATTGTATTTTGTAAAACTAGGCTTAGAGTATTTTATAGTCGGCCTAAGACTTTCTTTAATTGTTTTCTACTAATAATAATTCATTCGGGCTAATCGCATGCGGATCAAATGGGTAAATACTAGTGTCCGACCGAACGTGAATTTTTGCCGAAGCCGAAGCCGAAGCCGATTCTTCGGCAAAATGAAAATAATCGGCCGAAGGCCGAAGCAGAAGCCGAATAAGAAACAAATGTTTTCAAGTAAAAAAAATTAGAAAATTTATTTTTTGCTTTTGTTAAGGGCCGATGTTGAATGTGAACCACACCTAAACGTCAAAATTTTTCTGCATTTCATTAGGCATTTCTCAATTTCAAACAAATTCATTTTGAACCATGGAAAGATACATAATCGAGCCACGCGTTAAAGTTATTCAAGAAATGGAAACAGTGGATGATCAATTTTTGAAGAAAATCATCTTCAGTGATGAGGCACATTTTCACCTCAGAGGATTCGTCAATAAGCAGAATTGCTGCATTTGGGCGAATGATAATCCAAGAGTGTCTGTCGAAAAATCAATGCACCCACAAAGAGCGACTGTTTGGTGCGGTTTATGGGCTGGCGGCATCATCGGGCCGTATTTATTCCAAAATGAGGCCGGTCAGGCAGTTACTGTGAATGGTGTTCGCTATCGTGAGATGATAACGAACTTTGTATGGCCCGAATTGGTAGATATGGATGTGGACAATATGTGGTTTCAACAGGACGGTTCCACTTGCCACACAGCTAACGAAACAATGGCTCTTTTGCGCGAAAAATTCAATGGCCATGTTATCTCACGTGGTGGCTATGTCAATTGACCGCCGAGGTCATGTGATTTGACACCGTTGGACTTGTTTCTTTGGGGTAATTTGAAAGAGAAGGTGTACGTCAATAAGCCAGCAACAATTCAATAGCTAAAGGATGAGATAATTCAGCACATTAACGGCATAGAACCTCAATTATGTCTCAACGTCATCGAAAATTTGAACCATCGGATGGAGGTGTGCCACCGAGGTCGCGGAGGCCATTTGGGCGATATTTTGTTTCATACATAATTGAATGAAATTTTTTAATGAAATTTTTTTTGTACACTTGGTAGGTATAAGAATAGGTCGTAAAGTATTTTTCACCCTCTTACCCGCGAGGGGCGTGGCACTTTTTCAAGAACACAAATTTATTGGTTCTACTTTCGTCTATAAGTCACACATCAATGAAACTCTGCACGAACTTACTATTGAGCCGTGCCCTTAGACTATCAAAGTTGAGCGATCTTTGGAAAGGGGGCAGGGCACCGCCCATAAAATTACATTTTTTTTATATCGGATAGATTTGGAACTAAATGTCGTATAACAATGCAACTCAGTATGAAGCAACTGATGGGCTAGGTCTTGCAATTGTAAAACAAACACGGGCATTGGAAAACGAGGCGTGGCTCTGCCCATACGATTGAAATTTTCGATAGAGAATAGCATACAAGTCACAGAACATTTAAACTCAGAATAGAGTTACTATTTGGTGGTGTCCTACTTATGGAATGCTAGAATGGACTTTGTGCGATGGGTGTGGCTCCGCCCATATAAGACATTTTTTATATTGAATCACTTTGGAAATAATAGTCACATATTAAAGAAACTCGGTTTGGAGTTACTATTTGGTGATATTCTACTTCTCCGAAATAGTCGCAAACTAAAGCGGGTATTGGACAAGGAATTCGGTTTCGCCCATAAAAGACAGTTGTTTATATTTAAAAGCTTTGGAAATAATGGCCACAGAATATTGAAACTCAGTGTGGAGTTACTCTCTGTTGATGGCCTTCTATTGGCAAACTGGAACAGACATTGGACAAGGACGGCAGCAACGCGCCGGGTACCAGCTAGTATTATTATAATAAAAAGAAATGACAGTAATTTTCTGAATAATTTGTATTTTATTCAAAATCAACATCAGCCCTTAAAATTTAACCACCCTTTATATTCATTTCAGTACAAAAAAACTTACTGAAATCATTAAATTCGAGTTAAACGCAAGAGTTTTTCTGCAAATGTCGGATTTTTCTGTAATCGAATTATTGACGTCAGGATAAAGTAGAAAAAAATTGAATATATTTTCGATCCAGTCGAGAAAAGCAACATAAATGTAATACTAACTAAAATTTGGCAGAAAATTGCTAGCGTTAACTCGGCTTTTATATTTCAGTCCATAACAAAAGCAAAAGAGTAACAGTCGGACTCGCTGCATTTATCATTTGAATAAAATTTTCAAAGAATGAACACCAACTCATGAAAGAACAGAAAAGGAGAGAAACACAAAACGAACAATGAAAATGTTTCAAATGCATACTGAATAATTAAAAAAAAAAAAAACTAATTGATTAGCAAAAACATTCGGCAAAAATAATCGGCTATTTCGGCCGAAGCAGAAGCCGAAGCCGAAGATCAAAATATCGGCCGATTATGCCGATTACCGAAGCCGAAGCCGAATAATCGGTCGGACACTAGTAAATACTGATTAAGCCTCGAATCCATTGCTTATGTTTGGCACAGTCATGTTTTCGGCCATATATTTCACAGATTCAAATTGAATGGAAGAATTTTACACAAAATTTTATGTAAAGAACAATTTTTTATCATAACCTCAATATGACCAAAGACAATTTTTATTTTATTTTTATTGTTTTTGTATTTGTTGTTTCTTTTTTAGAGGTCGTTGAAGTTGGCGTGTTTAAAAAAAAAATTGTAAGTTGGTTTCTCGTCTCCAGCATTTTCAAGGCGCCTGAAAGATAAAAATCAAAGTGCATTCTTCAGTAAAGGGTTGTAGTTGAGCACTCTACCTACGCAAATAAAAACAAAAATAAAAAACAAAAAAATGGCATGCCTTGAAAAACAAATTTGCAAAAAACACCTGTTTTAGATTTTCTTCTATGAACGATAATATATGATTAATACGCGGAATACGAATATGTATGTGTATGTATGTATAAAAAGGTGTGTATGTATTCATGTATGTAAGTATGACGTCGTATTTATCCGTGGTGCGAGTCCTACACGTTTTTAAATCATTTTGGACATATCATAGCTCGAACACATTCATGACGGCTAACAACACTACGACATCTGTCAAATTTATATAACCTTTGTATAAGGAGGCGTTAGAAAGTAGATATTACAAAAATCGATTTAAATTCGAAATTTATTAACTTTTGATCTATTTACGGTATTAGTGGGTATTTTTCTAAAAAATTATGATCAAGTTCAAAAATGGGTAAAATCTAATGAAAGCCAGCATATTTAAAGTAACTTTATAGATAACAACTTAACATTGACTTTTAAGCTCTGATTTAAAATGCCCACACTATGTTTAAGATATTGAAAATTTGAATAAAAATCAAAAACCCATAATAAGGTTGTCATCAAAACTTTCACAAATTTGACAATATTTGTGTACAACAACTATATATATTACAACAATTACTTGATATTTTTGAAAATAATGCATGTCACACATTAGTTTTGATATTTTACACGTACTCTGAGTTTGAATTTGGAAAAATTTGATGAATGTATCCCGTCAATCCCTATAAAAAGTGAAGTCATCAAAATAATAAAACTTAAATAACTCCGAATTTAAAAGTGGCTGTTGGGGTATTTTAACGACGTTCAAGGCGAATATAATTCATAGATTTAACATGTATTTCTTAATGAGTAAAGTTGGAATGACTAAAATGATGTTTCACGTAATAAAATACACGTACAATTTTATTCCGCAAACTTGGACTCTATATCCCGTTGATTTCGCAATTGAAGCTCTCGGTGCTTTAAAAATATATTTTAAGTCTTGTTTTCTGATATAAACGCAGTTACAAATAACATCAAAATATTCAGAAAATAGCTTATCACTGGTATAGAAACCTTTGCTTCAGGACTTCGAATTGAAATTGATTTGTTATTTAGTGATGTTTTTTTTTATAAAATGTCAATATTGGTGGAATTTTATAAAATTCTTATATTCATACAATTTGATCAGATGTATAAATCTGCTGATTTGCTTGTTTTCTTATTTAAAAAAAATTTCCAAAATGAAATACACAAAAACTGTTCACAAATCTAAGTTAACTGGAAAGTCACAGCTGTATACATTTCATAAACTTTACCATAATTTGAATAACTAAATTAAATGGATTATTGTATTATTGGTTGATATATAAAGCATCTCATTAGTACTTTATGTGATTAATGTGTTTGATTTGATTTATTACAATAAATTAAGGGGTGAATCAGATGCTGGGCACATCAGGAAAGCTGTCGCGGGCCGAATTGGTGATAATCTGAATCTGGGCACATCGGGATAGTCCCTGATCTAGACCATGACACAGAACGATAACGATTTGAATATTTATGTGAACTCCACTTAAGTCCAGTCAATATAATATGTACTACTTTTAGGTATGTATATTCTACTATATTATTTACTATATGTGCATTGCATTGAACTCATTATAAAAACTGAGATAAAAGGTTTAAAAAATTCGAATCAAAATGGTCTTAAGAACATATAAATATATTCAAATTTTATATATATAGGGTCTTTTTTAGAGGTAAGTAACTTTCAGTTGGCAACACTGTTCAAACTGGCGTCAAGTTTGTCAGCTGTCAACTCATTTATGTCTACTTTGGTTTGACAATTCAACATGAATAGACTGACGCCTGAACAACGCTTCCAAATTGTGCAAATTTATTTTGAAAATAATGGTTCTGTTCGCAATACTTATCGTGCACTACGTCCATTTTACGATCTACAACAATGGCTACAACAATAAAAAAAGTGATCTATTTAGAATGAAGATAATTCTCAGTGTTTGTTGAGACACCATTACATTCAGAAAAACTGACTGCTTGGTGGGCTTTATGGTCTGGTGGAATCATTGGTCCGTACATCTTTAAAAACGATGCTGTTTAGAACGTTACAGTCAATGGTGACTGTTTTAGTGCCATGACTAATGACTTTTGTTCATCAATTAAACAACCATTTGTCAAGATGCTTTTGGATTTAAATATTTATTTAAATAGCTTAAACAAAAAAGTATATAAGATAAAGTTTATTATAATAAAATATAAAGACGTGAAGTATAAGGGACAAGCGACCGGCACCATCGACAGCAACGAATCCACTGACTTATTGTGATTCTCTGTGTTTCTCCTGCGCACACTTTGTGTGCTTGTTGGCGTTGCCAGATTGAGTTGAAACATTCAACAAGACAACGCAACATGTCATACAGCTCGTGCCACAATTTATTTACTGAAGGAAATGTTTGGTAACCGCATAATTTCTTGTTCCGGACCCGTAAATTGGCCACCAAGTTTGTGCGATTAAGCGCCGCTAGACTATTTCTTTGGGGAAATGGGCATGTCCCAGTGGCACGGACGCGACATTCACACGGTTTTAATAACTCGAAAAAATAGAAAGAAACAAACAGAACCGATATGTATTTTAGGTGCTCTAACGCGATGAAAGAGTGCTACATTTTATAAAAATATTGGCAAGATTTAGTACAAATTAGTACAAAGTAATAAGCAATCATTCAATGGAATGGACGCGACAAAAAATATAAGTTTTTTTAAGCTCTTCGTTTTTATAGAAAACTTGTTTTTATATATAATAAACATGTTAATGAAGGTCAAAGGATAACTATTCTTCGTAGACTTTGTAGACTAAAGGTAAGAATTATCTCTTACCTTTTTTAAAAAGATATAGCATGAATACGGACGCGACATCTCGGACGCGACAAATTTTTCCACCAGTAGTAAAATACAGTAAAGATGTTAATTATAAATTTTAATAAAAATAAATCATAATAAGTTAAATTCAAGTTACATACTTTTACAAGTTACTTTTCAAAAACAAACAAATTTTTATTGTAAATGCTAAAGCCTATATTTTATATGCATTTAAATGTTGAAAAAAACTTTACACATAACAAGTTTTATTCTTGTAGCTCACAGTTAATTTATTGTGCGTTCGCTTTCGGAGGTGGGCGTGTTCATGGACGGATTACTCCCAATTTTTGAACACACCTTAGTTTTGGCATAAAATACATACATACCAAATTTAATTTCTCTTTGACAAACATAACTTTATTTATTGAGTTTTAAGCTTTTTGGGTTGTATGGGAGGTAGGCGTGTTCGTAAGCGAATGACGTCCATTTTTCAAAACCATCTTTGTCTTGTCATAAAAAACATACGTGCCAAATTTTAGCTCTGTAGGTTAAACAGAGGCTTATTTATTGCGTTTTCAATTTTTGGGTTGTATGGGAGGTGGGCGTGTCCGTGAGCGGATGACACCCATTTTTCTAAAACATCTTTGTGTTGATATAAAACACATACATACCAAATTTTATTGTTGTAGGCATGTTATGAACTGAGTCATGCACCAAAAATATTCAATAGTGCAGATCCTTGGGTGCATGTGACCATGTGTACCAAGTTTCATCCAAATATCTCAACTCCTTCTTCTTATCCAGTGTTTACGGACAACACACAGATGGACGGACGGACATAGATAGCTTGACTCACGTAGTGACGCTGATCAAGAATATATATTCTTTTCTATACCGGACTCGCTTCGTTCTATGCGTTACAAACGTTTGCACAAAGTTAATATACCCTCACCTTTCAGGTTTAGGGTATAAAAAATATAGTTTAAAGCTGTTAGAGTGCTTTATTTTAATGTATTTCTTCACTTTTGGTGTACGTTTTTTGGGAGATGCCCATATGTGAAGTCGCTAGTCTATGCCGATAAACTTGAAACGATCGACCACTTGGCGGACAACATTCGCCGCGGTATTATATCGGCAATGGCCACAAATATTGGAAAAAGTGATTGAAAATTGGACCTCCAGATTAGATTAGATCCGAGTCAGTTCATATGCCACAAATAATATTTAAATTATAATGCCAAAAGATTATCTTTTAAATAAAGTCAATTTCTATACATCTGAAAAAAAACAAACTTTATATTCAAAATTTGTGGCCTTTTTCAATTCAAAGCCTTATGACCTTATTCAAAACCCCAAAAGCTCAGTTGGGTTCTTTTTGTCCGGCATTTCCATTTTCATATGAAGTCAAACGGACTCTCTCTCTCTCTCTCTCAATGTATTTTGACTATTTGTCACTGAAATTTTGACAAATAACTTGTTTGTTCACCACAAAACTTTGGCTTCAGGTGGCCCCCTGCATGGCGGAACCCAAGAGAATCAAACCCAGGAAAATCTATTCCTCCAAAATCCAGGTAGTTATGCCACTGATCTGAAATTGCTTTAAGCTAAATTCCATTGAGTGAGACATGTCGACACTTGGAACAAGATCACTGTAAACTATTTAATGAGAAACTGTTGAGAGCAACACCCATTCTGATTTACAGAAGTCGGATTTGAACGCCCAACTCAAATGCAACAAACAATAGTTAAAATTCTGCACACTCACGATTTCAGCGATAATTTTCAAGATCTAGTTTTTTAGATCTAATGGAAACTTTTTGACGTTAGGTGCATATTATGACGAATAACGACTTTAATTGCGAATAACGACTTTTATCATCGCATCTGCAGGTGTGACCTACCACTCTGTGCACCATAAAGCTATTTCCTTACTGTTCTCATTTTATTCATATCTTGATAAAAGCTCCAATGCCAATGCTATGTATTATGGTTTTTTTAAGGCGGACTACCAAGCTTTAAATAATTTTTATTACAGCATCGACTGGAAATTTATACTGCATGGTAAAGATATATTTTCTATGCACTATTTTTTTAGAAAAAGCCCTTAATGAAAGTATTTATTTGTATGTGCCCAGTAAATGCCAACGGCGTAGTTTTAACCTGCCTTGGTATAACCAAAGCCTTTTGCGACTAAAAAACCAACGAAATATGGCACACAGCAGATACAAAAAAACTAACTCTGCTGCAGATAGTTCAACTTTTGTGCTGCGAAGAAATGAATTTGAATTTTTATCGTACTTTCTCTACAAAAAATATCTAGACTCTATCGAGTCCAACATGAAATGCAATCTAAAAGCGTTCTGAGTCTTCTACATATCAAAACGAAAAGCTCTGGTATTCCTAAAACTATGGAATATCGAGGAACTCACGTCACTAATGAGCAGGATATATGTGAACTTTTTGCAAATTTTTTCGGATCCGTGTTTAATGACTACGATCTTATTGCTGGCTCGATTGATTTCTCCCATTTAAAACAAAGTTTTTATGTAGGCAATCTATATATTTCCGAAAAAAAAGTTTACAAAGCTCTTGTCAGTTTAGTCGTAAATAAAGGCGCAGGCTATGACCTTATTCCGCCTCGACTTCTTAAATGTTGTGCATCTTCTCTGTACATCCCCTTAACCATTATTTTCAAAATGTCCCTCTCAAGCGGGGTTTTTTTTTTGATGATTAGAAAACTGCCTATATCACACCCGTTTTCAAAGCTAGTCTTAAAGGGTTGATCGTTAATTACAGACCGATTACAAACCTATCAGCTATTCCAAAAGATCTCGACAGTATCGTTAGCAAGCGTCTTTTTCAAGAAGTTAAAAATCGCATTTCCAGTTATCAACATGGGTTTTTCACTGGCCGTTCGACGTGCAGTAACTTAGCAATTTTTTCAAATTATTGTATCAATGCAGTTGAGTGTGGCTTACAAGTAGACACGGTTTATGCTTATTTCGTGAAAGCTTTCGATTGCCTTCCGCATAAAGTACTCCTGCTTAAATTGGAAAACTTAGGTTTTCATTCAAATTTTCTGAAATGGGTCTCATCGTATTTAACGGAAAGAAAATTAATCGTTAAGGTGAACGAGTGCTGCTCCAGTATCATTTATGTCAAATCAGGAGTCCAAAGGAGTTTATGCCAAAGAAGGTAGTCATCTGGGTCCCTTGTTATTTAATATCTTCATAAATGACGTGGTTAAAATTTTTAATTATTGTTGTCCTACTCTATGCTGATGACTTGAAAATGTACACAACGATTCAAAGTTTGTCTGACTGCGCTAGATTTCAGGACGACATAAACTCCTTTATATCCTGGTGCTCAACAAATGGTATGTCACTTAACTTCTCTAAATGCAAGATTACGACGTTTTCTCGTAATGTTTCACCAATTATATTCAACTATCTCTACCAAATCCAAGAATTCACTAGAGTGTCACTGATAAAAGATCTCGGAGTTTATTTCGATTCTAAACTGACTTTCAGCCCTCACAGAGATTACGTAGTTTCCAAAGCCAATTCGCAGCTCGGTTTTGTTAAACGAAATTCTAAAGAATTTTACGATGCTCTTACCCATAGGACAACCTTTATTTCCTTAGTTAGATCAGTTCTCGAATACGCTGCTATAATCTGGTACCCAATTTATCAGAATGACTTAGATCGGATCGAGAGAGTACAAAAAAACTTTACTAAGTTAGCGCAACGAAGCACATATTCATATGAAAGCATGCCTCCTTATGAGACAAGATGCCAAATCCTAAAATTACAAAAACTTACTGTGAGATTTAATCAATCTAGCATTCTCTTTATCAAAGATATTTTAGATGGCAGAATTGATTCACCCGAGCTATTATTTTTAATCCCATTCCACGCTCCCGTGAAAATTTAACTAATTTCCATTTTTTCCATTTTTTACAAAATGCTAACTAAACTTTCTCCTTCTAACCGCTCTATAACTTTCCTAACAAAAGTAATTTTAAATGCACTGTCTGTTTATTTTTCTCTTAAAACTTGTTTCTACAGCATTATGAAATGTGAATTTTTCAGAGCGTGACGCAAAATAACATTTTTCCCAACAAAATTTTGCTCTAACAGTAAACAAGCACTATAAAATTACCAAAAGTAAACCAGTCTCAACACAGTGTTGAATAAGTTTTGGTTTTTATGAGTTTATGCTTCAATCGATTTGCTATAAAATGGTTGTGCACATTATCCTACTGAACCACAATCGAATGTTTGGCGAAAAGTAAAAGTTTTACAAACGTTTTGGGTTGTTTTTTTTTTTATTTAACACAGATTACATTAGTTTAATGGGTCTCAACAAATGTGCTGTCAGTATCTCCAAAAAAAAAAAATTAAAAATAAAGTATGTCTTTTTCTTATTCCAAAGACTAAGTAACATTTTTAAAAATAAAACAGTAAAATATAACGATCGTACCAATATTGGGCAAAGTTTTTTGTGTGATGATAACATTTCAACTAACTCAATTAAATTTGTTGTCTATGAAAACTGAATTTAATTATAAATACAATTTTAAGAAGTTTAAACAAAGATCAAGTTAAAATATTCTGCATGTTATGCCGGATAAATATGACGAATCAAGGTAGAAGTTCTTTCACTGCATATTAGACCGGATCGAAATTTAAATTTCGCCGGTCGGGGTCTCAAAAATTAGAGAAACTCATTAAAATGATTTCTGCATATTTTTTTTTCAAATCGGAGAAAAACCGCCGAAGCAATTTTGATTCTCCTGTGGGTCGTTTTTGATAAAAAAACATTGTTTTTGCTTGTAACTTTTTATTTTTCACAGAACGCATACCCACACCTGCTAAAATATTAAATTTCTTACTTATACCAATATTCTGATATTCAAAAAATTTAAAAATTATGTTCCATTATAACTCTTATTGACCACCAAAAATTGAATTTTTTGATATTTATAAAAAGACATTTTTTTAAAACCGCTTTAAAGGACACATTTTTTCTAGATTTACGTGAAAGTGTTATGGTTGGAAAGGTATTAAGTTCTTCTATCTTTCTGTGTATCGCCTTTATAATAGCTGTGTGCGAAAACTGACAGAAATGTGAGAAATCGACTTTAGAAATCTGATAAAATGAAATATTTCTTATTCATACAAACAACTAATTTCATTTGTTCACTGCTTTATCGTCTAGTTTTCGATAATTATTTTTTTTAATCACATAGCTTTGATTAAGGCGATACACAGAATAAAAAAAGTAAGAAATTTAATATTTTAGCAGATGTGTGCATGCGTTCTGTGTAAAATAAAAAGTTACAAGCCAAACACATGTTTTTTTACCAAAAAGGACCTTCAGGAGAATCAAAATTGCTTCGGCGGTTTTTCTCCGATTTGAAAAAAAAGTATATAGAAATCATTTTAATGAGTTCCTCTTACTTTTGAGACTCTGACCGGTTGAAATTTTTTTTTATCCATATAAGAATGATCCGGACTCTACATATGACTCTAGAATGACGCTACATACATAATTCCGTGTAAAATATTTATTTTTTTTTTTTGGCCCGATTTTAGTAGTTATGAAAAGTTTTAAAAATAGTTTTGCTGGAAATATTGATATAATTTTTAAGCAAAAGATTAATGATATTTTAAGACCTTTTTTTTGATATTAGGGTGGCACATTAGGATGGTAGGGACTGAGATCTGGAGGGTAAGTACTAGAGCAGTGAACCTGCCGTCAATGATTTCAAAAAAGGTCAGATTGGTCTTCGTGAGACAAAAACATTGATATATCAAATTTTAAAATCCGATTGTAAACACCAGAGATATGAAGAAATATGACAATGCGCGACC
The DNA here is from genome assembly GCA_958299015.1 of Tetanocera ferruginea. Classification (NCBI taxonomy): domain Eukaryota; kingdom Metazoa; phylum Arthropoda; class Insecta; order Diptera; family Sciomyzidae; genus Tetanocera; species Tetanocera ferruginea. The sequence continues at coordinate 79,234,155 of OY282642.1, forward strand.
CCTATGATCGGTTAATAACAAAAATTTTTTTTTTCGTAATTGTCTTGCAAAAATGAGTCATATTCGCTGATATACGGCGCACTTATTTTCTTTTGCATAGGAGGTGGTACGGTCTTATATACATATGGGCATCTCCCAAAAAAGGTCCACCAAAAGCGAAGAAAAACATTAAAATAAAGCACTCTAACAGTTTTTAACTTTATTTTTTTTTTTAATTTTGATTATTATTTCTGCTATGTAGCTTGAATTTAACTTATTATGATGTATTTTTATTAAAATTTATATTGAACATCTTTACTGTATTTTACTACTGCTAGAAAAATTTGTTGCGTCCATGATGTCGCGTCCGTATTCGTGCTATATGTATTTAAAAAAAGAGAAGAGATAATTCTAATATTTCATAATTCTACGAAGAATAGTTATCCTTTGACCTCCATTAACATGTATATTATTTATAAAAAAAGTTCTCAAAATTAGCTAAATTTTGCATATTTCTATGCAAGCTTAAAAAAACTACTATTTTTTGTCGCGTCCGTTCTATTGAATGATTGCTTTTAACTTTCTACTAATTTGTACTAAATCTCGCCAATATTTTTATATAATGTAGCACTCTTTCATCGCGTTAGAAATGAATCATAAGCAATTACTTTCAGGGATGGCTCTTGTACATAAATCTTGAAAATTTAGAATGTCTTAGATTTTAGTTGTTGTTAATTTATTAGCAGGACCTGTTTAACACTTGAAATTTAAATTTTGATGATTACACTGGGGAACAAAACAGAAATTTTTTCTGCGGCGTAAGTTCTTGGATACATGGGTTAATGAAGTTTCAATCCTATAATTCATATTGTTTGAATTGACTCTGGTTCTAGTGATAAGCTGTTTTTTTTTACAAATTAAGGAGGTTTCATCACATATTTTAACATAACTTCAGAACAGTTAGTCTGATTTGGTAAAATAAAAAATTCGAAAAAACGATACGGCTCTTGTAGCGGGATCGCACATGTTTTATGAACTCAAATCCCAGCCTGGTCCGTCAGGCCTCACGTTACCATTAATGCTCTGGTGGCCTAATAGTAAGTGAATCTGAATTTTATGCAAAAATATATGCCGCAGAAAAAAAATTTGTTGTTCCATCCTGTATATTAATTTAGAAAATTTTTATAGAAATTTTTTATCAAAATGAGATAACATCATTGAATGTGAATTAAACCAAAATATGTCAATGGATTTAAATAAAACATGGCTTATTTTCTTGTTACATATGTTACATATGTGTTTTTATAACTTTATGTTAAATCAGGGCTATTTTAACGCCTTCGATTTTTTATGAATTATAAAATAACAAAAAAGTTTAAATTTTGCATAAGAAAAATGTTTTTTCATAAGAACTTTATGAATATTTCCGAAACAATTCAGCTAATTAAAAAACAGTGTAGATGTAAAAATTTAGCTGCGGATTTTCGAATTTTTTAATTTAATAAATAAGACTAACTGTTCTGCAGTTATGTTAAAATCTCTGATGAAATCTCCTATATTCTACAAATAGTGGTTTTTCGCGAGAACCAGAGTCAATTCAAATAATCTTAATAATAGGCTAAGATTTTCATCAATGTATAAACTAAAATTGACTACCAAACCCTATGCCGCAAACTCAGTGTTGCCCTGTGTTATAAATCAAAACATTTTGAATATTTTTGTGTAAAAATGACAAAAATTATTAAGAAAAATGACGCTAAGAACATACAAACTGTTGTATAATGTTGCAGCCCTTGCTTGCTCTGAACGTAAAACGTAACCATTGAACTCTGCCATTGAATAGACGGACGCATATGCATATGCAGTGAATGAACTTCCCACTTAAGGCTTAAAAGCAAAAGGAAGTATAAACTTTAACTTACAACAACTTGACAATCACGATACCACTCACGATTTTTGCTTACAATTTCCTGTATTATGATATCCTTGAGTAACTTGAGGAACACAGAATATTTGATTGTTTAGTGTGAATATGGGTAGTATTGATTATAGTGTTTTCTATAAATTTGGCGAATGAATATTTTGCATATTTTACGCATATGAATTTTCTTTTTTTTTTTAGAAAATATGATTGTGCGTAATTTTTAAACTTGCAGAAAAACGAAAAAATCCAAATTGAGAAGATTATTTGCGGCACCACTTCCAATGGCCAAGAAACAAAATTGTTCAGTTCTGAAAATTCGAAAACTTATCTATCTTGCCAAAACAGTTTATAAATTTATTCAATACAAACAATTTTGGTTCACTGGGCTTTTTATTGAACTTGGTTACAACTAACCGACGCACATTTGGTGCTAAAAAATTATGTAAACTTATTTTTATGTACTCAACTTTCTCTCTCTCTCTTTCTCTTTCGCTCATGAAATTCAATTGTTGAAAAGTTTTTCTTACGAGCTCTTATTATTTTTACTTTGGCCAGTAATAAAGGACATTTATTGATCTGAGAACAACAGAAAAGACGAGAAAAGAGCAACAAAAAAAAAAAACAAAAGTACAACCAACAAATACATAACAAAACAACTGCTAAACTTTAACGCACAATTTTGTCAAAGATCATAAAGTAGCAAAGCAATGCTTAAGTTTATCAAGAAAAACTTGAGAATAATTTATAAAATGCTAAAAAGGTTAAAAAAAAACATTTTCTTTGTAACAAGCGTAGAAAAGCTATTTTCATTCATTCGGTATGTATAACAAACGCTTATTTGAAGGACACCCTAGCAGAAAATAATGTGTTCCACGCGATATTGTTATGTTAATAATTTGAATTTATAAATGGCTGAGAAATAAAAAGAAAAAATACTCAAAATGGCCAATAAACTTCAGCAGCATCAACAACAATAAAGTAGAATTTATGAGATTTAAAAAATAAAAACAAAATAAAATTGGAAAATGAACAAGATATAAAAAGTAACCCACAAGTGGGTGAGCAAAAAATGCAGCAGTTTAATAAAAAATGGTCGCGTAGTAAAAATGTAAATAAATAAAGACATAACAGTTAAAAAGTTCCAATTCGAATGGATCAATTTTGCAGATATTGCTGTTTGTCGAGCACATAACATGGACTGTAGTATGGAACTGTATAAATAAATTTAAGAACTGGATTAGCGAGCATTAAATACTTGATGTGAAGATGTTTATTAAGAAAGTTTCAACTTAATGAGTGTGAGGATTGACATTAATTGTCTCCGTTTCTTTTTGTTCTCATGAATTCAATGCATTGGATTGGATGGAATGGATTAAATGAACTTGTTTTTAATGGCTTAAATTGTAAATAATAATATTCGAAATAATATTCTTTTCGAAAAACTTTTGAAATAAATACCTTTATATACCTTGTTATTCCCCATTGGGGCTTTGGTGGTTATATTTTTAACCCAAGAACTTTACTCTTGTACTTAACACGCAACGTTTTAGAAACATTAAAAAATAAAGTTCTTGATTGCTTTATTCGAACGTGTCGCACGGACATTTTTAAGACATGTGTCTTGAGGTTGTATTACATTTCAGCTAATTGGTGAACTTTTTAAAAAATTTGTGTATGCAGCCTGACAAAAACACAAAAACATGGTGTTCTTCTTCTTACCAAAAAGTAACTTTTACTTACTTATAACTTATTACTATTTACTTATTAAGTTGCAGCTGTTTAACTGGCCGTTACGTTACGGACAAAATGCAATGAAAATAACATTGACGTTTGGATAGTTTTCTTTAGCAACATCCCTAAGTCGTTGGAAGTTTGCAAGGAAAAACCTGGGACCGAATTAAAGCACCCATGAACGACTGAGCAGTGGAATCGAATAAAATTCCAGTTCGATAATTTTTTGGTATTACTGCATTCGATCGAACACGAATCAAAAATTGCTTGCAATCTTGAAAAAAATTTATATATTTCATTTTTTATTTAATAAGAAAAAAAATTTATATAAAAAAAAAAGTTGTTGGTCCTCCGGCATTTGAACCTAGGAGAGTCGAGTACTTGACGCACACGTCAGCACACTGGGCCGCACATGAACTTCCAAAATAGTGATAAAATTTCAGTTGTACGTTTTTACATGGATTTCGTGTTCTAACGGCCAACTGTTAACCGACTGTTGATTTAAAGTTTCATTTCTTGGATGGTATTTAACAGTGAAATCTGTTATTTCAAACCATGATTTGTTTGACAATACAGCATTTATTCCCTGAGTGTCCTTATGAAATAGTCCCTGGACTTGTCCTTATGAACTAGTCCCTGGACTAGTCCTTATGAGCTAGTCCCTGGACCAGTCCTTATGAACTTGTCCCTGGACCAGTCCTTATGAACTTGTCCCTGGACCAGTCCTTATGAACTTGTCCCTGGACCAGTCCTTATGAACTTGTCCCTGGACCAGTCCTTATAAACTAGTTCCTGGACTAGTCCTTTTGAACAAGTCCCTGGACTAGTGCATTTGAACTAGTTCCTGGACTAGTGCATTTGAACTAGTCCCTGTACTAGTAAATTTGACCCAGTTCCTGGACTAGTGCATTTGAACTAGTACCTGGACTGTCCTTTTGAACTAGTCCCTGGACTAGTCCTTTTAACTAGTTCTTATGACCTAGTCCCTAGACTAGTCCTTATGAACTAGTCCCTGGAGTATTCCTTTTGAAGTAGTCCCTGGACTAGTCCTTATGAACTAGTCCCTGGACTAGTCCTTATGAACTAGTTCCTGGAATAGTCCTTATGAACTAGTCCCTGGACTAGTGCATTTGAACTAGTTCCTGGACTAGTGCATTTGAACTAGTTCCTGGACTAGTGCATTTGAACTAGTCCCTGTACTAGTGCATTTGACCTAGTCCCTGGACTAGTGCATTTGAACTAGTACCTGGACTATTCCTTTTGAACTAGTCCCTGGACTTGTCCTTTTTAGCTAGTCCCTAGACTAGTCCTTTTGAACTAGTTCTTGGATTAGTGCATTTGAACTACTCCCTGTACTAGTGCATTTGACCTAGTCCCTGGACTAGTGCATTTGAACTAGTACTTGGACTAGTTCTTTTGAACTAGTCCCTGGAGTAGTTCTTTTTAACTTTTTATTTTTTTGAATTTATTTTAATTTGAATTTATTTAACAAACATTGTTGGCATATAAGATTAGTTCTTTTGCATGCCGCATTAACATTGGATATAACAACGTACAAATTCAATTAAAAATTAATTGCTCATATAAAAAATAGTACGTAAAATGACTTAAAATTCTGCCTTCAACATTTGAAACCAACCGGTCCCTTTTACATGGCGTTGTCATTGACAGGGGTAAATTGATACCTTTGGGGCTAGATACCTTTGGACCAATCCTAGAACCGGTTCAAAAATATATCGGCCAGTGTCAATGGACACATCATATATATACCTTAGGACAAAATCAGTAGCCGGTCTATTTATAGAATACGGTACACTTATACGCACGTTGTCAATGAACTTGAATCATTGTTTTGGAAATTCATGTTTAGCCGAGCTTGCTACTGTTCACGTTTAGTACTTGACTGACCTGGGGACCTGGGTTCAATCCCCGACAGAACCAAAAAAATAATTTTTTGTTTTTATTTAAAATATATTTTTTTTGATTAAAAAATGAAATTTACAGTTTTTTTCAAAGTTTTAAGCAAACTTATTTTGAAGGTTTTTTGATTAAACAGTTAATGAAACGGAATGAAAATTTAAATTATTGAATTAAAATTGTTGATATGTGTAGTATACTTACACAGCCAGGAGACGAGCCCACGTCCACCGCGTGACAGTACAACGCACTTCCACTGAGCTATTGATAACGATAAGATGTATATAGCAAAACACATTTAACAACGATTGGTCCCGTTCTGAGTTAAATCGAACCTGTCCTGTGATAGGTTAAATAAGAACTATCACAGGACCGGTCACTTTAGGGCAATTGACCCGCTTTTGCCGCAGGGTAGTTAAACACGTTACAAACTATCGGTCCCGTTCTGAGTTATATCGAACCTGTCCTGTGATAGGTTAAATAAGAACTGTCACAGAACCGGTCACTTAAGGACAATTGACCCTGCTTTCGGCGTAGGGTACTTACAGTGCCGAAAATAAAAATGAATGAAATTTATTATTCATTAACTCCACCCATTTTTTTGCATTCCTACTGTGTCCTTTGTTTAAATAAAGCCTATCATATTGCGTTTACGCACAAAAGAACTTCGTGCATATGAATAATAAATAAAAAATGCCTGAAGCCTTTTCAATGGATCAACTCCAATCAATGGAAAAATACGAAAATATTTATTTATTTCCATTAAAAAATCAATATTCTTAATTATTTACTTTTGTAATTTATTTCATTATTTTATGTTACTTTATTAATTGAAAAATATTCCGTGAACATTGTTAATGTTTTGTATTTAATATCGTCGCAATGCTTTCAAGCCATCAACATGCACCTCACAGACTTCATGCACATACTTCAACGACGTACTGACCTGATTTTATAGCGCATAAACTATGCTCTTAACGGAATAAGCGTACGTTAAACGTAAAAACGTAAGGGACAGAAAATAATTGAAAAATAAAACAAAACAAAAAAACCTGCAAGGATTTTATGACGTCCTCTGTGTTAATTGTTCAGATCAATACATTCGGATTTTGTTGGTAGATGCCATCCTTTTATGTATCATATGCTTTTAATACTGAAAATGTGGTTAATGTAAACCTGATATCCTTTTATACTGAAGTCTTTTTATATGCATTCTACAGCGTTAGCCAAGCAAGGCTAATTGATCTTAATGGCCATTTTGATTTACTCAATTAACTTTAATTTAAAATAATTCACAAGACGTGACAAAGTTGAGAAGGAATATTTAAAAAGTTATTAATTACAGAAGCATTTTTGCAATTCTTTCTTCTGTTTATTGTTTTAATTGCTAGTTTCTGATAAGCAAAAAAAAAAAAAGTGGCCATTTCAGCCCTTGAAAGGACTTTGACAGAGCTACTTATGATCAATTGTGTTATGTGTGTTATAACATGTTTGTATAGAAACATGTTTGTGTGTTATAACATGTTTGTTTTATGCCAATTTTGAACGGTTCATGTTCTCAAGAAGCTTTACATGGCATTATTTACTCTCTGAGGTTTGCCATTGTCTGAGATATGAACTCGGCATCGATTGATTCGCACGTCACACACTTAACACGCACGGCCATGGCCGCTTCTTTCTCATAGAAAACAAAAGAACAGCAACAGTCCTTATATTAAATTTATTTAAGAAACAATATTCAAGAGACGATACTATTCGCGATTTATTTCACTAGTGTTGCAGGTTGCAGTATGAGATCAAGTTAAGGTTTTTCCTCAAAATACATACTTAATTTTTTTATAAAATTTTTAAATCAAATCAAGTTTCAGTTCCTTAAAGTTGTATGTTCTGTATTCAAACTTAAAATTGTCTCATCCTGTTAAACAGAGTTATTTCGAGATGAGTTCAAAAATATTGAAGGTGTGTCAATATTAAACATCAGTTGAAAAAGTTTTAAAACTTATTCAATCAAAGTTTTATTTAATATTAAAATGAGTTACAAGACTTTAAAATTTCATTTTATTTTAATATTGGCTCTAGCAGAAATCTAACACTGGTTTTTCTTGTAAGTCTGCCTCTTTTTTGATGTTGTGATTTCTTTTTTGAAATTGAAAAAAAAAATGCAGGTTTTAACTAATCATACTTAAGTGATTACCTGAAATATTATGTTATTATTTTAAACAAAAATTCAGGTTTGTATTGTGCAGGTTAAAATTCAGCCATGAATTTAATCAAGAGTAAAAATATTCAGATCTGAAATCACCTGTGTTCTTCAGCTCTGAAAAGACAGACTTTAGTACAAAGAAATCAGGTCTGTTTTCAAAGAATTATCACACCTCGTTTATTTATGCCTGTCAGGCTATCAGAAAGCAACTCTAATCAGTAATTTAATTTTTTGCTGGTTTAAAGTAACTTTTTCCTGCTTTCAAAGTATTTAATTGAAGAGTGATAAAAATTAAACAAAAAATTAAAACAAACAACTAATTTCCAATTTAAGCTTTCATGTACCTCGTTACCCCAAAGCTAAAAATCACTTCAGATTTAATAATGTTTATTTATTTTCAATTGTAATTATTTCAATCTAAATTCCATTAATTTTAGAACTCATTAAATTGAGTGATTTTTTTGCTGCATTCGAACACAGTTGAGCAGTAATGCATGTCGGTATTCTAACTTTTCATAATTTTCATAGTTGTTAGTTTACTGATGCAGAAATAAATCCAAAAGTTTATTCATTTTATGCAAAATTCTCAATGACCCGAAAACAAAATAAAAACAAATATTTAAAACAAACAACAAATAATTCACATGCTAATTAATTCGGCAAAACTTTCGCATGTAAACTATATAATAGTTCATTTAAGACAAAAGAATATAAGTAGCTTAAATTCAATATTTGTTTTAATGCTCAGAAATTTTTCATTTATATAATTTCAATTTTCACGGAGATTTTCCATATAATGCGATGTTTAGAATATTTTATATTTATATGTAATCACTTTACTATGAGCGAAAAGTAACATTGAACTAATTTACTCTATTAAACAACTTAACCCTTATTCGGTACACTTCTCTGGTATAACGTGCTCGGCACACTGGTATCATATGCACCCCAGCGAAAAAAAGTCATGAAAAATAATTTAAAGGAGATTTTAACTTAATTCAGAAAACTTAAATTCTTCAGTAGGATATGTATCAGTTTGTCTCAACATGGCGAGTCTAGTATAAACCGCGTCGAAATCGTCTCAAGTCGACTAAAACAACTATGGAGCAAAACAAACAAAAAACAGATTAGTTATTTCAGCCCTTTAAAGGACTTTGACTGAGCTTGGACCTACTTGTTTTATGCCAACTCCGAACGGTTAAGGTACGTGTTCTCAAGAAGCTTTACATGGCATTATTTACTCTCTGAGGTTTGCCATTGTCTGCAGAGAGGTGGTGACCGATCAGAACGATTTTTTATTGAAACAAACTATGTCGCGAATGGGAATTGATCTCAGGCTCCGGACTTGCAAAGCCACACACTTAACCTGCATGCCATGGTCACCACTGACAAAATAATTATTTGACCTAATAAGAGAAACACTTTTGCATTTTAACAATTAAAAACAAGTAAAGAAAGTCTAAAGTCGGTCTAGGCCGACTATGAAATACCCTAAACCTACTTTTCAAAAACAAAAAATTTTTATTGTAAATGATCGTCTCCGTGGGCGGATGAAGCCTATATTTTATATGCATTTAAATGTTGATGAAAAATTACACATACCAAGTTTTATTCCTGTGGCTCACAGTTAATGCCTTTATTGTGCTTTCGCTATGGGAGGTGGGCGTGTTCATGGACGGATTACTCCCAATTTTGGAACACACTTTAGTTTTGGTATAAGATAAATACATACCAAATATAATTTCTCTATGACAAACATAACCTTAATTATTGAGTTTTAAACTTTTCGGGTTGTATGGGAGGTAAGCGTGTCCGTGAGCGGATGATGTCCATTTTTCAAAACCATCTTTGTCTTGTCATAAAAAACATACATGTCAAATTTTAGCTCTGTAGATTAAACAGAGGCTGTTTAATTGCGTTTTCAATTTTTGGGTTGTATGGGAGGTGGGCGTGTTCGTAGGCAGATGATGTCCATTTTTCAAAAATATCTTTGTGTTGATGATTGATGTAGGCTTATTATGAGCTGAGTTATGCAGTTTTCAGTTTTCGCGATGTATGGGAGGTAGGCGTGTCCGTGGGCGGATGATGTCCATTTTCCAAACCAATCTTTATTTTTTTATAAAAAACATATGCGCCAAATTTTAGCTTTGTAGGGCAAACAGAGGCTTATTTATTAGGTTTTAAATTTTTGAGTTGTATGGGAGGTGGGCCTGTCCGTGAGCGGATGATACCCATTTTTCGAAGAAATTTTTGTGTTAAAACAGAACATAAACACACCAAATTTTATTGTTGTAGGCTTATTATGAGCTGAGTTATGCAGTTTTAAATTTTTGCGTTGTATGGGAGGTAGGCGTGTCCGTGGGCGGATTCCAAAAATATTCAATAGTGCAGATCCTTGGGTGCGTGTGACCAAGTACCAAGTTTCATAGAATTATTTTGACTCCTTCTTCTTATCCTGTGTTTACGGACAACACACAGACGGACGGACGGACGGACGGACATGAATAGCTCGACTCACGAGGTGACGCTGATCAAGAATATATATACTTTTCTATACCGGACTCGCTTCGTTCTAAGCGTTACAAACGTTTGCACAAAGTAAATATACCCTCACCTTTCAGGTTTAGGGTATAAATATCACTTTAGTGTGTGTCCAAATAATGTTTTTTGTTTTTGGTGCTGTCTCGAGAATATTTTTAAAATACTTTTAAAAGGTGCCACTTATAACATTTTTTTGTCGACAAAATCAATCAAATAATATAAAGGGCTTATTTTGTTTTCATTAATATACTTTTTAAAATGGGGAAAAAACGTGGAAAACTTCTTGAAATGCATGGACGGGAATGATCTCTACCAAAATATTGGAAAAAATACGCGAACGCAAAATTTGCAAATACTCAATCAGCTCATTGAAAGATTTTAAGATTTATTATAATAGATTATTATTACACAAAAATTGTAAGCTTAAATTCGGCGAAATCGAACAAAAAACTAAAAGTTATGAGAAACCAGTTCTATAGATAAGTTTAAAATTTTTAAATTTGCCTTTTCTTTAATTACTCGACTTTTGTGTTTAGGAATTTACTTTTTGGTGTTTTAAAATAAATTTTTCATGTAATAAACATTGCTTCAAAATTATGGTTGTAACCATTCACGGTATTCGTCATTGGAGTTCTCTTCCATATCAACTGCAAAATATCTTCAACGCCGCACGATTTAAGAGAGAACTTTTTGAAAAATTTTATTATTTTAACTTGTATAACTTCTCTTCTATTGTGAGTTGAAATTAATCTGCTGCAATCTTTCTATAGGATATATTTACTTCAACAGGTTTACTAATTAAACTAAGTTAAATAAAAAATGCAAAAAATTAAAAAATAATCATGTTCACACACTGTCAAAACTGTATTGAAAGAAAAAAATTGCTTTATATCTGAGCATGTTGAAATAATTAAAAGGGTCTTCTCAATCCATAACATTTTTCAATATTTTTTTTTACATACTGCCTTATTTTGACAATTATAAGGGTTTCGGATACATGTTTTTCAAAGGTGCTGATTTGAGTCTGTTAAATACTCAAAATAAGTACTTTTTTTTATTTTTAGTAAGTATACTAATTCGAAATATATGAAGATGTACAAGTAAAATATTTTTATTTTAAATCTATATTTTATGTCTTGTGCTCATATAAAAACATGATCCTAGCAAAAGTTATAACAAAAAAACCAAAAAACTTAACATCACATTTTTATAAGGATGAAAACTTAATCAGATTTCTCAAAGCATGATTTTAGACTTAGATAATTATTGCCTTTGACTAAAGATATAATGAATATTCATTTAGTATCGCCTGAGATCGAAATTGGAATAATATTTGTTTGCCTTTTATAATTATTTCTATAACATAATTCCGTAAAATGTGAGTGCGGAACGCTTGATTTTTTTTAAAATTTCATAGCATATTTCTAGGCATTTTTTGTTTTGTGATTTATTGAAACTTCAAAAACTTTTTATATTTTTTTTCATTTTGAAATTTTCAGTTTTTGAATATTTTTCAGTAACTACTATGGTTTCAATTTTTACTTTAAGTTATTTTATAAATATTTGAAACTAAAAATTGTTATCTGCATAATTGAAAATCGAATATGTGACCATCGCTGATTTCTAATTCAGCTTAAAAAAAATCAATATATCATGCTTTTTCCTTTATTAAAACCGGGCCCGTCATTTTTGACGGGAAAAAACTAGTAATTATAAAAGTAAGTGCTCTCTCAAGCTCATGCAAGGGTCTCTTATGAAAATTTCTGTAACGTTTCAGATACAATCCAGAATTGTGCATGAAGATACGATTGAGTACGTTACATGTTATAAAATGAGGAAATTCAATTTAGAAGATTGTCAAGAAAGCGCCGATTCGTTGGCTTTTGCTGAGCAAGTGTCGTGCGGTTCTCTTATAAAACCAAATACACTCTTCATAGAAAAGAACAAACTTCTCGAAAGAATCCTTCAAAATTATAATAAAAACATAATTAACAGCCATCAAAATGCATTTCGAAATGTAAATTTTTCAGAAATATGATAGGAAATAAATATTTTTAGGATACTGAATTCTGTTTTCTGAAATTTTGTTAGAACTAATAAAAGATAATTAAAAAAGGTTAAATTTACTTATTTCAAAATTAAGTAACTTAAATTTTAATGTGACATGTACTATATAATAGTACACTAAGGGAAAAAGTTATGTAGTCAGTACAGAGACAGCTATGTAAAATCTATGCACTTCAAATTGTATGAGAACGCCACAAGAGCAGTATTTACTGAGTAAAGGGAGCGTGTACTGACTACATATCAATTTATTCACTTTTTAAAATGAATAAAAAATGTATTCAATACATCATGTTATGTGTTGAGTACATAGCAGACTTCAATAGATACAAGCAACGTGTACTCAATTAACGTGTTATGTAATTTTATACAAAAACTTTACTCAATACATAAAATATAGACTCAGTACACGTCGCCCTTATACGATTGAAGTGACATATTTATTCAGTACATAACATATGGACTCAGTACACGTATCTCTTGCACATCGGCACACGATTTTGCAGTTTTATGTCATTCGTTTCTTGATTTTCAAATAAGAACACCTCTAAAGCCTCTAGAAAATCAGAGCAGGAATGAGTTTATCCACTGTACTCTAGAACAAAAGCGATAATTGGATAAGAATTAAATGGCTGGGTTTCTATAAGTAATTGCCAATTATTTTGTGAAATCTAGTCATTTCTTTATAAAATTATTTATTGCATTTGTTGAGAGGGTGCTTTGGGCACAGGCATGAATTGTGTATATATTCAATACATGGAATTATGAACAAAAAATATATAATGAATACATTATGCATGTACTCATTGCATAAAACTATGCATTTAAAATATGTAATGAGTAAATAATGTGTGTACTCATTGCATAAAATTATGTACTCCAAATATGTAATGAGTAAATTATGTATGTACTGAGTCAATAATTTATGTAATACGTACATAAGATCTTTACTCATTACATAAAATTATTTGTAACAGTTTGCGATGAGTACAGTGTGCATGTACTCACCACATACATCCATGAATTCATGACACATATTTATGCGTTGAGCACATAAAATTCTTTATTGACTACATAACCGCTTGAAAGCATTATGTAGTCAATAAAGATTTAAACATGTACTCAATACATGAAAAATGTAAATTTTTTGTGTGCAGAAAACTATGCGATGAGTACATAAATTTATGTATTGAGTCCATAGGTTTTTCCCTCTGTGTAGCATCTTCAAGTAGCATCATCATATAAAAGTACTAGTATCAGGAAAGTACAAAACTATGCAACTCTATTCCGGTTTCAAAATAAGGCAGCCTATTTTTTTTTTGATATTGCGGATGAGAACACCTTATATATATTTCACCATGTGTCTGAGTTCTTGATTTCAAATTGATAAAAACATAAATTTGTCAATCTGTCAAATATACATTTGTTTGTTTTTTATAGTTTGGTATGATTGAAAATGAAAAAAATAATAACGAGAAACAAGTTGAAAATTAATACGTTGAAATTTAACTTACCCAGTATCTCAACGGTGTGTGTGATTTCGCGAGGTTCCATTGTTGCAATTTGGCAAATATAATCCCCGGCATCCTGTGGCACAGCATCACGTATCTGCAAATTAAAGCCATTCACAAGACGGAGACGTGGATCAGGCGAAACCTTGACGGAGCCAGCAAAGAGAATAGCAATGCCGCGTTTCCAAGCGACAATGTAGGGTTCTGCAATAAATTGAAAAAAAAAAAAAATATTCAGACGTTAATAAAAAAATAAAAAAAACAGGAGCAGAGAGTGCTAGAAGGAAATAATATGAAGACTTACTTCAAACGATGACAGAATGTACAATATAGAATGCACAAAAACAAATACATAGTTGGCAGAATAAGTCAAACTTTTCGTTTATATACATATACATATATAAAGATTTATTCAATGAAATAATTTTAAAACAAAATATTTTTAAAAAGCTGAATGTTGAAAAGACGAAAATTAGTCATTTGATTTACTTCTATGCCAATGGCTTAGTACTAGGACTTTTAGGACATATTTTTCCCATTCAACTAAGCTAATTTTTTTTATATGTTTATATTTAAGATTTTTGTGTTTCAAGAAGTTATGTTTTAATTTGATAATTTTCCTGTTGGGTAACTAAGCGATAGTGTTTTGATACTTGTGCGAATTACAAACGTGAGTAACTTTTTCATACACATTCTCAAACAGCATACATACTCGTGCTGTACGTTTATAATTTGCAGCTTTGAAGTTGAGAAAAAGCAGAAAGCGTCAATTTTAATTGCCGTTTTTACATAATGAGGTCGCAAAAGTTGTTGCAATTAGTTAAAATCGCATTTTGTAAACTAACGAGCTGAATAAAATTAGTTTCGTGTTTGTTTTACTACTGAAAAATAAAAGTTTTTAAACTCATTATTTCGTATTTACAGCAGAATTATGGGAAAAATAGTTATATAATTTGATATCAACAATAAAGCATGTCAATGAGCCAATGTCAATACTAATTTTTTTTATGACAATCACATTCTGCTCTACATGAATGGGTTGGTCTCCAGGCAACCAAGAAAACTAATTTGAAGTGCACAACCCATTTAAAAGCATACACTGTGAGGTTTGCGAAACCATAAAAAGTTGTAGTTCTTAGAACTACAGACAAAGCAGCCGAAATAATAAGAAGTTAAAAAATTTTATCCATAAATTTGTTAATTGCTGCCAAAAAGTCAAGTGAGGCATATTGTTTCAACATTTCGAACTCAGAATAATAATCGGGGTTGTTGTATAAACCTAGTGGGATCAGAATTAAAAGCTAAAAAAATTTCGCTTAGGTGCCATGAATTCTGATTTTATATGGTGGACTTTCCAGGTCTGAAGCCACACTGATAAGGTCCAATCAGTTGGTTAACGATGGGCTTTAGTCTTTCACACAATACGCTCGACAGGACCTTATATGCGATATTAAGAAGGCTTATCCCACGGTAGTTGGCGCAAATGGTGGGATCGTCTTTTTTGTGGATTGGGCAGAGCACACTGAGGTTCCAATCATCTGGAATGCATTCTTCCGACCATATTCTGCATAGAAGTCTGTGAATGCATTTAAACAGAGCTTCGCCACCGGTCTTAAACAGCTCAGCCGGTAGACCATCGGCTCCTGCGGCTTTGTTGTTTTTAAGCCGAGCTATAGCTGTTAAGACATCGTTATAGTCGGGCAGCAGAACTTCAACGCTGTCATCCATAATTGGGGTTTCTGGGATATTATCTCCACTGTCGGGATTGTTGTCAGCGTCGCCATTTAGAAGTCTAGAGAAGTGCTCCCTCCATAACATCAGTGAACTCTGTATATCTGACACTAGATTCCCATTCTCGTCCTTGTAGGAACTTACCGGTCTTAAAACCATCGGCCAAGCGGTTTATTTTTTCGAAAAATTTTTGAGTCTCATTCCTGTCGCCATGCATCTCAATTTTCTCGCACTCACGCATTTCCGCCTCTCGTTTTTTTCGCCTGAAAATGCGTCTCTCTTCTCTCCTCTTCTCTCGGTATCGCTCCATAACAGCACGCGTTACAACCGACTGCAGGGTGGCTTTGTAGGCGGTGTCTTTCTCTGCAGTGGCGTCGCGACACTCCTGGTCGTGCCACTGGTTTCGGCGAGGGCGATGGTAGCCTATCACCTCTTCGGCAGCCGTACGCATAGAGTGGGATATGTGCGTCCACTGTCCGCATATATCGTCGATCGGAGGAGTGCTTTCTTGAAGCAGGAGTGAGAGTCGAGTAGCGAAGGCTTCGGCCGTCCGTTTTGACTGCAGCTTGTCGACGTCTAGCTTTCTTTGTGTAGGATTGCGAGCATTCTTAGCTGCGCACAGACGTGTGCGGATCTTGGCTGCGACAAGATAATGATCCGAGTCTATGTTAGCACCACGAATTGTGCGTACGTCTAGTACACTGGAAGAGTGCCTTCCGTCAATCAAAACGTGATCAATTTGGTTGCATGTTTTTTGATCAGGGGACAGCCAGGTGGCCTTATGAATATTGAGATGCTTGAATCTAGTGCTACTTACGACCATGTTTCGTGCTGCGGCGAAGTCAATCAACCTCATTCCGTTATCGGATGTGTTGTCGTGGAGGCTGAACTTTCCAACTGTTGGACCAAATATGTTTTCCTTACCCACCTTGGCGTTGAAGTCACCAATCACGATTTTTATGTCATGACGGGGGCAGCGCTCGTATGCATCTTCAAGGCACTCGTAAAAACTTTCTTTGGTCTCGTCATCTTTTTCTTCTGTCGGAGCGTGCGCACATATTAGGCTTATGTTAAAAAATTTTGCCTTGAAGCGGATTATGGCAAGTCGTTCGTTCACAGGAGTGAATCGCAGGACATGATGCCGTATTCTCTTGCCATATTTTATGATTATATATAAAAATTTCATGTTATTATGTTGGTTTTCGCTAATATCCGAAACCACACATCCGATTTAAAAGAAACTTTGTGAATGTATCAGGGTTGTTTGAGCTTGAACGATAGTTTTCGAACCGATAGGTGGCGCAGTTGTCGATTTTTATAAAAAGTTTTAATTATGTTAACTAATTTATTTTTAATCAGACTAAACCACAAATATGAATTTTCATCTAACGCTTCAATGTTTTTTAATGCGATTTCAAGTATGTGTATATGAAAATAGGGTAAAAGTTAATATTTGAACAGAATAAACATTAATAAAAATCAAGTTTTCAAAATTATTAATCAAAGTAAATTTTACCAGAAACTTTTAAAGAAAAATATTCTAAAAATGCCAACTATTTCAACGTATCATATCTCATAAGCAACAATAAGCAATACATAAAAAGCACCACAAGAATCGAGCTGTGTCGGGTATTATAAGCTAGTAATAATATAAAATATACTTTTCTATACCTACCACGCCTCTTTATGGGCGTTACACACGTCGTGACAAAATTAATATACCCCTTTTGCAGTACGCGCTGGAGTAATCCTAAACCATCTTATACTCGAAAAAACTCGTGATGGTATCCGAAAATTGTCAAAAAAATGGAAATAGTAAAATAAAAAAAATCCTTTAAATCTTTTTTATTTTACTATAACCCCAAATATAAAGTTTTCTATTACGGACTCTCTTATCGTCAGGTACTATTATCGTTTCCACAAAGTTAATATTTTCTGACCATGCATGTTCAGCTTGAAAGGTAAACAATATGCTAGTTTTTTAAATTTTTTTTTGATAATGGCGCAACGCGAATATCCGGTCTAATTGGATGATAAAAGCTTACCTCATCGTTTTTTGTGTTGCATATGTTTCATATGAGCACAGCTTTTTTTAATTATCAGTTTAAGAAGCAGAACAATCGTCGTCATCATTATCTATCATTATTATCTATATCTCAAAGTACGAAAAAATTACTTAAATTGAATAGTAGTACTCAATTTACTTCTGGCAGTTTAAACTTTCTCAGTTTAGTAGACTGTGTGAAAAATGTCCCTCATCATAAGTATTTCTCACTTACCATACTTAGAATTCGAAATATAAAGTCGTTGCCCGATGATGCTTTGCATCAAAATGAAACAATATTTTAGCAGTAATTAAAAGTGATTAACGATTGGAAGAATCATAAGTGGTGCACATCTGAATGTGTAAATGACAATTAAATTTGTCTGATTGAAAACGATTTCATTGCTAAAAAGCAATTTTCACATTCACACAACAACAAATTAGATAACCGTAAACATTTGCTCAGACACTTTTGTTAAGCGTCTGTCAACGCATCAAATACACGCATACTAATTGAAGTGACTGCATCCGAGCCTGTCAACAAAATCTACAATTAAAGGTTTACGGCTGCTTGTTACGTCTTTCATCTGCACCTACCTGATGTGTCAATAGCACGCCATACATACAGCAACGACAACGACATCAACATCATCGTCATCATCATCATATCCACTACATCAAAGATTGTTAATATGTCTGATGTCTATCCTATGAGTGTTTGCATTGAATTCTTAATCAGTGGCTTTCTTTTCAATAGCAGTTTATTCATTACTTCTTCAAGTTTCAATCTCAACAGATTTGAGTTCAATGGAAGATGTTGTGTATTCTGTGCTTACTAACTTATGATGTTTTGAGTTCTCGCATAATTTGCATATGGCGAGGTCTATGAATACATAATAACTGAATAACCTTAAATTCGGAATTCATCTGTTTTGTTCTTTATAAAAAACAAAAAAGAACTCAGTTCTAATTCGGTGATATTAAAGAAGATTAAGACTACAGAATTTTAAAAATTGTTAAGGTTTCGACGAATGTTCATAGTTCTTACTCTAATCTTTCTCTCTATCCTAAATATAATTTTTGAATTTTTTAAATATTTATGTTTGAGATCATTTTTAATTTGAATGCTACATTAACTTTATGTTGTTTGTCAGCAAACATTGTTGCGTTTTTGCAAAAAACACAGTAGGGTATTCACACCGACTTGGGTAATTGGGTACGGGTAGATTGCGTACTTTTGATTACTGCGAGCACCCTTAACTGCAATTGAGTACTTTGTAGAATAACAGCTGATGAGAGATGAGTGACAGCTAGAAAAGAATTGCCACCATATTATTTATGTCATTTTATGAGCGCAAAATTTAGGCCATTGTACGGTTGTAAAAAAGTTATTTTACGTGAACTTTGCGGCATTTAATAATTTTTATCTCAAAAATTTTAAAATAACTCATCTTAACACTTTTGTCTATTTTATTCACTTATAATTTGTTTACTTTGTTTTAGTTTTTTGCCAATTCAATTATTGCCTACTTTTGGAAAAGGTGGTAACCCATGAAAAAATACTGAATCAATCTACCCAAACAAGTCAGATGGTCAGCTAGAGTAGATTGGTAGATGGGTACTTGGGTAGAATGGCACTTTTACAAAAACAAAATGTATGGCATTTGCCAATCTACCCAACTACCCAAGGCAGTGTGAATACCCCTAGTGTTAATTTTAACTTAAGATGTTTAATTCTAGTTTTACGTACAAAGGGTTTAACTATGTGAAAAAATACTGTAGCTCGGTGCAATTTTTAGAATAATTTCAGTTCCTAATATTTGGAGTTCATTCTTAACTCAGTTTATTTTTACTAGGACTCTCACATAAGAACCATGACCACTTTGTAGGATAAATATAAGCTTATTTTGAAGTTTTTTGTGTTGTATAGGAGGTAGGTGTGTCCGTGTGTGGATGACACCCATTTTTTAAAAACATTTTCGTTTTTTATAAAAAACATACGTACCAAATTTTATCTCCGTAGATATAAAAGAAGCTTATTGATTGAGTTTTCAATTTAAACCCTTTTATACCCTATAACCTATTTTAGAGTATTTGAGGTGGGCGTGTCCGTGGGCGGATGACATGAAGTTATAGCTTCTATTCAGTACATACACTAAGTAACCCAGGCCTTCTTAATGAGGGACTGAGCTTTGGGAGCGAACCAAGGAAACATATGAGGCTATGCTATCAGAACTTGTGGAGAGGATTACATGACCAATCGCATCCAGGATCTCAAAAAAGCAAAAAGATACTGAAAGAGCAAGAAATACTGAACAAAAATTAACATGAAAAGTAAAAAAACAATAAATAAAAACTGGGTGCAATATTGTAAAAATTGGATTTTTTTTACATTTTTGTCTGCTTTTCTTGTTGTTGTTGTTAGACTAACTTTAAATCGGTTTGAAAGAAAGAAGACAAGTGTCGACAAGTATATCGAGAAGATAACGGTTTCCGAAATGAGAGTAGCTACACCATGTTACAGTATTGCTTCTCAGTATACATGTGGCTTCAACTGGTCTTTAAAAGAAGGTAACAGCTTTAATAACATACAAAATGTGAGGGTACAGTATCTATTTGATACATGCGAGAGGCTTAATTTTCAGCTCGAGCTTGAATAGAAGATTACAGGTTATACTATGTTCAAAGTGTAAAAATACTGTGTAAAATTTAGTACTCAGATGATAAATACTCAAATCAGATTTGTTGTTGGTGGCTGAAGACATTGTGCCAATGGGTAATCAAAGTTTTTAACTTATTTATGTAATTAATTGCTCACTTACTTTTCATAATTGTAAGGCGTTCTTTTATGAACTTCCGTTACACGCAAAGAAATTTTTCGTTTATCGTAACTGAAAAATTCACCAACTATACTTCGTTTGCGAACTGTATTTGCTGCAAACGAGTATTCAGTTGTCATCAACTTAAAAATATTCTTGCTTGAAACGAAAAAACATCGAACTTAATGAAATTTTATCATTGTTTTGGAAGTTCAAGTTTAGCCGAGCGTGCTGGAGGTCGAGTCTAGAAACTTGTGTGACCTGGGTTCAATTCCCAACAGGAACACTAAATTTTTTTTGTTTTTATTATTGTTTTTTATTATTATTTTTATTATTCTTATTTTGACGGTTCCTTTTGACCAAGCAGTTAATGAAACAGAATTACAATTTCAATAATTAAATTAAAATTTTTGATACTTACACAGCCAAGAATCGAACCCACGTCTCCCGCGTGCCATTCTAGCATGCATCCATTGAGCTATTGTGAGATATTGTCTAGAATGAATTCTTTTAGATTACAAATGTGTATGTCATAAAAAATGGATCTTTTTTCTACAAATGAAGTTTTCAGTTGAACAGAACAAATTTGTCGGTTGCCGAAACTTAAAAACAACTAACGTTAATGGCAACCGAAATTAATTTCTTGCAATTAAATAACGCGTTTCCCGCAACTGACTATTATTATAAAAACAACAACTAAAATAAGACAAAGTGCAAAGGTACAAGCGAGATGCCATTTGTGTTGCTGCGCTTACTTAAACTGTAACACATTCTTGTGTCTTCGTTTATGGCAAATATTTTACATTTGTCATCAACGAAAGCGAGCTGTGTAGCATTGTGTGACTGCGCTTGTGATTCACAGTTGTGTGTCTGTTTGTTCACACTCTTAAAATACTTCCTTTTCGTTGATGGCAAATATTAAACGCTTTTCATCACCGAAATCAAGCAACTTTTTTTGTCAGTTTTTTGTCAGTTAAGAACTACTCGCTTATAACAAATTAATTTCTTTTCCTGCAAACGAAGTTTTCAGTTGGAAAAAATAAATTTTTCGGTTGCTGCAATTTAAAAATCACTGCCGTTTATGACAAACAAAATTAATTTCTTGCAACTAAATAACGTGTTTCCCGCAACTAACCATTATTATGCCAACTGTTCAAACGTTTACAAACAATGATTTGAAGCATGACAAACGAAGTTCGTTTGCAGCAAACTGGCGATAAACGTTTTTTTTCTCTGCGTGTAGTAGTTGCTCGATCTTTTTTTAAACCTATTTCAAAAAGCTAAATATTGTGGCGGTCATGACCTTGATCATGGCCTTGCAAGCTAAATGTGTGGCGTGCGAGCCAATAAAACTCGGTAGACCCAGGTTCAAACTTCGAAACACCATCTGACACAGAAAATTTTTTTCAATAGAAATTTATTTTTCTGATCGACCTTCACTCTCTGTGCATAAAATGGCAAAACTCAGAGAGTTAACAATATATTGTAATTCTTTTTAGGGACGTTCAAGTTTAACCTTCGGAATGGACTCAAAAGTTGTTTTCTACACTCAGAAAAAAGTGTCTCGGAATATGATAAAAAAGGCATCATATTTAGAGAAAAATGGTATAGACTTTGCTACAGAGAATGCTATTCTCTAATTGCGATACTAAAAATTCTCTAAAAATAATAAAAAGTTTCCATGAAATAGAAAAATATATCGTTTTTAGAGAAAAATACTTTTTTTTTTGAGAAAATATTTGTTTTTATTGAAGAAAATACTTCTCATAGTGAATTTTTTATCAAAATATAAGAAAAGTTTTTCATTTTCAATAAACTTTCTCTATAAATGAGAAATTTTTTGTGCGAGAAAAATACTTATCATTATTAGAGACATTGAAATATTTCTGTTTCCTAGAGTAAAAAAATATTTCTTCGAAAATGTGAAAATTTATTCAAATTGAAGAAAATTTTATTTGAAAAAGAGAAAATTGCTTTTATCAAAAATAGAGAAATTTTTTACCGGAGCAAGGTATGTGTTTTTTTCTCAGTGTAGTTATCGATCATTATTGTACAGAACAATTGATTATAAAAATTTCGATAAGAATGCTCGACAGGGCAGAAATGACTAATTCAGTTTAAAGAACAATTGTTATATTTATATGTATATATATTTTTCATTGATTATAATTTTAATTGCTACTTCATAATAGCCGATGAAATAATATCCATAAAACCATCATTTGGCCTAAGTAAATGCAAAACTCTTCTACCACAGCAATGCTGTAACATATTATTGGTTCAAGTCATAAAATTATCATACTTGAATGTCGCAACGCTGTCTGGCTTTGAAGAATCAAAATTTATTGCAACATAATAATTTAGCCAAGATAACCGCCAACAACCTCTTTGATACATTCCAATTCCAACACCTTATCCATTGCCTCCATTGCCATCAAAAGCAGCAATAAAATTTGTATGAACTTATTTGCATTCGCTTTACAAGAGTTTCTATTTGCATAAAGTTCATCAACATCAATGTTGACAAAAAACAAAAACAAAAAAAAAATATCAAAAAGAAATATAGAAAACAACATCTACAGTGAATCAACTCCAATATGTCAAGCAAACGTAAGTCAAAGCAAACAACAACAACAACAAGAATCCACTGATTACATCAACCCATACACAAAATTTTATATCTTCGAGCACTCGTACATGTACCACACCAATCACTCACACAACTACAGTCGAACATCTCTATGAAGAATTCGTATAAAATGTTGAGCTCTACAAACATTTGCAACTTAAGTAAATGAAAGCAAAAAAGTTTGTGTTTCTTTTCTCTATGAATTTTATTTTTATCTTAATCAATTGCTTGCAGATGGCGCTGTCTGTAAATGTGGTAGGATGATGTTTGCACTCTATGGCTCAGTTGGAAATGTCACAGTTTTTGAAAGAATTAAAAAGATTTCAATTTTAAGTTAAATATTTAGTTATATTTGCTTCTAACACATGCTAATCGAAGAGTGTGAAGAGTGGAAACTCAAGTTAAATATGAATAAGAGCTAAATATTTATAAATAAAGTATGGTATTTGATGAGAAGACATTATTTTCCTATTAACTGGCTGCTTGTCAAAAATAAGTCGTGTGTAGGTGAGTTGAGTCGCCCTTACCCCACAAGGGGTTAACGGAAAAGAAGGAGGAGAAGGTGAGTTGATTATCGTTTTAAGTTTTTTAACTAGTTGTTTTTTGATAAAAACCAAAAAATCTTGATTTGAGTTAAACTGGCTGATGAGCTGTATTTGTTCTCATAAGAGTTGGCAACCTCATCTAACGGGAAATCATGCGCATGTCGTAATCTTATATTCTATCATTCTTGGTTGGTGATACAATCAAAGATAGTTGCTAAGAAAATACAAAGCAAAAATCACTTTGGTTCAATTTTTTACTTCTCTTAAATAAAGGATTTTCCAATAGAGGTGTTATTTTGATATTCAAAGAAAAATGCTATTTTTTGAGACAAATGATCGTATGTTTATTTCATAATAAAGAGGAAGGTATGCTGTTAATAATGAAAAATAACATCAGCCAAATGGCCAGCACGACCACGCTTACAGGACCATATCCTTTTCATGAAATTTTCCAAAACAAAATCGCAAAGTGGCTGCCCTATGTCCTCGATAGACTCACAAATTCCATCTTTGAGGTCTTGAATCGACGCTGGGCTGTTGACGTAGACTTTACCTTTCACGTGGCCCCAAAGAAAGAAGTCGCAAGGTGATAAATCACAAGATCTCGGTGGCCAATTGTGATCACCTCTTCGAGAGATAACACGGTCCGGAAACTTTTCCCGTAAAAAATCAATGGTTTCGTTGCTTGTGTGGCACGTAGCGCCGTCATGTTGAAAGTAAACGTTGTCCAGATCAATACCATCCAACTCCAGTCATAAAAAAATCATTAATCATAAAGAACGACGAGGAATGAACGAACCTGGGTTTTCTTCAACACTTTTGGCTACGGCACAAAGTGGTTCCAAAGACGAATCAAGCTAGACAAAAGTCAAAATTTTGTGTGTTTTAAAATATACTCTTGACTTTTATAATCTTCGGTAACTATTTGTACATTAATGCAGATGTAACGGTTTTAAAAAAAAACAATCCGTTATGCTCTAGAGTATGTCAAAACACAAATTTCAGGCAAAGTTTGTTTTCCTTTAAACGTGCATCGATACGGTCGTTATTAAAATTGAGTTTGAATAAAGTTGTGTTATTTTTTCGAAAAAAAAATCATGGCTACAAATGGCATAGGTATGTAAATCAATTTGAGTGTGTATTGTTTTCTTTAAATACATTTTGAATTAAATTGTCAGTACTTTTATAAGAGGTTATATTTAAGAAAAAGAAAAACAAAATGTTAAAGTTTTCAGTCTTGCAAAAGCAATTGCTGTAAATTGCTGTTGCAAAATTAAATTCAATACACTATGTAACTAATTTTTAATCGAAGTGTTTTTGTTTTATGACCAACTTTTACCTCTTCTTTCTTTAAATTTAATGTTTAGTCATGACTGAAGGCATAGTAAGAGAGGACTTGTTTTACGTCTGGCGTAATGAAATGGTAGGATCAAAAAAAGTAGCTTCTGTTTACACATTCCTTTTTTGTTAAATGTGCACTAGGAAGCTCTCAGAATACTGCTCAGGAAACATTTAGAAAAAAAAAGTGCAGATTTTTTTTATAAAGTAAAAAAAAATTTGGGAAACTTGCAACCATGTTTTCGAACGTTTTCTTCTCAATAATAAGGATTGGCTAAATGGCAAATTAACTTTTTAAATTGAAAGCAGTTGTTCAATTGGTCGACAACAAAAGACATTCGCTGAAAGTTCAGATAAGACTCAAAAAAGAAAACTGAAACCTTTGTTGGAAGCGCATACATCATTTGAGATTACTTATGCCGCTGTAATGATCCTGAGATCCGCAGGTAGGAAGGATGCTTCAGAAATAGTTGGGCAAGTATCCAGTTTTTCTCCTAAAAGAGCCACAGCAATTAAAAAAAAATATCTGTCTTTAACAAATAAGATGCCCATTCGAATGCATTGTGACGAAGCGTTAGTCTTTTTTGTAGACAAAAATCTTACAAAAGACGATGCGTCTTATAAGCAAAGCTCACAATGCTGACATATATCCAAATTATCATTTGCTTCCTGACGCATAGAATATAGAATGTTTCGAATAGGAACCTAAGATATGGCTGGGATTTTGGCGTAATTGGTGAATGACCACTCCCATTTTTACACAAAATCAATAAGAGATAAGAAGTACTATATATACCAAATTTCAAGACAATCGGATAATTTTTAGAGTTTTGTCCAGCTAGATTCGTCATTGGAACCACTGTGCGGCAGCAATATTCTCAGTTGTTTTATTCTTCACATCACTAACTTGTCCCAACAGATCGAATTTTTCCACCAATTTCTGTATTGCGGTACGACAAGGTGCTTCACGACGACCAAAAAATGCTTTAGTTTTGCGAACTGTGACTGCAAAATTTTCGCCATTTTTGTAGTGAATTTTTTTAATTTCAATGCTTCAATTGTTGAAGCGTGTATCGTTCCATTTTTAGTAATGGCGTAGTTTCTACTTGTCAAATGCCAAAAATATAACAGCTACCGAAATAGCGGGTTATTCAAAATAACACCTCTTATTGGAAAACCCTTTATGAAAATATATTATTTCTCTAGAATATAACATCTAATCTTAAAGAGTATGGCAAGAACATTTGACTGGAACGTATACAAAGCTTCTCAACTCAAAAAAATCCTTTTAGGAAAAACGCTTAAAAAGATTTAATTCTATTTTACATATCATCACCTTAGTGCAAGAAGGACGTAACTCATAAATTCATAAGGAAGTAAAATCGTAAAAAAAATCTTATTTTTTAAACCATATTTCAGTTTGTTTTGGTTTCATGGAGGGTATTTTTCCAGAAAATACAAAAAACAGCAGACACAAAACAAATTTTGGGAAGACCCTCCAAAAAGTTGGAAAATTGTTAATAGCGAAAATTTTTTGTATGGAATTTTGAATGCAATTGTATTGGAATGTTTTTTGAATGTAATTAAAAAAATTCTGAAAAAACGCGACAAATTTTAATTTTTTTTTGTCGAAATTTTCGCATGATTTGATGATTTTGGACGATGTTAAGTTGGAAAACTCTTTGTGAAGCTTGGAAAATTTCGGATAATTGTGAAATTCATTGTGACGACCAACTTTTTGGGTAGAGAAATTAAACAGAAATTCAGTCATGATCATAAATTGCGCTGACTGTTGCATCCTCTGGCATTGCTGCCACATTCTTGGAAGGTAGTCGAGCTGCACATTCTGCTTTGAAGCTACCGATGAATTTTCTCAAGGTTCATAAGCCAACGTGCACAATGACAAAGAATTCGGCAACTGCGAAATCGATGCGAGAATGCAAAATCATCATTTGGGATAAATGCATAAGCAAACTTTGACCGAGCGATGAATGCATTTGACCAAACGATGAAGGATTTACGGCTGATTCAAGACGATTTGGTGGGGCATTGATATTTCACTCCGGAGATTTTTGTCAAACAAGCTTCCCGTCATCCCGAAATCTACCGCTGCCGATGAACTTAATTCATACCTAAAATCTTCGTGGCGGCATGTCAAGAAGTTTAAATTGACCACGAAGACGAGAGTCGCGTTGCAGAACGACACATCGGTTGCTGAATTCTGGAGACAACTGCTGTGGCTTGGCAATGGCCGACTTACTGTTGGTGTTTCGACAGCGCTCCCAGCAAATTTTTGCGAGTTCACATCATTGAAGGAGGAACTCATCACCAAAGTGTTCCCCGGTATTGCACAAAATTATAAAAATTTCGATTGGATTAGTGAACGGGCAATACAATACATTATTCGAACTCAAATCGCTCGAGAAATGTATTTGTACAAATCTGTTGACAGCGTCACCTACGAAAATTAAGCGATCAACTATCTGACGAAATTTTTGAACTCGCTTGATGTAAAAGGAACTCAACTGCATAATTTAAAGCTGAAGTTGGGATAGATCATAATCATATTGCGGAATCTGAATCATCTGAAATTGTGATTCCTAACAATTCGAGAGGCGATCATCAAGGAAAAAATTCAAAGAGAGAGTAAGTCCTTATCCTACGAACTCCGATGATTTCAACTGATTGTCTATGCCAATTCAAGCGGATTGAGTTCCCCGTTCGATTGGCTTTTGCGATGACAATCAATAAATTTAAAGGCCAATAGTTGGAAGTCTGTGAGATTAATCTCGAACTTCCTATTTTTTCGCTCGGTCAGCTGTACGTTGCCTATTAGCATGTTGGCAAACGTTCACCCTAGTGACTGTCGACTTTTCTATCGAGACGACTTAAGTCCGCGATCATCGAACAAGGTCGACTCGACGATTTTTGTAATAGATTAATTTTACGGCAAAGCAAATTTTATAGTAGATTGCTATGGTTGAAAATAGAAGAAGACGTTTGAAGTGACATTTTGAACTTATCAGTCATATAAGCATTATTTAATCTAATCAAACCAAAAATTGATTGTATTGCTATAAGCTACAACTATATTTTCCAGCACTTCATCTGCTGTTTCATTTCTAAGCGCGTGTGCAGATTTTGATGTTACTGGTTGAAGTTATGGTGCTGATGGACAGCGCACAGTGTTTTGTCTAGAAAAACAATCTGGACAAAATTATTTTCTTAGTTATTTGCATTCCTTAGGTCAAAACAAGAAAAAAATGTATGGGAGACCTGGTCGCAAATGACCATCTCCGCCGATACGGGTTAATTTATGCAAAAAAAGAAGTTGCACCATGTTTGCTGCTGTAACTTTGAAAGTATTGAAGCTAAAAGGATATTTATATAAAATTTGGAAACGAAACTTTAAGAAAAAAATTTAAATTTTAAAATTTTTCATTTTTAGAATCCGGAGAGAAAGTTATTTATGAAGAAATCTGAAGAATAAGGATTTATTGGAAGAAAATAAAAAAATGAACAAACAATTTTCTGATCCGAGTGTGATCTTGTTTCTTCATATTCATCATATTCGTGCATCAAAAGTGAATTGGCATATCAATATTTAGGATTTCGTTATTTTTGTTTAAAAACCGATTTGAATTTGCAGCTGATTTCATTTCAATTTCTCTTACAGTGCACTCTCGGGTCATTTGTTGACAAAATTGCAGACCTCTTTTTAGTATTTGGTAAAATCACGTGTTCTAGACGAAACACATCCAATTTCAAAACACCGGATTTTCGAAACACCGTATTCAGAAAAAATGATCGCACATGTATTGTGTTGCACCGACAGCCTGTAGCAACCTGAATCTTGAGAGAGAAATCAAATACAAATTACATAAAAAATAAACTATTTTCTCAAGAAAAAATTGTGAAGTTAAATTTTGGGCTAACAAATTATTTTTTGACGCCCCTTTTTTCAATTTTGATTGGTTGATTTCGAAAAATAAAATTCAGTACTTCCGCAGCGCAGTTGCGATGAACAACATATAAGAGTGTGGCGCTGAGTGTATATCGTGTGAGCTATCGAACCGGGGTAGTTCAATCCTCACATCTGGCAAATTGTTTTTGTCAATATAAATACATTCTTCTGCTCGCCGGTCACCTCTCTGCAATCAATGGCAAACCTCAGAGTGTAAACTTTGCATTCATTTTTTATGAACCTTACTACGATGAACCTAACTTAATGACTTACGAGACATGGCAAATGATTTCATTGAATTACTTCAAAAATATATATTCGAGTATTAAAGTCAATGCAAGTATTTAATTAAATTAATGATTGAAATGTTATCATAGTTTCAAGAACTTATATACATTTCTGATAGGAATGTAAAAAAGAGTCATGATGATCACTAAAACGGTGACTATAAACCTATTTAACCATGTTTATAACCCGTAATGCATATAACCATATTTCCAACTGGGTAGATATGTTAATGTATGTGCGTTACGATTGCAATTAAAATGACACATTATAAACGTTATATATGTATGCTCGTAGTATGTACTAGATAGATTGCTGCATTGAAAACTTACCGTACTTCAAATGCGCTCCAATTTATAAGTGGTTTTGAGGTGTGTATAAAAAGGTCCTTGATATATGCTTATCATACGCTTTTCTATTTTTCTGAGCGTGTAGTTAGGTTGTAGATATGAATGCATGTTTGTTTCAATTTTGCAATATTAAATTTGTTAGTGGAATGCAAGACAAAAACCACTTCATTAACAAATCAGCCTTTTTTCACGCTAGTCAATAACGGTGTTGAATTGAAGAGGAAAGAATATTATTTTTTTTCCAATTTGAGTGATATTTCCAATCTAAGTGACGTTTTGGGCATTTGTAGTATGTCAGGATCTGTCATTTTTATACCCCGTACTGCGCGTACGCGTACTGCGTAAGGGTTATATTAATTTTGTCACGACGTGTGTAACACCCAAAAGGAGGCGTGGTAGGTATGGAAAAGTATATATATTCTTGCTCAGCATCACCACCTGAGTTGATTTAGCTATGTCCGTCTGTCTGTCCGTCTGTCCGTCTGTCCGTCTGTCTGTCCGTCTGTCTGTCTGTCTGTCTGTGGACACGATTACAGCCGTAATTTTGAAGCTATCGTGCTGAAATTCGATATTTAAGCTTTTCTTTAAAAAACTAAGATCAAGTTCGAGAATGGGCTAAATCGGATAAAAACCACGCCTACCACCCATACGACCCCAATGATGAAAACTCCATAAAGAAGCGAATATTTACGCTACAAAACTTAAATTCGGTATTTGTATAGTCTATGACAAAACTCAGGTGTGTTAAAAAAATGGGCGTCATCCACACACTAACACGCCAACCTCCCATACAACCCCAACATTGAAACCTATATAAAGAGGCTTGCGTCGAAGCAATAAAAATAAAATTAAATATTTATTATTTTAATATAAAAATTAAGACGTGAGAGAAAAATGGGCGTAATCCACCCACGAACACGCCCACCTCTCATACAACCCCAAAATTGAAAACTATATAAATAGGCTTCTGCCGAAGCTACAAAAGTAAAATTAGATATTTATGCTTTTTATAAAAAAATTCAGATGTGTTAGAAAAATGGGCGTCATCCATTGATGAACACACCCACCTTACATACAACCCATAATATTGAAAACTCTATTTATATGTTAATATTTAAGCTACGGACCTGAAATTGGGTACTTGTGTTTATTATATCAAAATTGAGGCGTGTTAAAAAAATTGGCATCAACCACTCAAAAACACGCCCACCTCCCATACAGTCCTTAATTAAAAACTTATATTATTATAATGTCAGTGAAAGATTAGATTTAGATGAATTAGACATCATCAAAATAGTAAAATGTTTTCAATCTCATACGAAAAGAGCTGCAATTTAAGATTTTGTACCATTGCGAATCGCCCGTGGGGGTATTTTAACTTCGGCTAAGTCGAAGATATACCTTACTAGTTTTTTTTTATATACACTTGTCATTTTGTTAACCAAATGAGTGAAAAGGGCGCTGTTGGTGGTATGGTATGGAGGAAACTTACATAAGTAAATTGTTCAAGAATTGTCTAATAAAGAACTATTGTAACTTGAATTGCAATTTGCTAATGAAGAAGATGACAGCGACCGGTCAATTAAAATCTCCGAAGAACAAAATTTCACCTCCAAACAAATTTCCAAAGCGATGTGTTTGATTGACGAAGCTATGTAGATTTTCTAAAAAAACGATCCTGACAACGGAAAAAAGTTTAAAGTATCCCTGGCGGTAACTACGAATATCAATTGCTACAAGGAAATTTCTTTTACGTTGAAAAAAGCTGTTCACCAAACATTGAACCAATTTTTTTTTAAAGAAAGCTGACTTACGACAACAGCCACTGTGGACTCATCTGACAGTGATTAATTATGCCCTAAAC
Organism: Tetanocera ferruginea; assembly: GCA_958299015.1. Lineage (NCBI taxonomy): Eukaryota > Metazoa > Arthropoda > Insecta > Diptera > Sciomyzidae > Tetanocera > Tetanocera ferruginea. The sequence continues at coordinate 79,265,594 of OY282642.1, forward strand.
CTGAAAGGTCAGGGTATATTAACTTTGTGCAAACGTTTGTAACGCATAGAACGAAGTGTCCGGTATAGAAAAGTATATACATATATTCTTGATCAGCGTCATTTCGTGAGTCGAGCTATAAATGTCCGTCCGTCCGTCCTCCCGTCTGTGTGTTGTCCGTAAGCACAGGATATGAAGAAGGAGTTGAGATAATTGGATGAAACTTTGTACACATGGTCACATGCAACCAAGGATGTGCACTATTGAATATTTTTGGAATCCGCCAACCTCCCATACAACGCAAAAATTTAAAACTGCATAACTCAGCTCATAATAAGCCTACAACAATTAAATTTGATATGTATGTGTGTATGAATCACGGACACGCCCAACTCCCATACAACCCAAAAATTGAAAACGCAATAAATAAGCCTATGTTTAACCTACACAGCTAAACATCATCCGCCCACGAACACGCCTACCTCCCATACAACGAGAAAATTTAAAACTGCATAACTCAGCTCATATTAAGCATACAACAATAAAATTTGGTGTGTATGTGTTTTATACCAACACAAAAATGTCTTCGAAAAATGGACGTCGTCCGCTCACGGACACGCCCACCTCCCATACAACCCAAAAATTGAAAACGCAATAAATAAGTCTCTGTTTAACCAAAATAATACTAATAATACTAATTATACCAAAACTAAGGTGTGTTCAAAGATTGGAAGTAATCCGTCCATGAACTCGCCCACCTCCCATAGCGAAAGCACAATAAAGGCATTAACTGTGAGCTACAGGAATAAAACTTGGTATGTGTAATTTTTCATCAACATTTAAATGCATATAAAATATAGGCTTCATCCGCCCACGGACAAGCCCATTTACAATAAAAATTTATTTTGTTTTTGAAAAGTGGGTTTAGGGTATTTCATAGTCGGCCTAGACCGACTTTAGACTTTCTTTACTTGTTTTTAGTTTGGTTTTTATAAATTAATTGAATATTTTATTTTGTTTAAATTCAATTTTTTTTTTTGTTTTTTGTATGTATGTAATAAAATTTTATATTGCCCTACAAACATTTTATGAGGCTATACAAAAACAGACTTTAAAAGGAGTGTTTTATATGCGTGTTTTATGATGACTCATTAAATTGACTCATGAAAGAGTCTTCAATATGATTGTTAAATAATTACTCGAAAATAAGACTCAAACAAGAGTCATTATTGTATCTGTTTTATGAGTACGCATAAAAAAGACTCATTAAAGAGTCTTAAAGAAGACGGTGATACGATTGTTCATAAAAAAGACTCATAAAAGGATCATATGTTAATTGATATATGCGTAATCATAAAGAGTCTTATAAACGAGTGTTTCATTAGAAAATAGAATCGGATTATTGCAAAAAAAAACCAAATTGAAAAGATTTTTTTATTTGAATAAAACTTTGTAACTGTCCGTTATGAGCACATGCTATCCAGGCGTCACTTTTCAATTAAAATTGAACTACAACAAATTTATGTTGCAAAAAGACTGCTTATATGAGTCTTAAAAGAGTATTAAATATGTGTATTAAAAGAGTACTAAATATGAGTCTTAAAAGAGTAAGTAATATGAGTCTTAAGAGAGTATCAAATATGAGTCTTAAAACCGTCATTACTATGAGTCCAAAAAGACTCATAAAACAATCATTTTTATGAATCATATTTTGGGGCCCAAAACATACGAAAATGTACTCATAAAAGAGTCTTTTTTGAGTGTTTATGATGATAAACCCGCATTTATATGAGTTTTGAAAGAGTCTTTTAAGAGTCATAATGTTTGCTGGGTATTTTTGTTTTTTTAAATGTTTACTTTGTTCAATTTTCTTTTCAAAAATTAGTATTTTCGTTATCCTGGAACCTATTTTTGATCTTTACATGGTTTGCTATAGAAAATCATCATTCACTTTGCGTCGTTTCAATTTGCGACCTGTTCTTTGGAACGTAACCACGACGCAAAGTAAGGTATTGGTGTGTTTATAAAGTCATGGCTTCAATAGAGATAAACATTTTTAAGTTATTATTAGTATGATGGGCTTAACAAAGCTATAGATTCCATAGTATCTTAGGTGTAGACGTAGAATTAATTTTTAAGCAGTTATAGTGAAAAAATCGGTTTCTTCTTTATTTGAAAACGCATTCGCTTCAAAAAACGACACCTGCTGTGTTCGTGGTTTTAGCACGACCAAACCAACCAAACAGTAATGAAAATTAATAAGTGAAATGTTTCCTCGCTTCATTTCATTAAAGTGTTACATGGGCTTACTTCCCGTTTAATTCTTCGGATGTTTTATACGCGGCTTAAGAAGTTTCATTTGAAAAAAGTCCTAATTTAGGTCCATTGATTGGTCCATTTTTATTTGATAGAAAAAATGATTTTCTTTAAACATACGCCAATTTTCTTCTATGGTTGCTATGGAAAAAATATTGATTTTAGACAATTGTAATTTGAAGTTTTCCCCTTAATAATGTGATAATTTCTACCTACTATTGGGCACTGTGATTAAAACCTTAAAGCTTTAATTAGAAGCTTCATACTCCGTATATTAAAAGGATTCACACTTGTTTTAATCTTCTGGAATGTTTAATGTCTTGTAGCTACTTGAAAGATCTGCACTATAGTCGAGGCAATATTCCAGTGTTGTGGCTTAGCCGCAAAGTCGTTTATCTTTGGTCAGTATCTTATTATATTGGCCAAAATGTAATATATTTTCGAGAATAACAGCATGTCGGTCATGCCAAACGTATGAACGGGAATGTGTTCATATGTGTTTGTGTGTGTGTGTGTGTGTATTTGATAATACATAAAAACATAAACACACAACAATGAACAACATGCACAAACGTTTAACTATTTGTGCAGAAGGCTAAAAGCCAGTTTAAGCCCTCACTGAAACTAGTATTCAGCTAGCCGCTCATTTGAGCCTCCTCGACATCTTGCTCTTAGCCGTGTTTCCATGTAGGCTCTGAGTGCAGGCATTTGTCTAGATATCCGTCCGTATATCTGTCTGTCTGTACGTTTGCAAGTTGTTTGTCTGTCTGGCCGCTCAGTAAAGTGCTTTCTCTGTGTTTCCGCCTTAACGCGAGGCATAAAATGTTTGCTTATTGCAACGAATAGACACTTCGGATGTTTAACTATGCGTGTGTGTGTGTGTGTGTGTGTGTGTGTGTGTGTGTGTGTGTTTGCCAACTTAGGTGTGTGTTTAGTTGTGTTGATGTTGGTCTATGGGTTTTCGAGACAATACCGGAAATTGAGGCGTTCTACGGTTTACTTATTGCACATGTTCTGCCCTTGTTGTTGTTGTTGTTGTTGATATTGTTGTTATTTTACTTGAAATAGTTTTATTATTTTAGTTGAACTAAATGTTGTTGTAATTTAAGCTACAACTACAATGTTGTATTTCTTTTATAAAATTCTGTTCATGTTAATGTGTTTGTATTTGCGTGTTTGTGTCTGTTCTTCAGTGTTGAACAATTTCCTGCTACAACATAACACGCTCAGCAGGAAGCCCAATGAGGAAGATATATATGTACATATATGTGCATCTAAGAAGCTGACGAAGACGATGATGGTGGAGTAGCCGACAAACTATTAGTAAGAAGAGAGCTTCGTAGAAACAGCTTGTATTTGTTGAAAAATGCTTCCGTATCCGGTAGTGTAAATAATCCTTTATAGTTTTTTAACATGTGCAATATTTGATTTTTCATCAATTTAATTAAATCCTTGCAATTTTGCAGCCATTGAGTGATTTTATAAATGTTTCAACTTAATTAAATAACTGTAAAGTGATCTGATATAAATTTGTGCACTTCGATCTATGGACACTAAAAGTATATCGAGCAAGTCGCTGAACATTCTTTCAATATCGTTCAATTTTTGTATGCTTACATATTAAAGTTCATAAACAGCAAACTTTACAAAAAGATTATTTATATTGCTTGCATGGGAATATTGCATGGCACTGAATTCTGAAAGCCATGTGTTGAGAGTTGATTTCGATAGTCTATGACTCCTCGCCATGGGGCAAGTAGAATAAGACCGAAAGGTTGGTGTCTACTATCGACTCTGCTTGCATGGGGAATAGAGATGGGCGCATGTCATGAAGAATTCCATCCAGATCGTGAGCGAACCGATAAAAAAATCACGAAACATTCGTGAGCGTCCGTGACTTTAATTTCTTCATGTTACAACTTGTTTACCAATTCAATGGATTTCAAATGCTTCAAAAGTTTTAATTTCAACTGTAATGATGTCCTGATGTTTCCATCTAGAGAATGGAATTATATTGAGTTCAAGGGCAAAACGCAACTTTGTACTGGAAACGCAAACTAAACTCTCTGTGTAGACATCGCATTAAGTAGACTCGAGGTAGGGCTCACACTTGTCAACCCATACAAATCATTGCAACCTTTTTATTGAAAGAGCGTCAGAGTAACCATCATAATTTTTTTTTTTAAGTCCGATTTTAAAAAATTTTGAATCAAAACAAATTAGAATTTAATTATCTTTAATATGGCAGTCAAAAGTTTGTTTTATCTTATACATATAAAAGTTAAAAAAAATTGTTTGTTTTTTTATTTTTCTTTTGGTTTTAATCAGTTTTCTATACCAAGGGCAAGCGTAAAGTCATACAAAATTATGAATAAAATATTCGTCTTAACAAGGTTAACCATTTTGCAAAACAAACATCTTAGCCGTTATGAAATTTATAGGCGATAAAGTGCCTCAAAATTATGAGGTATGTGCACAAAAATTGAAATTGCAAAAAAAAACAAATAACAGCTCCATCATTACATTGCTTTTGAATTAAAGTCAACATTCTTCTTCAAATTAAAAAAAAAAAATCAAAACAAAATTATGCTTTTTTTTGAGATTTGGAGAATTGGTTGGCAACCCTAACATCCAACATTTTAAAATTATATATTTTTTCCAAAAATTTATTTCCAATACCTTTCCAACGGTACCTTATTTATAAAAATTGGATAAAAACTGACGTAGATACAATTAATTGAAAATTTCCCGATTCTGGCGTTTTCGGACGATTTGCAGAATTGAGAGGTCCATAACTTTTCAACGAATGGCGATAAAAAAATATAAATGAACTTATGTTCTTAGAATTTTAATAGGAATCTATAGCCCTAATCTATAGAAACAAATCGAAAGCCATGAGGTCAATTTTTGAAAAAAAGTTTTGCGTTATGCGTGGAATTGGCGAAAAATATTTTAATTTCATTCGATTGTAAAGAGAAAATTAAATAATTCAATATTGCAATTCAAAATTATAATTCTTGTTAACAATTTTATTTTAAGTAAAAAAAGTTTTTGCAGCTTGTTACATGTCTATGTAATCTTTTATATCTTCAAATTACTTACTTAGCTACGTAAAAGTTTTGTTCTTATTTCTGTTCTGAAATATGTTGGGGTTGTATGTGGGGTAGGCCTATTCGAAGGCGAATTTCAAAAATACTCAATAGTGCAGATTCGTGTGTTCATGTTAACATGTGCACAAAGTTTAGGAACAACATACAGACGGACGAATGAACAGGGCATAATAGACTCACGAATTGAAAAAAAAAAAAAAAACAGAAAATGTTCAATACTGCACGAAATATTTATTAAGAACGATATACCAAGTCTGTAATTTACTTTTTAAAGATTATTTCATGTTAATGTTACCACCGCAGCTACACGTAAGGTGGTCCATCCGTATGCTCCAATTTTGGCTTCCTTCTCACGAATACCAGCTGTCCGGTATCTCACGAATACCAGATGTAATGTTGTCTTATGTCATGTTCACACAGAGAGTTTAGTTTGCGTTTCCAGTACAAAGTTGCGTTTTGCCCTTAAACTCAATTTAAACGCTGGCGTTTCCAGTACAATTTTGCAGGAGACAACGCAACTAAACTCAATTTGCCTTCTACGTTTACCAAAACTCAATTTGATACATGCCTAACAGTATGCTAGTGTTTGATAAAAACATGCGTTCAGTTAGATTTTAGCTGTGTTCGATTCGATTGAACGATAAACAAGTAAAGAAAGTCTAAAGTCGGTCTAGGCCGACTATGAAATACCCTAAACCCACTTTTCAAAAACAAAAAAAATTTTATTGTAAATGGGCGTGTCCGTTTGCGGATGAAGCCTATATTTTATATGCATTTAAATGTTGATGAAAAATTACACATACCAAGTTTTATTCCTGTAGCTCACAGTTAATGCCTTTATTGTGCTTTCGCTATGGGAGGTGGGCGAGTTCATGGACGGATTACTTCCAATTTTTGAACACACCTAAGTTTTGGTATAAAATACATACATAACAAATTTAATTTCTATATGACAAACATAACCTTATTTATTGAGTTTTAAGCTTTTTGGGTTGTATGGGAGGTAGGCGTGTCCGTATGCGGATGAAGTCCATTTTCAAAACCATATTTGGTTTGTCATAAAAAACATACCTGCCAAATTTTAGCTCTGAAGGTTAAACAGAGGCTTATTTATTCCGTTTTCAATGTTTGGGTTGTATGGGAGGTAGGCATGTCCCTAGGTGGATGATATCCATTTTTCAAAACCATCTTTTTCTTGTCATAAAAAACATAAGTGCCAAATTTTAGCTCTGTAGGTTAAACAGAGACTTATTTATTGTGTTTTAAATTTTTGGGTTGTATGGGAGGTGGGCGTGTCCGTGAGCGGATGATCTCAATTTTTCGAAGACATTTTTGTGTTAGTATAAAACACATACACACCAAATTTTATTGTTGTAGGTTAATTATGAGCGAATTTATCCAGTTTTCAATTTTTGTTTTGTATGGGAGGTAGGCGTTTCCGTGGGCGGATGATGTCCATTTTCCAAAACTTTTTTGTTTGTTATAAAAAACATATCAAAAGTGCAAATCCTTGGGACCATGTGATCATGTGTACCAAGTTTCATCCAATTATCTCAACTCTTTCTTCTTATCCTGTGTTTACGGACAACACACAGACGGACGGACAGACGGACGGACGGACGTGAATAGCTCGACTCACGAGGTGACGCTGATCAAGAATATATATACTTTTCTATACCGGACTCGCTTCGTTCTATGCGTTACAAATGTTTGCACAAAGGTAATATACCCTCACCTTTCAGGTTTAGGGTATAAAAATGCCAACAACAGCTGATTCTCAATTGTGCAAGTTTCTATTTGTATTTTATTATTAACAAAAATAAGCCATAAAACAAATAAAAGAACTTGGGAAAGTTTAGAAGGTGAGGGTTTCTCATCAGTCAGTCAGTATGGGCCGAAAAAAGCTGAGTTTTGAGCGAAATTCCAAAAATTGGCGATCATTTCAATCCACCGTAAACTCAATTCTACCGACGCACAGTGGGGTATTGTACCCCCAAAACGGAGATCAATTAAACTACTTATCCGATTTGAAAAATTCTTTCACTATAAGAATGATACGTTATCCCTTAGTGACATATAATACAAATTTTTTGGAAAAGTGGGCGGTGCCACTCCTCCTTATTAAAAATCGCAATGCAGGCCATAATAATAGACCGATTGTCATGAAACATTCCCAATGTGGTACTGTTGACCGTGTAATAGTACTTGGCTATACTTGGTTGTGACTGGATAAAGGGGCGTGGCACCGCCCATATAACCTAAAAATTAGAACGGTTATATCTCATGAACTATCAGAGGTAGGAAGATGAGATTTGGTATATGTGTTGATCGTACTGTATGAATTACGGCCAAGGTGGAATAGGGCGGTGCCACGCCCCCTTTGTAACAAACAAATTTACCTAATGAATACAATAAAAAAATTTAAATAAATCTTTGAAATTTTAATTCTTCATTTATATTTATAAACAATTCAGATTATTATTAATCAGAAACTTCGTGTGATATTTCTTGTATCAATTACCAAAATAACGAGGACTTAACAAAAATAAAACTGCACGTCATTGCCGTTGTTATTGTTGTAACCCGAAATATACCACCACAACCACTCACATCGAATTGTATTCATATTAAATAGATATAATAGTTAATGTAAAGTAACACTACACACTTATTTTACACATATTATCTGTTATTTAAATTAAGTTATACAAAATTGTTTAAGAACACGAGCGTGAAGTCAAAATAAACTTACCCTACACTTTAAATAAACCAAACAACACAATGAACAGAACACACATATTATTTTTGTGTAGAGTGCATACTAATATTGGTGGTGACCGTGGCATACAGGTAAAGTGCGTGGCTTAGCATGCTCGGAGCCCGGGTTCGATCCCCAGCCGCGGCGAAAAGTTTTTTTCAATAAAAAATTTTTCTGATCGGTCAACACCTCTTTGCAGACAATGGCAAACCTCAGAGAGTAAATAATGCCATGTAAAGCTTCTTGAGAACATGAACTTTAGCCGTTCGGAGTCGGCATAAAACATGTAGGTCCAGTTCTCGGTCAATTGTGTGCAAAACATTTAATAACACACACAACACAATTGATCATAAGAAGCTCGGTCAAAGTCCTTTCAAGGGCTGAAATGGCCAATTTGTTTGTTTGTTTGTTGCATACTAATATTGCAATAAACAAACATAAATAACAATAACAACAATATATGATGATGATAACGAAAGCGAGAACAAAACAAAAACTACAGCCACGGTTCTTCTCTCACTTTGGACGACATGAGTTTTTTTACAAAATTTGTTAAAAATCGAATTGGCGCAAAAACGCGCAAAATGTTTTTGTTTATTATATTAGTACAGTTCCTAAGCTCTAAAAATATATAAATTTCAGAACACGAAGTTGACCGGTACCACTTTAAAGCTCTAAATACTTCTCAAGAATGGCTAAAATTTAGACCTTTTTTCCATAAATGATTAAAATTAGTTCTAACAGGTAAATGTTGACCGGCAACTGCTTTTTTGTTCGAAATTACCTGAACTTGAAGGATCCATAATAATATTAGGCTTTTCTTATGGCAAAAATAGAAAAATTGGCACTTGAAAATACAAAAAATTCACTTTTTGTAAAGACGCGAAAAAATCGAAAAAAGTTACGAACTTTGAGACAAAGCAAAAATTGAATTAAGCAACATATGTTATCGATTCTTTTGCCTAGTGATGGAGAATTTTGTCTACAATTATCGGGTATAAAACATTAATCGGATATCCCAATTTTCATTTTTCAATTAATCTCCGCTTTGATGATCAAATACCCCAATGTGCGACGCATCTCTGTGTGAACAGCTGCATTTAAACTCAAACGAAACGCAAACTAAACTCTCTGTGTGAACATGGCATTACAGGGCTCTAGTTGGGGCTGACTTGTCCCTGTATATGAGCGACTTCACGTAGCCCCACAAAAAAAAAAGTCTATTGTTGTCAAATCGTATGATATTGACGGTCATTGTACTTTTCCAAAACATGGGTTTAAGTGCTCAACTAAGTCAAATTATTCTATTTTAGGAAAAAAAAAGCCAGTTATCATAGCAAGGTACCTCGCTTCATTGACTGCAACATTGCTATTTTCATTATTTTTGTAAAAGAGCAGTACAATGATGCCACCCCATCAAAAATTGTATTTCTCAATTTCGGACTAACTCAATTTGAACCATGGAAAGAGACATAATCTAGCAACGCATTGAAGTTGTTCAAGAAATGGCAACAGTGGATGATCAATTTTCCAAGAAAATCATCTTCAGTGATAAGGAACATTTTCCACTCAGTGGATTAGTCAATAAGCAGAATTGCTGCATTTGGGCGAATGATAATCCAAGAGTGATTGTCGAAAAATCAATGCACCCACAAAGAGTGACTGTTTAGTGCGGTTTATGGGCTGGCGGCATCATCGGGCCGTATTTATTCCAAAATGTGGCCGGTCAGGCAGTTACTGTGGATGGTGTTCGCTATCGTGAGATGAGTACGAACTTTTTAAGGCCCGCATTAGTAGATATAAATGTGGACAATATGTGGTTTCAACAGAACGGTACCACTTGCCACACAACTAATGAAACAATGACCCTTTTGCGCGACAAATTCAATGTTCGTGTTATCTCACGTGGTGGCGATGTCAATTGGCCGCCAAGATCATGTAATTTGACACCGTTGGCCTTGGCTTTGAGCTAAACGATGAGATAATTCGGCACATTAACGGCATAGAACTTCAATTATGCCTCAGCGTCATCGAAAAATTGGACCTTCGGATGGAGGAGTGCCGAATCGGTGGCCATTTGGCGGATATTTTGTTTTATTTCACATATTATCATAAAGAGTTGATATTATCATAATAAAAGGAAATGACAGTCATTTTCTGAATAATTTGTGTTTTATTCAAAATCAACATCGGTCCTTAAAATTTAACCACCCTTTATATTCATTTCAGTACAAAAAACTTACTGAAATCATTAAATTCGAATTAAACGCAAGAGTTTTTCTGCAAAATTTGGATTTTTCTGTAATTGAATTATTGACGTCAAGATAGAGTAGAAAAAAAATTGAATAGGGGTATTCACACTGACATGGGTCAGTGCGGGTAGATTGAGTACTTTTGATTACTGCGAGCACCCTTAACTGCAATTGAGTACTTTGTAGAATAACAGCTGATGAGAGATGAGTGACAGCTAGAAAAGAGTTACCACCATATTATTCATGTCATATTATTCATGTTCACTGCTCGGAAAAACGTGACACTTGACGTCAGACCAAGTCTCCAGAATTTACATACTGATGGCGTAATGCCTTACCCTGCCTAGTTGCACTCAAAGTTGAGATAGTGGGAAAGTAGGCCAAAATTTTCCTATTTTCAAGTTTTAGGTTATTTTTAGGGCACAAGACATCAAATTAGCCTTTTTACATAATTTTATCGTAAATTACACACAATTACATTTCAAACAAGCATAAGATGTTCAAAATCGGTTGAGATTTTAAAAACCACTAGCCAGTTGAATTTGACGGAGATCTCAATTAAATTAACTTTACTTGTAATGAATATCGTTAACGCCATTTCAAGTCAATTCTAATATTATTTCCATTAATTACTGAAGTTATAGACGGCTATCATTGGTTAATCGCAAATGATTATCGTTAACAAGAGAAATGCTCGCTCTTTTGATTACATTTAAATATTATAACGATTCGTTTAGTTTGCTGGGTTAATTCTATGACAGTACTTGACAGCCGACAAATTATACGTGCAATAAATAATCTAAGCAAAAAAATCAAATTGGAATGGCTTCAACTTCAAAACAGGCAAAAATTAATCTTCGATCTTCAGATTCTTTTGTGTTTTTAGTGGGGAATTGTGAAGAACACATATTAGGATCGAAGCTGCCATCGAAACGGAAAGTGCTGCAAACGTTATACTGTCATATCCGCAATAATAAATTGCAAGTAAATGAAAGTGCTCGTTTGGTAATTGATGAAGTACTTCAGTTTTGGAATAAGGCTCGACTACCCACTTTAAGTGAAGACAATTGTTTCAAGAAACTAAAGAAATTGTACGGTGACTTGAGAAATGTGCAAAAAAATAGTAAATCTAAGTATAGGACATGTCAACAAATAGTGAAAAATTTCGAGGCCGATTTGGAAACGCTTTTCGATGTAGCTCATCTAGATGCACTTACACTTATTACAGTCGAGGAAGACAGGCAGTTTCTTCTTAAGCAACGTGAGCCAGGACTTGTTGGGAGTATGATTGGCATTGATATGAATCTCACATTAAAAGAGCAACGCAAAATGAAGCGAATGGCTAGTGAAGAACATCGGAAAGAAAAGCGATTGACGCAAGAAGCAGGTATTACTCAATGCAGTGAATTACAATGATAGTAATAGCTGCTCAAGATTTTGTGTTCATATTTTAATTCCAATTATAAATTTTGTCATTCACAGAGCGATCATCTGCATCTCATTTCACTGAAAATTTTGACTTTGACCATAGCGTAGTAGTGAAAATAATGACGATTACGCACTCGCCAACGCCCCCAAATTAGAAAATACAGAACAAAGAATGCGTGGAAAACATAATTTTATTGATGACAGAATGTTCGCATGTATGGATTTCGAAAATATGTCAACTCCAGGGGCGATTCGATTTATTAGTGCAACGGCGGCTGCATTGGGACACGATGTAAGCAAACTTGTTCTAAATCGCACATCCGTTCATCGTATGGACAAGTTTTCGTGCCAGACAAGCAAAAGATATGTTGGATAACTACGAAGTAATAAAAACTTAATTTTTAGTCAATTAATTTACAAGTAATATAGTATAGATATAGAAGATAGTAGTATCAGTTGTATATTGTTTTAAATTTAACTTTAATAACATAGATACCTCGAACATTCGTCATACATTGGGATTCCAAACTTTTACCAGAATTAAGTGGTAGAGGAAAACATGACAGATTGTCTGTTGTACTCACTTCCGATAGGAATGATAAACTATTGGGAATACCGATAATTAGAGATGGATCTGGAGAATCAATAGCAGAGGCCGTGTTCAAGCTTTTGAACAACTGGAAAATTGCAGATCTAACTGCAATGGTTTGTTTTGACACAACCTCTTCTAACACTGGCCGCTTAAATGGAGCAGTAATCCGCCTAGAAGAATTTCTTGGTTACTCGTTGCTAAAGTTTCCATGCCGAAGACATGTTAGCGAACTTATGCTTCGTGCGATTTTTGAAGCCTTTTTTGCTATATCATCTGCACCTGAGGTAACGGCGTTTGATCGTTTTGGCAAACAATTGAAAAATATAGATATTACCAAGTATGAGTCTGGAATGAGCGATGAAATAACTAAGAAAAGTATAAGTTTTAAAGAATGTGAAGAGCTGATAGCTTTCTGCTGTTTACATCTACAGGATAGGCAACAGCGTGGTGACTACAAGGAGCTCTTGGAACTGGCAATTATTTTTCTAGGCAGTGGTGTTTATAAACTTCGTACTCCTGGAGCAATTTCTCATGCTCGCTTTATGGCAAAGGCCATTTACTCATTGAAAATGTTCCTGTTTCGGAATCAGTTCCAAATGGCAAAAAAAGAACTGGATGGCTTACGTGAAATATGCATCTTTTTGGTTCGCATTTATATAAAATACTGGTTTCGATGTGACAAAGCGATCGAAGCCCCATTTCAAGACTTAACTCTCATCAAACAAATAGTTAATTACCCAGTTCCAAAAGTTTCCGCTGCTTTGGTTGACAAATTCCGAAGACATATGTCATTTTCCGAAGACATATGTCAGAAGAGCCGGCAGCGTTTGCATTTTTTGATCAACAAGTGCCATTGGAAACAAAGAAGAAAATGCTGACAGCATTGCATCTTGACGACGAAGATTACACAGATTGTCGCACAAGAGATGTTTTTTCTATTGAAGAATTGAAATCGTTCGCTAGAAGAGATTTAAGTGATTTCATTTCTACTAACAGCAAAGGATTATTTCATCGCTTGGAAATAAAAATGGATTTTTTAAAATGCGACCTGTCAACATGGAGTGATCGTGAAGACTTTGCCAAAGGAATTCTAATTTGCGAAAGTATTCATGTCGTTAACGATCCCGCTGAAAGAGCGGTTAAATTGATTACCGAGTACAATCGTACGCTGACCCAAGACGAAGAAGAAGAGAGACAGTATTTGTTGCAGGTTAGAGAATATTATAAAGACAATTGGCCAACACACAAAAAATCTGATCTTTTGAAATGGGACTCAATGAGATGATATTCTATAAGAGGAATATATGTTTATTAAAGTTTTCTTGCAATTCTTTTTGTATTTCATTCTGAATAAATAAATAACAAAAATGGATTTTAGTAGTTTTTGCTTGTTTCTGCTGTCATAGTAAATTTGAATATTTTAAAGAAACCATAAATCTCAACCGATTTTAAACTTATAATGGTTTTTGGAAAGATAATTTATGTGTACTTTACAATTAAAATATTTTTTTTATACTAAATTGATGCCTAGTGCCAAAAAAATCGCCAAAACCTTAAAAATAGTGAAATTTTGTCCCATTTTCCTTCATTCTCAATTTTGAGCCCAACTAGGCAGGGTTAGGCATTAGGCGATCACCGTGAAAATTTTGGAGCTTCGGTTTGCCGCCCAATGTCACGTTTTTCCGAGCAGTATGAATTTAAATTCGAAAAAAGTTTGTTAGGACAGCTCTAGTGAACTCAAATGTTCACTGAATAATTAAAAAAACTTATAAAAAAAAATTGTTTAGCAAAGCAAAAACATTCGGCAAAAATAATCGGGTATTTCGGCCGAAGCAGAAGCCGAAGCCGAAGATCAAAATATTGGCCGATTACCGAAACCGAAGCCGAATAATCGGTCGGACACTAATAAGAACTGATATTGTTGGTAATGTATGAACAAATGGTTAAAGGCGCATTCTGCAGGAAACCATACTTTGTTGACTTAATATCTCGTTGGCAACTTGGTTTTAACTCTTTCGGCAGGTACGACTTATTTTTCTTCATGGTATCAGTAACGGATAATTGTAATTCCATCATGAGATGAGCAAAAGGCAACGGACAACCCTTTCGAGTTGCTTGACAACAAGGACTTCCGGCTTTCCAGTTTAAAACTGGGCTTTGATCGGATATGAAGTTGTCACCATTTTTTGATACCATATTAAGCGGTCTTGATTGGCATGTTCATTGTGAATTTGGACTCATCGAGTGGCTCGCTGGTGAGCCATGTGTATGACGAAGAGGTAAAGTAATTCGCAGGCTATTTTCAGATATTTTTAAATACACTTATAACGTTTACTTTGGTTACAAAGCTCAAAACATATATTAAGGAGATGTCACCGAGCCCCAACCTCGGATAATTGGAAAAATATGGCCAAAACAAAACTATTTTTTGCAAAAAATAATTTATATTCTGTCCAAAATTGCACATATAAGAGAGTGCATATAAGAGATAAAACAAAAAAAGTCATGAGATGTGTGGTACACCTAATCGAAGAAGAGGAATCAAATAAAAAACTTAAATCGAAAAAACACTTTCAACAAAATGTGTGAAAATGTCTGGTCTTTAATGTAACACGTCTATACCTTTTTGTTTCGATTTGAATCGATTTTTCGTGCGCAACACAAGAGAAAAGAACATATACACTGAAGCACGACAAAAATAGACTGCTTTAATATTTTTGTTTTGCGATGGTACGGATATGGCATGCTGACTTATTATTTTTGTTTAAGTATGGTCACAATCGTTTGTTCAAACAGCTTTCCATCTGGGAAATAGGATTTTGGGGGCTATTTCAAGTCCAAATTAATAGTGTGTACTAGTTTATATAAAAATGCAAATATTTGCATACAAATCTTAAAACTAATTGACTGCACTAATTATTTACACATCCTTGAACGGATTAAAGTAGAAGTGTTGATTATAAGGTGTTAACAGAAATAACATAAATAAAACCAACAGAGCCGCAACAATATTTAAACTAATACTACTTCAAACCACCATCAGCATTTACCAACGAAAAGCACACGCACATAAACAAATGCTTTGCCCTGAGAGTGGGTTGTTTTTGTTGTTGTTGAGTGGGCAATAAAATTATTGCCGGAATTTATATAGTTTGAAATAATAACCAACCAACAATAATAATTAAACGCACACACTCCCACACACACTCACTCACTCACATATGACACTCAAGATATTTGCACATAAAAGTCTATAAAATTTACAGAGATTATGTACGGTAAACTTCTTAGTCCTTAAATTTAAAATCAACTTGTGTTAAGGTTTCCTTTAGACACACATGTTTGCATACAAATTAAATATTTGCATATTTCCTTACGATTTCATTTAATTTATTTTAGAGTTATGTTGTTGTTGTTTTTTTTTTCGTTTCTATTATCATTCTTAATTTTATGTTTTTCTTTTTTATGATTTCTTGAAGAACGGACGCAGTTTAAATAAATTACCCACTCATGCAATATTATATGTATAACGTTGTGTATGTGTGTGTAAGGCTGCGTGTTTGTGTGGCGTTGTGAAACATAAAACGTTCTCTGAAGGCATGCATGAAGATTTTATGAGTTGCCAACGCTTGCTGAAAATATTGCTTGTGATTCATTAAAGATTGTTCTGAGTTTCAACATGAAAACGGAGCTGTGCTTTTATATATGGATACGTATGTATGTCATGTAAGTATATTATTTTATAACCAATTTTCGTAACATTTTGAAATTTATGTAGAAACATACATAAAAGTATGTTTGTATTAAAAAGAATATGCTTTTGGTGCCTTAGGAACTCGTCACAGGAATTTCAAGAGACATTGGCGAATATTTTTATGATTTTCTTAATAAAATTTAATGGTGCTTTTGCTTTAACAGTGCATACTTTAAGACAGGCTTATATTAAGCTGTACTTAACACACCTTTTTGATATACATTTTATAGAGGCTTGTCCGCAACATTTGAGCAACGTGAAGGTGTACTTAATTATTTGAAGATTTTATTGCGCGCACATAAAAATGATTTTTACCTCAATATCCAAAGGTGCAAAATTTTGGCATAATCTTACAGGTTGTTGTAACTACATAGTTAATATGTAAAATTATTAAAATTTCAATTTATATGATTACGGGCATAAGTTTGGTAGACAATTAAGCACATTGATGGGAAACATTCATTTTGCTTTAAGGATAAAAGATGAAAAAAATGATGAATTGACTTTTAAATATTTTCTTTGATTGTTTAAGAAAGTACTTATTTTACATTTTCTATGGCTATCAATTTTGTATTACTTACTTTCAAGGCAAGTTTATTTTGATTGTTACATACAATAAGTATTTGTTATTTGAATGAAAAAGATTTGTGTGGCCGAAATACAGAGTAGAAGTAAAAATTAAAGCCGAAAAAGACGATATCCGCTCTAATGAATTGGTTCTCAAATCCGAATATATGTTTTTATACCCTAAACCTGAAAGGTGAGGGTATGCTAACTTTGTGCAAACGTTTGTAACGCATAGAACGAAGCAAGTCCGGTATAGAAAAGTACAGGGTTGCCCATATTCGACGGACCCATCTGGCAACGCCACAACTTTTGACAGAGATGTCAGATCGCTTAATGACATACCGCGTTTGAAGCGTCAGTCCAAGCAGATTTTTACCATGGAACAATACACGCCACGCGAGCGCTCTGAAATAGTTGAAATTTACATTCAACAGAAGAAGTCAATTGTGAAAACTCAACGTGCTTTTAAAATATAAAAAAATGTGAGAAGTGCGCCTTCTAAGAACACCATTAAGCGTTTATACGAAAAATTTTCGACTGGTGAGGCTCTTTCTAATCCGAAGAGACGAAATAAAAGTCGACCAAGGCGATCGGCCGAGAATATCGCTGCCGTACGAGCCAGTGTTGAGAGGTCCTCAAGAACATCCCAAAAACGCCGTTCTCAGCAGTTGGGCATGGGTCGGTCCACTTTACAACGGATTATTCGCGTTGATTTGCATTTGTTCCCGTACAAAATTCAATTGACGCAAAGATTGTTGCCTGCGGACAAGCCTCGTCGATTGGAATGGGCCCAAAGAGTCATCGAAATGGCCGAAGATGACGAGCAATTTTGGAACAAAATTATCATGTCCGATGAAGCCCATTTCACATTGAATGGGACCGTAAATAAGCAAAATTGCCGTTTTTATGCCACTGAAAATCCTCAGGAGATTCAAGAAGTGCCTCTTCATGACGAAAAAGTCACAGTTTGGTGCGGCGTTAGTGCGAAAACGGTCATTGGGCCGTTTTTCTTCCAAAATGAAAATGGCCATGCTGTTACCATCAACCAGGAGCGTTATCGCGACATGATGACCAATTTTGTGATGCCAATTATTCGTCGAAAGCGTATGAGGCAGTTCTGGTTTCAACAAGACGGCGCTCCACCGCACACAAGTCGCATAACAATCGATTTTCTGAAGAATTTGTTTCCGGGCCGTTTGATGTCGAAAAGTGGTGATTTGGACTGGCCACCGCGTTCGCCCGATTTGACGCCGCCTGACTTCTTCTTGTGGGGATATTTGAAGCCAAAGGTTTACGTTAACAAGCCAAGGACCGTAGAAGAGCTCAAGGACAACATTCGTGAAGAAATAGCCGCTATTCCGGCCGAAATGTTGGCGAAAACGATGGAAAATGCTGCAAAAAGGGCACAATACGCCATCAACGCCAGAGGCGGCCATTTGAGAGATATCATATTCAAAAATTGATGTAAACAAATCTACTTGGAACAAATTAAATGATTAAGATTGCCAACCGCCAAATTTTTATTTTTTTCTTTGATTTTTTTAACAAAAACATGGGTCCGTCAGCGTCACCTTGTGAGTAGAGCTATTCATGTCTGTCCGTCCATCCGTCCGTCCGTTAGTCAGTCTGTGTGTTGTCCGTAAACACAGGATAACAAGAAGGAGTTGAGATAATTGGATAAAACTTGGTACACATAGTTACATGAACCCAAGGATCTGCAGTACTGAATATTTTTTTATATCCGCCCATCGACACGCCTACCTCCCATACAACGCAAAAATTGAAAAAGCAATAAATAAGTCTCTGTGTAACCTACAGAGCTAAAATTTGGTACGTATGTTTTTTATGACAAGACAAAGATGGTTTTGAAAAATGGATGTCATCCGCTTACGGACATGCCTACCTCCCATACAACCCAAACATTGAAAACGCAATAAATAAGCCTCTGTTTAACCGTCAGAGCTAAAATTTGGCAAGTATGTTTTTTATGACAAACCAAATATGGTTTTGAAAAATGAACGTCATCCGCCCACGGACACGTCTACCTCCCATACAACCCAAAAAGTTTAAAACTCAATAATTTAGGTTATGTTTGTCATAGAGAAATTAAATTTGGTATGTATGTATTTCATACCAAAACTAAGGTGTCATCAAAAATTGAAAGTAGTCCGCCGATGAACACGCCCACCTCCCATAGCGAAAACACAATAAAGGCTTTAACTGTGAGCTACATTAATATAACTTGGAATGGGTAAATTTTTCATCAACATTTAAATGTGTATAAAATTTAGGCTTCATCCGCCCACGGACACACCCATTTTCAATAAAATTTTTGTTTTGAAAAGTAGATTTAGGGTATTTCAAAGTCGGCCTATTCCGACTTTAGACTTTCTTTACTTGTTTTTTATTTTTGATAAAAGGGGAGATTACGATTTCCAGGGCGCCGCGATTTAACGATGGATTCGAAGAGTACTCTCTATAAAAATAAGAATAGCCAAAGGAAAAGTTGATTTATCGATATGTTTTCGAGTTATCATTTTAAAATTTTTTTTTTTTTGTTATAAGGCTATGAAGAAAATTTTATTCGAAATATATAAACAAACTTAATGATTAAGTGCTATTTAAAAGGTTATATATAAGGCTTTCAGAAAAATTTTGAATGAACGAAATCTATAAGTACTCTGTATTTAATCTGCATTTTTATGCAACAAGAAAATATTTTCTTGAACAAAACCGTTATTTTTTCAAAATTTACCGTTTATACTACGAATTATTAAGAGTTAATTATTAAAGCTTGAAAATTTATTTTCATTTGGTATATAATATATATGCATTATTTGACTTTTTGTGGCGTTTTTTTATGATATCAACTAATAAAGGGTGTGTTTTTAAGAGCTTGCTGATTTGAAATTTTAATAAAAAACATGCCACATTACGAAATGGCCAAAAAAATGTTTTATTTTGTAGATAATTTGTTGGCATTTAACTTTTAAATATAGTTTTGGGCATATGGCAACCACGACTATTTTGCACAAAGGTCATTCTGGATGTCCAAATTTCAACCACCTTTTCAAGCAGTTGAGGGCGTGTTTCAGCAATGACACGTTGAATATTGGTTTCCAAAGCGTCAATCGTTGCTGGTTTATCAACATAAACCAGAGAAGGGCACAAAGTAAATTTCCTATCCCATGGGATTGAAAGCAAAATGCTGCTTGCGCTATGTCGACACATGAACAGTGTAAGCTACTTCTTGTGGCTTACGATCGTGTGCATTCGGCTGCTGCTTTGTTTTTATAGCCTAGACTAGGGACGGGCAGCAGAGCTGCACTTTTGCAGCTGCGAGGGCAACGCTATTTTAAGTACCCCTCGTCAACAAACTTACAGGAAAGGCGGGTTTTTTTAATATCACTCTCCGGCATTCAAGAAAGGAACCCCACTAGGAAAAAAGCTCTAACTAATAGCGAAATTGGATGCTGGTAATGATTATATTTTTTATTTTGAGGACTAATTGTAGTAAATCAATATAAAAATACATTTTTTTAATTAATTATTCTAAAATAAGCTTTTATAATGCTAATTAACCCATTATGTACCAAGCTAAAAAAAAGTTTTTATATCTTAACGAAATTTTCGTGGCTAGCTATAAACCAGCTTTAATTATAATTTTTAATTTTTTTAATTTTTTTTTTTGAGGTGGCAACACTGAAACCTGTTGGTCGAGATCTCGACCGCTGGGATAATTAGAGCATTAAATTTACTGTATCTGCATATATCAAAATGGAGAGACTAAATGTATGTAATCGCATCAATTGAGAACGGCTGAACCGATTTAGATCATTTTTTTTACATATATTTCGAAAAGTCAATAGATGGTTTATGTGTAAAATAAAAATACAAGAATTGCGTGGAAAAATTATAAAAAAACATTCACTTTTACCATTTAATGAAACTCAGTGTATTTTAAGGAAGGAATTCTATCAACTCTAGGAACTCTTGACGAGGCAAGCGAACAGTGGGAGTGCGTTTTTTTATTTACCAACAAATTTCTTTAGATTCATATGCCCAGTGAAACGGGCGCGGGTCGGCTAGTTATATAATAAATACTAAGAGTAAACTTACAGATAAATGAAAAATTCGATTAATTTATTGTAGTTTAACAGTTTTATTTATTTAAAGAAATTAATAGCTATTAGAAAATTATTTCAAATTTGTGTGGTAGGTTTTGAAGCAATAACCTACATGCAAATTAACGTTGCACTTAGCACAAGTATATGCAGTAAGCTTCTTGCATATTTGGCATCGGCGATAGCAGCCCTTGATATTCACGGGCATGTGTATGGCTTTTACTCTGGGCGATGACGTGGATTGAGCTACGGTGTCGTCATCACTTTCACTTTCCTCATCAGGCGAGATTGATTCGAACAATAACAGTGTTTTTGTTAACGAATTTTTAAATTCAATTTGAGACATGCATTTCTTATTGGTTTTTTCAGCAATCATACAATGCAATTTCCATTCATTGACACACGCGCTGTCCAAGCAAGTGACCCAAAGTGGCCACCACCACTTCTTTCCTCTGATTCCAATTCTATAATTGGCTACAGCATTGTCGTGTAAGTCAACTCCTCCCATGTACTTACTATAATTAGAAATAAGGTTGGCTTGGGGTACAGCAATCTTTTTTTTTTTGCTTTCTATCGTATCGCATTACGTTTCTTATAGGATCCATTTGATCATAATTCGTAGCCAAAGTGACTTCTGCATTGTCTCTCCATCGAACTACTGCTATATTATTTTCTTGGTCGAATGCGTAATCTATATCGTGTTTAACTAAATTTGTTTTGAGGAAGATAGAAACTACCTGCAACTTCATTCATTGGATTTAGGTCAGTTGCCTCATTAATTGTTATTTCATCTTCATCAAGATCCTCTTCATCTGAAACTTCGCCAGCATTAGGCGGAGGTATGATCACTAACTTAGTTAAATTATCCAATTGCACTTCACTATCTTCGTCATCGCTGCAATTCTCAATTATTTTCAAATTTCACTTGTACTCAAATGTTTAATTCGCGACATTTTTTTAAATAATTAATTAAAAACACAACAGAATGAAAGCGCACCTATTCTCAATGAATCGTTCAACAATAATGAGATAAAGTAGCACAAATGAACGAATTCTTTCGTTTTCTTTGATATACGGGTATTCCCCTGTTTAGAAGTTAAAAATTTGAATTTTAGCAGTTAGTAATAATATTTTTGTAAAAATCATTGCATACTTTAAGGTAGCGCTAATTATCCCACTGGTCGAGATCTCGACCAGCCATGTTCAAGGCTTCTTGGCGACTATCTGTAGTGGATGTAATAACTAATTTGTATACATAATAGTTCACTTGGACTGTTAGGTATTTAAATCAATAAAGGTTTTGTTCTCTTTTAATTATAATATAGTATTTGCAATAAGTTTAAAAATAGGCTATTTTTAGACTATTTTTGTGCCCGACCGGTGATACCTTAAAAGGGGAGGTATGGAGTAAAAACATTTTAGATAGTAAAGCTAACACTCCAAACTTCATTACAAATTAAAAAAATAATAATAATTCCACCAGCAAATATTTTTAATTATTTCATGAAAAACCACAAAAATTTCTGGTCGACATCTCGACCAGTGGTACAAAATGGGTTAATATAAATATAACGCGTCATTATTCTGCTTTTCTCCAATTACTCGCACATTTCCATCAGGGAATGTGAACGACTTGCTTCTGTTGCTCTCTCTTTTTCTCTCTCTTCGCTCAATTTTTCTCTCCTTTACCCGTGCTATGACAACCCCCCTCACCTAGCACGCTAAGCACGCAATCAGCACGCTCTGTCGCACTGTGCAAATGTGCGACTTTTGCCCATCTCTAGCCTAGACACATTGACTGCGGCTGCAACATAACAACACGAGGTGAAAACGAAAATGTTGGCATGTTGTCTACGACTTGATTAATATTGGATGCAGCGCGATAAGCCGTATTTTCATATATTTTTATTATAAAACATCGAATTATGATTAAAAAACAAACATTTAACACAAACACAATGAGAATGAACAATAAAAATTCACCACATTCACCTCCATAAGAAAAGCATGTAAAAAAAATTTGTCGTTTGATGCAATGCTGCAGCCGCAGTCAATGTGTCTAAGCTATTAGTTTGACAGAAAATCAAGTCAGTTGCTTTTCAGCATTTGTTGAAATGACATCTCTTTGCGCAATTTTTTAAAATATATCGAGAAAATACGTAAAATTGATCTTCGTTTTACTCTGCTTTATACACAATCAAAGAATATGATATGTGTATGTGTGTGCCCATCGCTGACATAAACCAATGATTTTACGTATCCCCACAAAAAATAATCAAGTGGCGTCAAATCACATGAACGCGCAGGCCAATTCACCGGTCCATTTCTCGAAATAATGTTTTCGTTGAAATGTTCTTTCAATAAGTCGATTGTTTCGCCCGTATTATGACAAGTGGCACTATTCTGTTGAAACCACATTTCGTCCATATCTTGAAGATTTGGCAACAAAAATACATTGATCATGGTTCTGTATCGATTTCCATACACGGTAACGCGTCAACCTTCCTGATTTTTAAAGAAATAAGGACCAATGATTCCACCAGCCCATAGACCGCACCAAACAGTACATTTATCGGGATGCATTGGTAATTCTTTAACGGCGTGTGGATTATCTTTGCTCCAAATATGGCCATTTTGCTTGTTGACATATCCATTCAACCGAAATACGGACGATATGTGCAACATAAAATTCACGAAATGCTCTTTAAACACTTTTAATTGAACACTGTTTTTGAAAATAAATTTCCACGATTTGGAAGCATTGTTCTGGAGTTAACCTATTCATGATGATTTGCCAAACAATACTGAGTAGAGACATTACTTTAAACTTTCAAAACAACTGTCAGAGAATAGAGTAATTCATATTGAAAAAAAATCTCGTAAAAAAACACCCTATAGATATCGATATTTTGTTCGGCGAATCATGTTATTTTGTTGTTCTCTACCAGAAAACACTTTCAAATCGCGTCGCTCTGGAAATCGTTATCGTGCCTAATAATTTTTTTATTTGAAGTGGTAGAACAGAATGCAAATAAATAATCGAAACAATGTCTATTTTCTTCAACACACATTTTATTTTATTTTGTTATTGTTAGTAAATTATGTGAAAATGTTAAATATTGCATAAATTTAATAAGATATGCGCCAAATTTTCCTTAGATGTACATTGAATTGGAAATATATAGAGTTAGTATTTTGTTGTATCATCTTCAGTTTTGATGACTTCATGACATCTCTGCTCTATCTATAGATTTAAACATATTGCCACGAGAAGTTGCTGGTTAAAAGTAATTCCATTGTCTGTTCCTTGATTTTATGCCACACCACTTATTTTGTCTAAATTCCACTTGAACGCATTTCAACTCCACACAAGTCTATCTATTGTATTACAATTCGGGGACTGCGAGGGCTTTTTTATAAAACTCACTCTACTTGTACAAAACCAATGTTTTGAGGAATTTTTAAGATCTTTTTCTGCATCAACTCTAACCTAACAGGAATTTCCTGCTTGGTATATGGCAGCATCACTTTGTAAAGTGTTTTGACATATTCAAAGAACACAAAAACTAAAACAAATTGGCCATTTCAGCCCTTGAAAGGACTTTGACCGAGCTTCTTATGATCATTTGTGTTGAGTGTGTTATCAAATGTTTGCACACAATTAACCGAGAACCGGACCTACATGTTTTATGCCGACTCCGAATGGCTAAAGCTTACGTTCTCAAGAAGCTTTACATGGCATTATTTACTCTCTGAGATTTGGCATTGTCTGCAGAGAGGTGGTGATCGCTCAGAAAAATTTTTTATTCACCACGTTGTATCAACGAACACGTTGTATCTTAAATCAAGAAAATAGGATCTATACAAAATGCAGCAAATCATCCCCAAAAAATGCCATTTCTGCTGCATAAATTTAACGGTTATTGTGGTGCGTTTTGGGGTAGTTTAATATATTTTTGGGTTGTCTCACATAGGCTCCACCGGATCCGAACATATTCACCTTTTTTTCATATCCTTTTCCATTGAACGTTTTGCCAATTTTCTTGAAAGCCATATTTGTTCGCTAAAATCCAGTACTTGATTTCAGTTCGAATAGAGAAATTTTATCGGACTACTTATTGCATTGAGAAAATTGTGCACCTCTAACGTTAATTTTCATTTTAAAAACGGACATTTTAAAATGAGCTTCTAAAACGTTCATTTGATTTTCTATAATAAACATTTTAACATGAGCTCTTAAAATGTTCGTTTGATATTTTAAAAGGAACATTTTAAAAATTGCTTGCAAGTTTTCTAATTCTTCTAAAACGTTCATTTTAAAATATCAAGCGAACGATTTAAAAGCACATTTTGAAATGTTCATTTTTAAATGTTATAAATTTTAAATTAAAATTTAAAAATAAACCTAAGAGGAGGAACATCTGAGTAAAAAGTTTTCAAAAGAAGCACGTTTCCTGCTTTTCGTGCTACGAAACGTTTTCAAAGTTTTGTCTGTGTTCATACTATACTATACTTATTATTCGGTTGGTTGCTAGTGCTTTTAATTCATTTTTGAATTGTTCTGAGTTGTAAAAATAGATTATATTTTGATTCCCGCACCAACAGCTTGTCGAAAGAATTTGTAGTTTATCGTTTTCGGACCCATGCATCTGTCTTACTGACTAAATGAATTGCACTGAATAACTATTCGTTGATATTCCGATCTGTTTCTCTATTTCTTTCATTGATTACTTGCATTACTTTTTGCTGACAATTTATTGATTTTACTTTCAGAAGCGCTGCAAAGAACTTCACGACCCATATTGCCTTAATTCTTGTTTAAAAATCTAGACAAAAACCCAATTTAGAAGAAGTGAGCCTTGAAGGTATCTTGAACCTTAGTTTGTGAACACTTGACTGAACACTTTTTTATAATGTTACTATTGAAATACCATGTCGAAATCGTCTCAAGTCGACTCAAACCTCCGCGTGGTGTCTCCTGGTAACGTCAAAGTACTATCGCCCGATAAACTTTGGCGGCGAATCTGAGCGGCGGGCTTCCTTTGGCCATCAAGCAAAGGTTGTGCGTTGGGTTTGAAGCCCACCATGTAATAAAACCATTTCAATGAAAAGTTTAAGAATAAATAAAAGAATGATCCCCAAATCTGATGACGACTACCGCAAACCGAACCCTAAATTGGGATGGTGCCTCTATCCAACTGATTGATATCTTGGAAAGATATAATTCTGATATCACTGCAATCCAAGAAATGCGATGGAAGGGACAGGGTTGCTTACGGCAAGCATCCTGTGATATCTACTACAGCGGCCATGCGGAGAAGCACGAGTTTGGATGCGGATTTGTAGTTGGCAAGAGAATACGGCATCATGTCCTGCGATTCACTCCTGTGAACGAACGACTTGCCATAATCCGCTTCAAGGCAAAATTTTTTAACATAAGCCTAATATGTGCGCACGCTCCGACAGAAGAAAAAGATGACGAGACCAAAGAAAGTTTTTACGAGCGCCTTGAAGACGCATACGAGCGCTGCCCCCGTCATGACATAAAAATCGTGCTTGGTGACTTCAACGCCAAGGTGGGTAAGGAAAACATATTTGGTCCAACAGTTGGAAAGTTCAGCCTCCACGACAACACATCCGATAACGGAATGAGGTTGATTGACTTCGCCGAAACATGGTCGTAAGTAGCACTAGATTCAAGCATCTCAATATTCATAAGGCCACCTGGCTGTCCCCTGATCAAAAAACATGCAACCAAATTGATCACGTTTTGATTGACGGAAGGCACTCTTCCAGTGTACTAGACGTACGCACGATCCGTGGTGCTAACATAGACTCGGATCATTATCTTGTCGCAGCCAAGATCCGCACACGTCTGTGCGCAGCTAAGAATGCTCGCAATCCTACACAAAGAAAGCTAGACGTCGATAAGCTGCAGTCAAAACGGACGGCCGAAGCCTTCGCTAATCGACTCTCACTCCTGCTTCAAGAAAGCACTCCTCCTATCGACGATATATGCGGACAGTGGACGCACATATCCCACTCTATGCGTACGGCTGCCGAAGAGGTGATAGGCTACCACCGCCCTCGCCGAAACCAGTGGCACGACCAGGAGTGTCGCGACGCCACTGCAGAGAAGGACATCGCCTACAAAGCCACCCTGCAGTCGGTTGTAACGCGTGCTGTTATGGAGCGATACCGAGAGAAGAGGAGGGAAGAGAGACGCATTTTCAGGCGAAAAAAACGAGAGGCGGAAATGCGTGAGTGCGAGAAAATTGAGATGCATGGCGACAGGAATGAGACTCGAAAATTTTTCGAAAAAATAAGACGCCTGGCCGATGGTTTTAAGACCGGAGCCTCTTGCTGCAAGGATGAGAATGGGAATCTAGTGACAGATATCCAGAGTACACTGATGCTATGGAGGGAACACTTCTCTAGTCTTTTAAATGGCGACGCTGACAACAATCCCGCCAGTGGAGATGATATCCCGGAAACCCCAATCATGGATGACAGCGTTGAAGTTCCGCTGCCCGACTATAACGAGGTCTTAACAGCTATAGCTCGGCTTAAAAACAACAAAGCCGCAGGAGCCGATGGTCTGCCGGCTGAGCTGTTTAAGACCGGTGGCGAAGCTCTGTTTAAATGCATTCACAGACTTCTATGCAGAATATGGTCGGAAGAATGCATTCCAGATGATTGGAACCTCAGTGTGCTCTGCCCAATCCACAAGAAAGGCGATCCCACCATTTGCGCCAACTACCGTGGGATTAGCCTTCTAAATATCGCATATAAGGTCCTGTCGAGCGTATTGTGTGAAAGACTGAAGCCCATCGTCAACCAACTGATTGGACCTTATCAGTGTGGCTTCAGACCTGGAAAGTCCACCATTGACCAGATCTTCACGCTCCGACAAATCTTGGAAAAGACCCTCGAAAAACAAATCGACACGCACCATCTCTTTGTCGATTTCAAAGCCGCCTTCGACAGTCCAATAAGGAGTCACCTATACTCCATCATGTCTGAATTTGGTATTCCTGCCAAGCTAATACGTCTTTGCAGGATGACACTGTACAACACCAGCAGCGCAGTGAAAATTGGGAAGGACCTCTCCCTTCCGTTCGATACCAAGCGAGGTTTCAGACAAGGTGATTCCTTATCGTGCGACTTCTTTAATATAGTAATGGAGAAGATCATCCGAGCTGCTGGCCTGAGACGCAGCGGCACAATTTTCTATAAGAGTGTTATGCTGCTGGCGTATGCAGATGATATTGACATCATTGGGCAAAATACGCGCGAAGTCAGTGCAGCATTCTCCAGGCTAGAAAAAGAGTCGAGTCGAATGGGTCTTGCAGTGAACGCAGATAAAACGAAGTATCTCGTGTCAACAAACAAACAGTCCCAGCGTCTTGGAAACCACGTCACTGTTGACAACACCTCCTTTGAGGTAGTGAAGGACTTTGTTTACCTGGGATCCAGTATTAACTCCTCCAACGATATCAGTATTGAGATTAAACGAAGGATAACTCTTGCCAACAGGTGTTACTTTGGGCTCAGTAGGCAATTGAGAAGCAGAGCTCTCTCTCGACGAACAAAACTGACGCTCTATAAGTCAATAATCATGCCCGTCCTACTATACGCATCACAAACCTGGACGTTGAGCAGCTCTGATGAAAGGACTTTGGGAGCGTTCGAGAGAAAAATCCTTCGCAAGATCTATGGTCCAATCTGCGTCAATGGCGAGTACCGAATACGATGGAACCACGAGTTGTATGAGCTATATGCCGACATCGATATAGTCAAGCGTATTAAAATAGAGCGGCTTCGCTGGCTAGGTCATGTCGAGAGAATGAACGACGAAGCTCCAGCGAAAAAAATATTGGATTCGGTACCCAGCGGTGGCCAACGCAGACGAGGAAGACCGCATCTCCGTTGGAAAGACCAGGCATTGGATAACCTGACGACGCTTGGAATTTCCAACTGGCGCCAGCAAGCGCACGACAAAAGAGGCTGGCGCAAATTCTTAGACCAGGCCAAAACCGACCAACGGTTGTAAGCGCCATCTAAGTAAGTAGTACTATTGAAATTTTGAAATCAAATAAGAATACACATTTTTATATAGTCCTTTAATGAACTTTAAGACTCTTTTGGTACAAGAAAATTAATTCTAAAAATTTAGCAGCCTCAGTAGTCGAGTGGAAAGCTAAGCTAACACAACACTTGCCTCATCTGTAATCTTTCCTTCAAAGCTCCAAGAAAAAAAAATAAACGTGAGGTTTTTTTTTAAAAAAAGTCAATATAACTTCAACCTTTTAAATGCATATGGAACACAACAACTTTTTACATAAAAAAGACAAGTTATAAAAACAGTTCTGTACCTATCATAATAACATTCCCATCATACCATATTCATCATACCATTATACCATTCCAAACACATTTTACTTCTGAATTTATCCACCATATCATTCATTATTTCGAGCCTCGGTAGTCGAGTGGTTAGCGTGCTTGACTGCCAACCCAGAGGTTCCGGGTTCGAAGGAACCCGGTCTAGCCATGGTCCTATGCTTTTACCTTTCTTTAATTCTTTCCTTTTTTCTCAATCAACTGAAATTAATAATTCATCAATATGTAGAGATATTTGTGGAATGAGATTGCTTAATAACTCGAATTGACTGAGGTAAAGGCAAAACACTTGCCTCACATTCAAATTCGCATGTTGATGGCACTCCGGCACACATACAATATTCTACACTTGTTTCTTTTGATTTTCCTTTCTCTCCTACTTACCTATTTCCACATTTCCGAACCAAGGCAGACTTGACTGAATAGGTTTGACACCTGAAATC
The DNA here is from genome assembly GCA_958299015.1 of Tetanocera ferruginea. Taxonomy (NCBI): domain Eukaryota; kingdom Metazoa; phylum Arthropoda; class Insecta; order Diptera; family Sciomyzidae; genus Tetanocera; species Tetanocera ferruginea. The sequence goes on from OY282642.1 coordinate 79,295,320, forward strand.
CTTGGTTAAAAGGTTAAAAAAATTCTGCTATTATTGATATTAATTGATATTAATATCCATGACGCCACAGCTTTCGTGTTATATAATTATTCCTATGATACTATGCATCCTTTTATCATCCTACCACACCAATCATACACACGGTTAAAAATCTTGGACTTAATTTTAAACTTTTTTGGATTACATATAGGACACGACCAAAAAAAGATTATTTTTTAATCCAATGAAAAGTTTTAAGTTTTTCAATCCAAAAAGGATTTATTTTTAATCCGCAAAAAGTTTAAAATTTCTTAATCCAAAAAGGAATAATTGTTAATCCACAGTAAGTTTAAAATATTATAATACAAAAAGGATTAGATTTTAGTCCAAAAAAGTTTAAAATATTGTAATCCGAAAAAGATTACTATTTAATCCACAAAGGTTTAAACACTGTTTACTGTAATAATGCAGGTATATAATAATATTTTGGTTCAGATTTTAATAAAAAATTTGTTTCATTTAATTAAAAATAAATTTCGAATGCTTTAACAACATTTAGAATTATATTTAGCTTAAATTTCGTAGTAGTAGTAGTAGTTTTCAATCTTATACCTGAATTACAATGCGGCAGTGGCAGCGTCAGTGGCAGTGACATTGATCAGCTGTTATTTTAGGAATACTGTTGTTCAATGGTCAAACTTACATAGCATCAGTGGCAGGAGGCAGTACTGCCGAGGTTAGGCCTATTTCTAAATTCACTGCCAACATGCAAATAATTAAACTACTAAGAAAAATTCCATATTCACTGCTTTTGATGCTGACGCTAAACAGCTGATCACTGTCGCTGCCATTGACACAGCTGTTGCCACTGCCACAGCTGCACTGTAATTCAGCTATTAAATAACATAAATACTTTTTCCTGAAAATACTACCTTAATGCAAATTTGTAGTCCAAAACTAGTATTAAATTCAAACTTTTTTGGATTAAAAAAAAATTAAACTAAAATATGGAATAAAAAATAGTACTCTTAGGATTAAAAATTCCTTAAAACCAAAGTTTGGATTAAAATCTAGTCCAAAATTTTTAACCGTGCACAAATTATCCCATTTTATTAGGTAGGCGCATCAAGTTTATTTCTGGTAAAAACTGTTATTTAAAAACCAAACTTTGAAAAGCTAATAAACACAAACAAACACAAATTGGTCATTTCAGCCCTTGAAAGGACCTTTACCGAGCTTCTTATGATCAATTGTGTTGTGTGTGTTATTAAATGTTTGCACACAATTGACCGGAAACTGGACCCACATGTTTTATGCCGACTCCGAACGGCTTAAATTCATGTTATTAAGAAGCTTTACATGACATTTTTACTCTCTGAGGTTTGCCATTGTCTGCAGAGAGGTGGCGACAGAACAGACCACTATTGGGGATCGAACTCGGGATCGAACGTGAAGTTGAAATTCCAGGAAGATAAGGTTATTTTTCTGGTAGGTTATGTCGAGTTAAATAATTTTCTATACTTAACATTTTCCGTGCACCACCAAAATCTGAACTTACTATAAAAAAACCTAGTTTGCTTATCTTTGCCCACTTTTTGGCAAAGATAACTTACCTGATTTTCAATTAATTTTAGAATTTTACCGAATCCTAAGAGACAAAACTTGTATATACAAAACGATATATATAGTATTTGGGACAACTTATATCATAATAAATAAATATTTAAGTTATTCAACTTTGCACATCACTCAAGCTTACTTATTTCGTGTTTCTATCAACTTTTATGATCTACCATTTAAAATTTCATCAAAATCTTAGATCTTAAATCCATAGAAGGCGTGAAAAATGGATTTTTTTTTAAAGAAATATTTGTTAAAGCCTGTGACTTCACACATTATTTCGCACTAAAAGTTTAATATAATCTTTAAAAAAAGGTTTTTTAAGAATTATTAAATTAAGTTAGTTCAAAAGAGCATTTATTTTAATAAAATTAGTTCGGTTCACTTACCTGTATTGGCAACTTCGCATGGCAGCACTATTGTATCGCCTGAGACGAATTTAAATGTTTCCGAACGTGATATAAACATGGGTTCACTTTTACTCAGGAGGCCACTTGAAGCAGATACTGTAAATAAATTAAAAATATAAACAATTTTATTATAAGTGCAACAAAAAATGTATATTTTCTATTTTAATGAGAAATACTACTTGAATATTTTTAAAATTTTCTCAAACGCATACCGTCGATCTAATTCTAATAGAACATAAGTCGGAATCATCTCCTGTTCAGAAAGTGAAGGCAAGTGTTTATTATAAATATCTTTGAGGTTTATGCTTTGTTGTATTATTCAAACGTTCTGTTTTCCTTTTCTTCATACAAACATTAAAACCTAAGAAACGTTGGCTATTTTGCCAAATTTTGACTTACGTCATATTAGAATTAGGCCAACAATATAAAATAACTTGTTGAATTATTCGTTTATATAAACTAAATCATTTCAATATTGAATCATCTAACAATTAAACACTTTATTCGTTCAAGCATATCAAATATATTGAGTTTTCCACACATGCATTGCTGCAGATAACAATTCGTTCACACAAATACGCATTCATATTTAACTACACATCAATTATGCAGAAAATAAAGTAATATTGATGAGGCTGAGCAGATTTATAATTTATGTTGTCAAAATATTGCAATAATGCCAATTATAAAAGTAGCAACCAATCTGAATATTCTTGCAACAATTGCATAAATAGATTTTATTCTATGTTGATGCTCTGAGTATGTGAATTTGTTGCATGATTTCCTCTACTAGGAATTGAACCTATTATTATTAATATTATTGAAACATAAGTTTATAGACAGACTGGCAAGATGACAAATGATTTGTAAATTTTATTGGTAAATTTATTGAATTTGTTAGGTTAGTTTAAATGCTTTTCTGACAATTTATGAGTTATGGTTGTTGGTCAGTTTGGTTTTTCAGCGACATACATTCATATAAATTCAGTTACAAACACATGTTTGCACATTCCATGTGTTATATTTTTTTGTTAGATTTTCATTTAATTATTGTAAGATTTGATCGGATTTGAACTTTGTACTTGTTATGTGTAAATGTTTCTGGAGAATCTTATGCAAGAATTTAATTATATTCAAATATTAAATAAATTGTCAACTATTGTTAAATCAAATTAAAATTTGGTAATTATGATGTAAACATGACATTTTTGAGACAAATACATTTTAAGCACGTGCATGTGTGTCATTAGGAACAAGCTTAAATACTTGTAATCGAAATAACTGTTACTATCAATTACAATTTGCATAGCAAATCGAGCATGTATGTAAAGAATAATTAAATTGAATTATTAATTAATTAAAATTATTTTAAAGTTATAAATTCAAAATAATTCACATACAATTAATAAAATGCAGTAATTGTTAGGCTGATGTCATAGTGAAAGCTAAAAGCGATGCGATGCCATAAAGCTACTCGAAGCTTTTAACTGTGTTTTTCTATGAAAAAATTTAAAAGGTGTCAGAGTAAAAGCAATAAATAAACCGTTCATACGATGTTTGAAATAATTTGTATGAAGTTTGAAATATAAAATCAAATGATTCAGTTTTTTTAGTACGAAAAAACCGCTTTCACTCTGACATTAAATAGCATTGCTTAAAGCATCTAAAAGCAAAGCTTCAAGTATCGCATCGCTTATAGCGCTCACTCTGACATCATCAGCCTAAGGTTGCGGTTAAGCCTAGTACTATGCTCGATTGCGTGAAATTTCACCGGCAACAGCCATTTATATGTTGCGTGAAAATTTTGACAGATTTTTTGTTGCGAACGAACAGCTGATGATCAGCTTCGACAAAATGTAAATTAACAGCCACAATTTATTAGAGGAAATGCAGAAAATCATTTAAGTTCTTTAATTTTCATATCTGTGATTATATAAATACAATATAAATACAATATAAATATTTATACAAGTATGCATGTCCTTTGTTGTGGAGCAGAACAAGTCATTTGTTTATGGCAGTCTGCAAACTGCGAAGTTTTGCGACCGCCAACACCGCGGGAAGGTGCATTCGTATTTACAATTTCCAACAACTGCAATTATTAATTGAATAACTTTAGAAATAGTACAAAAAATATAATTTCAAATACAAACTATTCTTTTGCTTGCACTTTTTCTTAAATTAAATGACAACTGCCACTTTTCACGGCAAAATAAATGGTCGGTTCAATTAAATTGCCGTGAAAATAATATTGCTAGATGCATGTTGCTGAACATTGTAATAGATTTTCCGCAGCGAAGCATAGTACAGCTTTGATGAAAAAGTTGTGAAATATTCACGCTTGTTTCACAGCTGTCATTTTTTGTATGGAGATTTGAGTGGAATTTCACGTGAAGCCGAACAGAGTACTATGCTTTATAGTGAACGCCGAGTCAGACAGGCAGGCGATGTGAACAAGCGAGATAGATAGCTATCTGCATCTCGTTTTTTCACACAGATTTCAGCCTGCCTGCCTGCCTGCCTGTCTGAATAGCGTTCACTATAATCGCAGCCTAAGGAATAATTTTCACTTATAATGGATTATAGAAACTTTGATTGGTTTTAAGAATAGTTTAACCCCATGCGTGTTTCTTATTATTTCAACACAAAATATTTCTTGTATAATATTTAAAACCTATGAATTTATTTAAAAAATTCTAGTATATAAAAAATTCGTGTCACGGTGTTATTATTTGAACTCCTCCGAAACAGCGGGACCGATTTGAATGCAATTTTTTTGTATATTTGGTAGGTATGAGAATAGGTCGCAAATTATTTTTCACCCTCTTATCAACGTGGATCGTAGTACTTTTTCAAGAACAACAATTTTCTTGAAAAAGTTTGTTGTTACCGCAATTTTATTTGCGGTATCTAGCATAAAAAAAAGAATCGATTTTATTTGCTTTTCTTAATTATTTTTCCTCCTCTTTCATTTCCAATTTAAAACAAAGCTAATTTTCCTGCCATTTCTTTATGATTTTATCTTAAATTGTCGTATCTACAAAAATTATTGATATCTAACAACGAAAAAAAACAGTAAATATATAAACAGAGTTAAAAATGCGTTATCTAGGTTTGTTTTTTATATTTTTACTAGCAATACCCGGCGCGCGTTGGTACGCCTTAGACAAACACATTTACTTTATTTGTGACTTCTAAACCTATTAGATCAGAAATGTAGCTTGTATGGGGAGGCACACCCACTTGTTCAAAGCTCGGCCCAGTTTACTAGTAGAAGGGACCATACTAAATTTCAATGCTTAGCGACTTTAACTTCCAAAGCTATTTGATATCAAAAAGTTAGCTTGTATGGGCGGAGTCACACCCTGTTTTCCAATGCCCGTGCTAAAGACATGGCCAAAAGTTAAGTATATACCGAGCTTAAATATTATGAGACATTTAGTACCGAAGGTATTCGATATTAAACAATTGGTATGGTTGGTGCCACTCCCCATTCTCCAATGCTTGCTGAAATTTCAGTCGAAGGACACGACTAAATAATATATTCGTTCCGAGTTTCACAAATGAGTGACTTATATTTCAAAAGTTATACTGAAAAGTTTGAATACTTTAAAAGTGTCGCGCCCGTCGAAATTGAGCTGGAATACCGAATTTTGGAGCTGTGCAACATGTAATTCTAAAGCTATACACTAAGGGAAAAAGTTATGTAGTCAGTACAGAGACAGCTATGTAAAATCTATGCACTGCAACTTGTATGAGAATGCAACGAGAGCTGTATTTACTGAGTAAAGGGTGCGTGTACTGACTACATATCAATGTATTCACTTTTTAAAATGAATAAAAAATGTATTCAATACATCATGTTATGTGTTGAATACATAGCAGACTTCAATAGATACAAGCAACGTGTACTCAATCAACGTGTTATGTAATTTTTTACAAAATCTTTACTCAATACATAAAATATAGACTCAGTACACGTCCCTCTTATACGATTGAAGTGACACATTTATTCAGTACATAACATATGGACTCAATACACGTATCTGTTGCACATCGGCACACGATTTTGCTATTTTATGTCATTCGTTTCTTGATTTTCAAATAAGCAACACCTCTAAAGTATGTAGAAAATCAGAGCGTTGTTTATCCACTGTACTCTAGAACAAAAGCGATGATTGGATAAGAATGGCTGGGTTTCTATAAGTAATTGTCAATTATTTTGTGAAATCTAGTCATTTCTTTATTAAGTTATTTATTGCAAGTGTTGAGAGGGTGATTAACGCACAGACATTATGCATGTACTCATTGCATAAAATTATGTTTTTAACATATGTAATGAGTAAATGATGTATGTACTCATTATATAAATGTATGCACTAAAAATATGTAATAAGTAAATTATGTATGTACTCATTACATAAAATTTTGCATTTAAAATATGTAATGAGTAAATAATGTATGTACTCATTGCATAAAATTATGTACTCCAAATATGTAATGAGTAAATTATGTATGTACTGAGTCAATAATCTATGTAATACGTACATAAGATCTTTACTCATTACATAAAATTATTTGCAACAGCTTGCGATGAGTACAGTGTGCATGTACTCACCACATACATCCATGAATTCACGACACAAATTTATGCGTTGAGTACAGCCATTTTTTATACAATCAATTTTAAAGACGCGTTATTTTCTTACAAATAAAAATTAAAAAAAAACTTGAAGTCACTTCCACAGCGTAAGTGTTTGCCTTATAATAATAATATTTTTGCAAAATATTAACGATTAGTTTAAAAATGCCCTTTATATGAAATCATTGAGCAAGTAACATTGATTTTGATTTGTAATGAGCGCAATTAAGATTTTGGCAATGCAGACCAGAGTTGCCACTTAAAATATTTTATTCTTCTTAATTTTTACTGAAAATCTGCCAAACTTTTTTGCAATCTATGTGCCAACAAATTTTACAATAAAAAACAATACGTGCATTGTTACTTTCAGTTTTCACTTTATAAATTTTTAAAAAAAAAAATTCAAACAATGTAAAAACCAATAGTTTGTTTTTACTTCAAGTATTTCATCATCAGTTAAATTATTTTTTAGAAATATTTCAGCTATAGTCCTTATGAAAATATAATTATTTTTGTTTGAGTTAATTCTAAATTGTTTGGAATTCTGAAATTTTTCAAGCCTACTTTAACTTAATCTTTATATAAATAGGCGTGGGGAAAACAGTTAAGAAACATTTTCTCGCGTGTTTTTCAGCCGATTTTGATAATTCTTTTTTTAAATGAATAAGAGTGGGAAGAAGGAGTGCACCGAATTTTTTATACAACTATAAATAAGCAAACAAAAATTGGTAGATTTTCGACCCCAGGCGGTACTAGTAATTAAAATTGCAACAAACCAACTTAATTACCACAACCGACTTTCATGAAGTAAACCTGCCACTTTTAGTCCACTTTTAGTAAGGAACTAATTCAAATTCAATTATTTCATGAACTTAAAATTTGGCAGTGTAAATAGGCGAGCGTAACTAAGGTTAATGATATCAACGCCGTTTTTACTCTTTGTAATAATGACATTTTTCCACTTATTTCTAAAACGTTTGCTATCCTTGCCACGCTTCCTATCAGCAACAGCCATGTAGCAACAGCTGAGAGAAGTTTTTCTACACTGCGACGATTAAAACCATGGTTACGTTCAACTATGCAACAAGAACGATTGAATGGACTCGCATTATTGCATATACTTAGAGATATTAAAATAAATATTTACGAAGTTATTGATAATTTTGCGATGATTTTGTCATATAATTTTTTCTCTTTCAAATGACTATCTAATAACAGAGAGTAACAAAATTAAGCTTTATAAAAGGTGCAGAGATCTCGATAAACAATCCCGAATGCATTTTGGTTGTTGATTTCAAATATGGACTCCGTTTTTCTCCATCAACTCGAGTTTTTGAGTCATAGGCAAAAAATATAAAAATCAGTTCTTTTTCTGATAATTTTCTTATACATATCTATTATATTGATCTACCGATTTGTATTACTATGAAGAAATACTAGACCTTTCAATTTTTTCACATTCAATAACAATATATTCGACAGTTTCGAAGATATCGACGTTCAATGTCGAAAAAATTTCACAATTTTCCGTTGGCTGCTCTTTTGAAACCCTTGTATCTTTGATATTTTTCAACGAATTTACAAAAACTTTTTTTAATTGGTAGAAAATCTCTGAAATTTTAATAAACATTTTAGTTTTTTTATAAACTTGCATATTTTTAAAGAAATTAAAAAAACAAAGTTTTTTACATTCCATTTTATTAAAATTCACTTCAGAAAGTATGTAAGTAGAAAAGAGTTTGACATAAAAGTAGTGAGCATTTTAATAAAATTGAACGTGCAAAACTGTTTGTTTTTCAATTTCTTTGAAAATATGCAAGATAATAAAAAAAAATTAAAAACTAAAATGTTTATTAAAATTCCAAAGATTTTATACCAAGTAAAAAAAGATTTTGTAAATTCGTTGAAAATATCAAAGATACAAGGGTTTCAAAAAGCAGCCTACGTAAAATTTTGAAAATTTTTTGACTTTGAACGTCGATATCTTCGAAACTGCCAAAGATATTGTTATTGAATGTGCAAAAATTGAAAGGTCTAGTATTTCTTCGTTGAAATCAGTCATAGTAATACAAATAGGTAGATCAATATAATCGATTTAGCAAAATTATCAGAAAAAGAACTGATTTTCATGTTTTGCCTATAGCTCAAAAACTCGAGCTGATGGAGAAAAACGGAGTCCATATTTGAAATCAAGAAACCCAATTTGTCTATAACCAACTGAAAAATCTTCGGCACTAGAACGTCCGTCGCGCAGTGTAATCAGTATTTATTTTGTATAGTTCATTTATTTTTCAAAGTGTACCATATCATAGACGTAACGTCAAAACAATAAGTTTCAAATTCCTTTAATTTTTTTTATTGAAAAGAACTATGTTTTTTCATTGCACATACGTGAAAATAAACTTGTACAATTTGTTTATAATGGAATAAATGAGAAAAATTTTAATAAATCAACCTTAATTCTAAAATAAGTTAAATTTAGAGTTTTTATTTACTTTTCGCTAAGATATTATTCCAGAAAAAGGGAAAAATAATTAAATACGGAAATGTGCGTGTATGTGTCTGGGAAACATGCTTCTTAAGCAATTCAAGAATTTCAATTAAAAATAAGTACAATTTGTGTATTTGTAAAAAGACAAAATTTTCTCAAATCGAAAATATGTGTCTTTGATAATTTACCCCCCCCAAGATTTTTTCCAGATCCGCCCCTGCACACAAACAATGATATATCAATGCAACATTTCAGATCGTACTGAGATCCTCTTAGAAGCATTTGAGCACATGCAAAGGAATATTTGTATACTGAAATAATAACAACAATAAAAAATTTCATCCCCCATTTCATGGTAAGATTTTAATATATTTATATTTCTCTCTGAGCAAGAAGTTGACTGCAAATAAAATTGCTCCACACACAGAATAAAGAGATTCACCACACTGACTTCGAATGTCAAAATAACAAAAATCTGTGCTGCCGTATCATAAAAAGCATTCATGAAATATCCGCAAATTTTCAAACAGAAATTTTTGATTTATGTTCACACGTTTCTTCGCGAAACGATGTTAAGTAATTATTTATTAGATTTAGAATGCATGCAAGAATATTGTACCAGCCGTCAGTTGTTTATATATATTTCCAAGTAAAGTTAAAAGCAAGCATAGTTACAATAAACAAACAATAATAATAATTGAGCTATAAATTATGAGTTAAAAAGATTATTGTTTTACATAAAACTAAAACGAAATGAAATGCTAAAAGTTGACTGTTTACAAGTTAGCTGCTGACTTATCTTTGTAAATGCACAATCAAACTTAGGGGACGTTCACAAAATCTATCTGATAAAAATAACTTATTGCTCAAAGTTTAAGCCTGCCGCTTTGCATGAATACACTTATATATTTCTCCTCAAATAATGTATAGTTAATAGTTTATTTAATTAGATATCGTCGAGATTGCGTTATTGTCGATAAATAATGTTTGCAATAAATAACAAAATAATAATTCGGTTATAGATCAGGCATAACAGAAAAAAGATTTCTTGACTGTAAATATGTCTAAACAATTTAAGTCTGAAAATATAACAAATTTGATGTCAGATTGTTGGAAACATTGCTCAAGAGACCAAACTGAGAGCAACTCCCCACACAACATGGCAGCACTGTTGCCAGATTGAGGTAAAATTCCCTAAATAAGGTAATATTTTGACTAATTTTTTGGGCAGAGGTAAAAAAGGTAATTTTGACTAAAAGTGGTAAATTTTTGCAACATAATTATTTTTTAGATTTCCAAATATTTAAAGTTTTTTGCACTTTTGTTACCTCTCTAAACTTACTCACAAGCAGTCCTTTATTAATTGGAGTCCCGTTTTTTAACAAAAAATAACAAATGTAGGATTGTTTTAATTTTTAATTTGCTGCAAATTTTAACTTTAAAACTAAGGAAATTGGTAAACATACCAAGACATAAGAAGTAATCAAATGTTTTGAAATTGCATTGAATATTACTTAAAAGAATATCGGGTATAGAAAGCCATGACCACTTCCTACAAAAAAAGTTAATGGAAAAGTGGATAAAAGAAGTCCCTTACGTATCGTGAATTGGAAAAGTTGTTGGCAATAGGAAGAAACGATGTGTTCAAGGCTAGCAAAGAAATGTTTTATTGTGGAAGTAGTGAAGTGAGTAAAGCAACGACTGTAAAGCATTTAAAATTTTCTAATTTTTTTAAAAACAGGTAAATTTTCTCAGAAATTTGGTAATTTTTTCCCAAATAGTAGTAAATTTCAGTACGGCTCTCTGGCAACAGTGCATGGCAGCCGTGCTGTGTGGTGAGTTACTCTCACAGCCATAGCTTAAGCATTGGTTTTCTGCTGCTTGTTGTGCTGCTTGTACAGTATTAGAATGAACAAGTAAAGAAAGTCTAAAGTCGGTCTAGGCCGACTATGAAATACCCTAAACCTACTTTTCCAACAAAAAATAATATTATTGAAAATGGGCGTGTTCGTGGGCGGATGAAGCCTTTATTTTAAATGCATTTAAATGTTGATGAAAAATTTACCCATACCAATTTCTTTTCATGTAGCTCACAGTTAAAGCCTTTATTGTGCTTTCGCTATGGGAGGTAGGCGTGTTCATCAGCGGATTACTCTCAATTTTTTAACACACCTTAGTTTTGGTATACAATACATTCGTACCAAATTTGATCTCTCTATGAAAAACATAACCTTATTTATTGACCTTTTAAGTTTTTTGCGTTGTATGGGAGGTAGGCGTGTTCGTGGGCAGATGGCGTCCATTTTTCAAAACCATATTTTTTTTTGTCGTAAATAACGTTTTTGCCAAATTTTATCTCTGTAGGTTAAACAGAGGTTTATTATTGAGTTTTCAATTTTTGGGTTGTATGGAGGGTGGAAGTGTCCGTGCGCAGATAATAACCATTTTTCGAAGACATCTTTGTGTTGACATAAAACACATACACACCAAATATTATTGTTGTAGGTAAATTATGAGCTAATTTATCTAGTTTTCAATTTTTGCTTTTTATGGGAGGTAGGCGTGTCCGTGGGCGAATGATGTCTATTTTTCAAAACTATCTATTTTTTGTTATAAAAACATAGGTGTCAAATTTTGTCTCTGTATGTTAAACAGAGGCTTATTTATTGTGTTTTGAATTTTTGGGTTGTACGTGAGGTGGGCGTGTCCGTGGGAGGATGACACCCATTTTTCGAAGACATCTTTGTGTTAAAACAAATCAAATACATACCGAATTTTATAGTTGTAGGTTAACTATGAGTTGAGTTATGCAGTTTTCAATTTTTGCGTTGTATGGGAGGTAGGCGTGTCCGTGAGCGGATTCCAAGAATATTCAATAGTGTTGATCCTTGGGTCAATGTGACCATACATACCAAGTTATATTCAATTATCTCAACTCCTTCTTCTTCTTATCCTGTGTTTACCGACAACACACAGACGGAGGGACGGACGGACGGACGGACGGACGGACGGATATGAATAGCTCGACTCACGAGGTGACGCTGATCAAGAATATATATACTTTTCTATACCGAACTCCCTTCGTTCCATGCGTTACAAAAGTTTGCACAAAGTTAACCTTAACCTGAACGGTCAGGGTATAATTAAAATACATGAATTCTTAAATAGTTAAAGAAAAAGTTTTGTAAAAAACGTAGTACCCTATTTCAGTTTCGCTTAACATAGCAATTGCATTGAAAAAAATTATAAAAATCGGTTCAGCGATTATTGAGAACACGTCGCACCAAATCCGTGAGTCTCCTTTTATATAATAGTATAGATATAGATTATACGAGTTTCGGTCACTCATAAAGTAGTTCACGTTTCCCTTGAATATATATATATGAGGTGCATGCATTGTGTCACTTATCTCATTGACATTTCTTGTTCTTCTCGTATTTGTACATGCATTTTATTCACTAAAATTATGATCAAATCATGATTCTTTTGTATTTTTTCATACCATTTAAAAACTTTTTTATTGGTTCATGTATCTTGTACACACACTTAACGAAATTTTATTGCCAGGCTTATGAAATACTCATGTTTTCGTGTTTTTTCTTTTGTGTATTTCATACTTTGATATTAAGAATAGTTGATGTAACTTATGTGATTGATAACTGGGTCAAAATTCATGAATGCTAATCATGGATCTTTTGTAAAAATTAATGATTATAGTGTACTTTTTTGGTGCAGTGTTCTATTGATGAAAACTTTTCACCATTTAGTGTTGGTCAGTCAAATCTGACAGAAAAAATATAACATATTAGAGTTAAAAAGATAGAGTTTATGAAATCAATATTAAAGTTGAATCATTTACTTATACCAAACTAAATGTAGGTAAATGAATGAAAATAATAATATTGATGATTTCATTAACTTCTTGATATGAAGCTCTTGGCTATATTTTCTCAATGCGTTACATATAGCCTCAAAAATGCGAAAATTTCGGCGTATCCCTAGTACATAAAAGATTTGAAAACTTTTTGCAACAAAAGGAATATAGAAGAAATCTGTCTGTAGCTTAGACTCAAATGATCAAGCAACTTATAAACGTTTGTTTTTGGAATTAGAAAATAGTTCAGGTGCATTATTTCATGAATGTTTAAATAATATTAAGTTGAGAATATTTTCCGATTCAAAGAAATTGAGTTGAGAATTCATAAAGACAAAGAAGAAGAAATCTGGTGTATTGCCTTCATCATGCAAATTCACAAAATTGATGAATTAAGTGACGAAACCGTTATAAATTGTGCTTTATAATTAGGTTCCAGGAACTTCTCTTAATCAACAAAACTGACACTCTTTAAGACACTCTCATTATACCTGTGCTCTTCTGTAGCGCTTAGGCGGCGTTTATAGTGAACGCCGATTCAGACAGGCAGGCAGGCAGGCCGCGTTTATAGTAAACGCGATTCAGACAGGCAGGCTGAAATCTGTGTGAAAAAACGAGATGCAGGTAGCTATCTATCTCGCTTGTTCACATTGCCTGTCTGCCTGCCTGTCTGACTCGGCGTTCACTATAACCGCAATCTAAGGCATGGGTACATGTAAACGGTTGCAGTCGCTCTTGGGGTGTTGGAGGGGAAATTTCAACGCAAAATCTTTGGTCCTGTTCGAGTTGACGACAACTATCACATTCGAATGAACCACGAACTATACCAGCTCTACGACGATACGACCATTCTTTATGAAAAAAAAAATTAATTCATTATTTAGAATAACGAAAAATTAATTAAATTAAATAAAATTAATTCTTTTAAAAATTGGTTGTGAATTTAATATTGTATTCATGTATAAATTTTACATTCATTGAATGTATTCTTATTTCGTTGCTGACTGAATCAAGTTTTCGTAAAAAAAAAAATCAAATTGAATGCATTCTTTTACAGATCTGGTGCTACAAGTGTGCCAATATTTTTCGCAGTAACCAGCATCTTCTGCTTAAAAATTGCATTTCTTCTACCTGTCTTCAAAAAGTAGCTTTTGAGTCGTCTGTCGCAACTTTTTTTTAAGTATATCCTTTCATTATCGTTATCTGATAAAATTTATGAAAACACTTTAAGTGAGCTAATAAATAAAAGAAAAAAAAAATAAATAAACGCTTTAAGCTCCTTTTCAAGTTTGTAGCTTTATGTCTGTTACGCAACTTGCAACGATTTGACTTTGCGTCTTGAATGTTTATTTTGTTGTTGTTTTTGTTGTCTTATTAAGTCTCTGGTTTTTCAGTGGATTCTTGCCAGACTTTATCGAAATTGCTTTTTCATCCTTCAAAGATAAAAGCACTCAATAAAAATGACGACAGCATCGACAAGAAGGAGAAGAAGCAGAAGAATAATAGAATAGATTCAAACAAGCTAAACAAAACAAGCAAGAATCAAAATTGAAAAGAAAAAAAAACAAATGCAAAAAATCCACAGCAGCAGACAATCGATTAATTTCTGTGACAGACGAGTTTTGCTTTCAACAGGATGTTTATTCTTGTTGTTTTCTGTTCCTATTTTTTGGCCTTGTTGTCTTCTTGTGCTGTTTCCGAAAACAACAATTTAAGACACTTAGGCAAATGTGTCAACCGTTAAAGTCCTGGGATTTGCACCGAGGTCATTCGTGTTTTGTTTTTATTAACTGATGGCACTGACTCTTGACATTGACAGAATGATGCCGAAGGAGAGGCCAAAGTCACCTAGTCAGGCAGACAGTCAGTCAAGAGGTCGATTAGGAAATGGGGTGAAAAGGCATAAAATTGATTTTATTCTACACTGGGGGCAATAATGAGGAAGTGTCAAATGTTGTATTTATCAGCAAGAACGATTTGAATCTCCCTGATGTGTCTCTCAACAGATCACATTCAGTTCTTGACTTTGTTGTTTTTGTGTTGTTACTTTTCTTCTTCTTCGTTTTATTGTAATTATGTGACATAGTGTGTGTGTGTGTGTGTTTGTGTGCAAGTGTGTGTTTGTATTAGGGTATTGGTGAGTGGTTGTGAGTTATTTCTGTCTAAATCTCTCCCTAACGCAGTTTAAATGTGTTATTCTTAGTTTTGTTTTTGTTTTGGGTCAATTTTTTTGTCATATTCGAGTGAATTTTAGGCAGCCCTTAGAGGCGCACCGCTTGTTTATTTAGTTGTAATAGGGTCCACGTTTTCTCGATTGGTAATAACGATGATTTAATGTTATTTTCATTTGACAGGCCGATACGACAATTCTATCAAACTGTATGTCCGATGGGTGGTCGACCTCTTGTCTGTGTGAGTGTGTAAATTAAGGCTTTTTGGGTGTGACTTATATTGGTTGTCAGATTATAAATAAAATTATGATATTTATGATTTAACTTTATTGATGTGCATGTGGGTATTACAAAATTGTAATATAGTGTAGAGTAGAGGATATTTATTATTTATCATTGTGAATTCGTATAGTTTTATGAGAGATTTTTATTAAGATTTAAGACTAAGACATATGTTTATAAGGTTGAATTTATCATCAATTGGAGGTAAATAACAATCCTCTTTGAGCAAGCTCGTTCACAATTGCTTTAATCTCACAGGGCAATCGTGTTATACCAGTTCGTGCCCATCATCAATAGTTCCTGTAACAGCAACCGATTTCGCATTTCCATTACAAAATTCAATGTTAAGCAAACAAACTGCGGTAACGTTTTCGCACGGTTAAAAAATTTAATCCACGTCAAACACTAAAACTAAGTTTTCGTCCAAAAATTTTATTCCGTAGCTCAGTTGGTTAAGCGGTTGTCGATTTGATGACCATGTTTTATTATTTTGTTATATAATCTTAAATTATTAATTACTTACTTAGGTGGCCATGATAACCCGTTGTCGGGTTACGGCCGACTTCATCAGCTCTCGCCAGGCGTCTCTGGTTCCCGCGCCGTCTCCAATCTGTTTCACCCAGCGCGGTAAAAACTTCTTCGGCCTGGTCAATCCACCGGAAACACTGTATACCTCTGCGTCGTCGACCCTCGGACGCCAAGAGCAGCTGCATCTGTTTGCGATACCACCCATGCCTCAGCGCCATAGAGAAGCACATGTATGATGAGCGTCTTGTAGAGTGTTAGTTTCGTCGATCGAGAGAGGGCTCTGGAACCTCATTGCTTACTTATCCTGTAGTAGCACCTATGAGCAATTGTTATTCTTCGCTTTATCTTTAGGCTGACATTGTTGTTGCTGTTGTTGCCTAGGCGCCCCGCTTTCTTATTTGCAGACAGCATAAACTTTGTTTTGCCCTCGTTCACCATCCAACCCACTCTGGCTGATTCTTTTTCGATAGCGGCGAAAACAGCAGTTACATCTCTCTTTGTTCTGCCAATAATATCGATATAATCAGCATACGCAAGGAGCTGGACATTTTTGTAGAAAATGGTACCATTTTGATGTACACCTTCGTACCCTTTGGTAGGATTTCCTTCATGATGAAATTGAAGAGATCGCGTTCGGTATAAAATTGCTCAACGTCATCTTGCAGAGCCTTATCAACTTTGCAGGAATACCGAACTCAGACATTGTTGCGTACTGGCAATCCCGAATCCAGCTATCGAAAGCAGATGGGTGTCGATTTGGTTTTCGTGGATTTTCTCCCGGATTTGGTGTAGTGTAAAAATCTGGTCTATGGTGGACTTGCCAGGACGAAAACCACACTGATAAGGTTCAATCAAAATACTCGAAAAAACCTTTTATGCGATGGAAATAACACTGATACCTCGGTAGTTGTCGCAGATTGTCGGGTCTCCTTTCTTAATTATAGGACAAAGCACACTGAGATTCCAATCGTCGGGCATGCTTTCCGCTAGCCATATTTTGCTGATGAGTATCTTATCGGTGAATTGTATCTTATCAATTCACCGCCGCCGGTTGTAAAAAATTCAGCAGTCAGGCCGTCAGCACCTGCGGCTTTGTTGTTTTTGTGTCGCTGGATAGCAACTTTAACCTCGTCATGGCTAGGTGGTGGAATTTCCACTCCATCATCGTCGATAGGTGGTATCAGACTAAATTCTCCAAGGGCAGAATTGTTGGTATCGTCGCCTGCAAGCAGATTGGAAAAATGCTGTCTCCATAATTTCAATGCGCACCGCGTATCTGTAACCAGATCACCATTCTCATCTCTACAAATGAATGCTGCGGGCTTGAAACCTTGGGTTAGACTCTTAACCTGCTGGTAGAATTCTCGAGCATCCTTCTTGCCCTGGTACACCTCAATTTTTTCTCGCTCACGCTTTTCCTGCTCTCTTTTTTACGTCTGAATAGGCATCTCTCTTCCTTCCTCTTATCGCGATAGTTTTCGTGCATGGCTGGCGTTGCAGCTGACTGTAGCGTCTTTTTATATGCGGCGTATTTTGCTGCTGTCGCGTCGCGACATTCTTGGTCATACCAACGGTTGCGAGGTTGCGGGCGCCGAAAACCAATGACTTCTTCAGCAGCAGTGCGCATGGAGTGGGATATATGCACACCCAAAGTCCGCCAGCGTCGTCGAGGCAAGAGTAAGGTTGATTGAGCTTAACCGAGAGTTGAGCGGAGTAGGCCTCGGCGGTCCGTTGTGATAGCAGCTTATCGACATCAAGCTTTCGTTGCACACCTGTGCGTAGATTCTTCGCATTGCACAATCGCATGCGGATCTTGGCTGCAACAAGATAATGGTCGGAGTCAATATTGACCCCCCGAAATGTGCGCACATCCAGTACACTTGAAGCGTGCCTTCCGTCGATTACAAAATGATCAATTTGGTTTTGCGTTTTTTGATCCGGTCACAGCCAGGTTGTCTTTTGGATATCGGGGTATTGGAATCTGGTGCTACTAACTACCATGTTTCGCGCCGTGACGACGTCGATCAGTCTTAGACCGTTGTTCGAAGTTGTCTCGTTGAGACTGAATTGACCGACAGTGGAGCCAAAGATGCCTTCTTTTCCGAACTTCGCGTCAAAGTTGCCGAGAACTATTTTCACGTCATGGACCGGGCAGCGATCAAATACGTCCTCTAGGCTTGCGTAGAAGGTGTCCTTGACAGCATCGTCCTTTTCTTTCATCGGGGTATGTGCGAAAATAAGGCTTATGTAGAAAAATTTCGCCTTGATGCGGATTGTCGCCAGCCTTTCGTTCACAGGTGTGAACCGGTAAACAAGATTTCGTAGTTTCTGCCTTACGACGAATCCGCATCCAATTTCACGCTTCTCCGCATAGCAGCTGTAGTAGATATCTCAGTCTGCTCTCTTAGAGCAGCTTTGTCCTTTCCATCGCATCTCATTGATGGCGGTGATGTCAGCCTTTGTTTTTTCGACGGCTTTCGCCAGTTGGACAGTGTCTCCTTACCTTTAAAGGGTCCGGATATTCCAGGTGCATATCCGTAAATCATGATCCGTTTTTCGTTTGCGGTGGTGGTCAATGTAGTGGGGGTTCATATTCGTGGCTGTTTTAGTTTTCATTGGGAAATTAGTAATGTGGTTGAGACCCAAACCCTACATTGCATTTTGTAGGTCTTGTAGAGACCCCTCAGGTTTATAGTCTAGGGGAGACATTGCCTCTCAAATTAGCCGACAACAACGGGCTAGTTTGCCGTTACCAGGAGACACCACTTGGAGGTTTTGAGTCGACTTGATAATGCTGACCTCGCCAAGTTGAGGCAATCAGACACGTTGCCATGTGAAGATCGCTCCCTTGTCCCCCCTTGTCTAGTATTAATTATTAAATATTACAACTTAAGAAAATCTAAGGTCGGTCTAGGCCGACTATGAAAAACCCTAAACCCACTTTTCAAAAACAAAACATTTTTTATTATAAATGGGCGTCTCCGTGGGCGGATGAAGCCTTTATTTTATATGCATTTAGTTGTTGCATATAAATATAATTTCATACCAAATATAATTTTTCTATGACAAACATAACCTTATTTATTGAGTTTTAAACTTTTTGAGTTGTATGGGAGGTAGGCGTGTCCGTGTGCGGATGACGTCCATTTTTCAAAGACATCTTTGTGTTGATATAAAACACATACATATCAAATTTAATTGTTGTAGGCTAATTATGAACTGAGTTATGCAGTTTTCAATTTTTGCGTTGTATGGGAGGTAGGCGTGTCCGTGGGCGGATTCCAAAAATATTCAATAGTGCAGATCCATGTGTACCAAGTTTCATCCAATTATCTCAACTCCTTCTTCTTATCCTGTGTTTACGGACAACACACAGACGGACAGACGAACGGACGGGCGGACGAACATGAATAGCTCGACTCACGTTGTGACGCTGATCAGGAATATATATACTTATCTATACCAGACTCGCTTCGTCCTATGCGTTACAAACGTTTGCACAAAGTTAATATACCCTCACCTTTCAGGTTTAGGGTATACACATTGCAGTATTTAACATTTTTGGCCAAATCCTTGGATCGAAGCAAGAAAAAAAAATTATTAAAAAACTTTAGTTTCTAATACATTTTACGTATGACACTTTAAAAACTTTAATCTTCTTCTTTTTCGAGGAAGTGAATGCTGCTTTCCAAATCTTTCTGTCGAGTCGTTTGTAAGAAAACTTAATATATGAGTTTCTACTTCCTCGATTTTAGTGTTTGGCAAAAAAGTAATAAATTACTCTTTCAGAGATTTCCAGGGTGTTCTTTAATACTTTTTGCAAACTTGAATAGCCTTGCAATTTGTTTTAAGAAAACAAGTAAATTTGGCCTTTTTTTTGGGTTGATCCTGCATTTTACATTAATTTATTCTGCGCTGAAATATGTATATTTTTTCACTGGGATTTAGACTCCAAAAGTGAGAATGGCTACGCTGTCTTTCTTCTACAGATATATTATTGGTGCAAATAAAGAAACAAGAACGAAAATAAGTGGGTCCAATGGTTTTCCCTTGTCTTTCTACACCTTTGTTGTTTACAAATGGTAAATCGCTGTCACATAGTCCTTTACGCAAGTTTTGCTTCCACAACTCAGGAGTGCATTAGTTTTTTTATGCATTTAAAACACTTACTTATAAATTTCTTCCGGAAAATCAGGCGCAGGAGATTCGACCGAACTCACGGACATCACGAATGATACTAAAATTGTAACGATCTATGCTTTGCTCATAGCACATACAACAAAATTTTACTAAAGAAGAGTAAAATTTTGTCGAATGTGTTGACCGATCTCTTACATACGACAATATTTTACCGAGAAATAAAACCACGCAATTTGTATAAAAAAAATGTCGCATGTGCGCAAAATTTTTACATACGACAAAATGATGACTAAATGGGTTGTGACCTTGCACATAAGACAACAAAATTACGTTGAATATCTCGGAAACTAAAGCAGATACCGAAAAATTGAAAAATCCATTCGAAAGATCTCGCTTAGTTAAGTATAACTCCATCATTAACTCGAAACTTCTCGATTTTCACATACGACATTAATTTATACAGGCGACAAGCTTTTATTACTTTATAGTTCATTTGTATAAAATTTTAAGGAAAAGGTTCTAAAATTCAAATTTTATTCCCAATTTAATAAATTTAAGTACAGCTTTTACTAAAAATTCAATAATAAAAAAAAAACAATCAAAAAATTTGTTTGAAAATGATCAATTCTAATAAAAAAGCATTAAACCATTTTTTACAACGGTGAAAATATTTTTTGTTATCAAAACTAAAATTAATTTTTTTAGCTAATTTTTTTCCTGACCAGGTTTAGGTGTTCGATTTTTCGAACAGTTGTAGCTATTCAGCATATTTTTTGCACAGACGAAATATATTGCGTTCGGGCAGATGTTTGTAACACCTTAAAGTAGGCGTAAGAGATATGATAATGTATTAAATTCTTGATAAGCAATTAAGTTATTTTTATTTGTTCATTTCTCCGTTCATCTGTTGCAATTTCTAATTAACACTGTAAGCAGCATTTTGCTTCCAATCTCATGTGATAGGAAATTTAGTTTGTTCCCTTCTCTGCAATAGAGGACTGCAATGCTGAAAGCCGGTACTGTTATTTAGAGCGTTTATTGCTTTTTAAATTTGAACAACATTGCTATGCAAATCGACACCACCACTTCATTGGCGATAATTTTTTTAATGAAGTGACTGTTTGCATATGGCGAATTTCCCTTCTTCCACAAATGTTAGAGGAACACAATTTTTTCAGTGTACCATCCTTATTCCTTGTTTTACATGGTCGATCTTTTTACAGACTGCATGGAATGGATTTGGTCGGCATAACAAAATTTTTTTTAAAGCAACAAAGAGCATCACATGTCTCTCACAAAGAGACATTCAAGAAGTTGTGAATTTTCTATGAGTCGTATGACAACATCTGCTCCTAAGCCCAAACGAAGATTGTACTTGTCACTTGAATCTGAATATGGAATGCAATGATACAGATATCCTGCAGATGATCAGAGGCACCATAACTTATACCAAACGAGATGTCTGGCCTTTTTAAACATTTTGCTCCTAATTTTGTTGTTGTTTGAACAATTCAGTTGTGATCTTTGGTTTAAAAACAGTGTGACCACATATTGCAAATATATGTAGACTACATGCCAGTGTTCGAAAAATCGAACAACGCAATTTGGTAGTACTCCTTTGTCTGAAGCCATCTGCGTACCAAAAATGTATAAGTTTTATCAAAAATGTAGTCTGTTGTAAACAATTCCTCATCATTATTTTTAAGATTTTTCATTTCTATGAACACGTAAAAAAATGCACAAAAATAGTAACTTTTTAAAACCTCCCCAAAAATCAGAAGGAAACAAGTGGGCGTGTCAAAAAATTATTTTTTTCAAATCAAAAATTACAAAACAACTTATTATAAAAACAATAACTAAAATATTTTAGTATATATAGTCTAAATATTTAGTCTAAATATATTTAGACTAAATATAGTTAGTCTTATGAAAAAAAATAAAGACATATTGTGTGGGAAAACAGTGGGAGCAAAACATAACAGTGGGAAAAAATAGGTTAAAAAATCCATTATTCCCAACAACTGGTTTAAAAATGACTCCAAGACCGTGCATGTTATACTTTTGTTAAGGTCTGAGTATCGGTTGTGCTGCTATTTTTCGTTACAAGTTTTGACCATTCCATTAAAGGGAGCTTGAAAAAATGTATCTAATAACGATAAATTAAAGTAAAGCAATTCACTTTCCCAATTTTAAGAAAGTATAGACCAAATTTATTAGGATAAATGTCTGAGCAGTGAAGCGTGATGTTTATTAAATTTCTAAAATAGACTGTTTAATTTGCTTCTTTTCCAAGTGATGATATTAAACTGTAGTAAGAGAAACGTAATGCAACTTTGTGCTTAATCGAATTATTACTGTTTGAGTGATGTTAAAAAAGATTGTTCTATTCAAGTATAAAAAGCTTACAAGTCTGTTAAAAGTCAATAACAAAAAATGAAACAAAATACTTGTTGCGGCAGAATAATTAATTAAAGCATGTCTTACCAGGAACACAACACCAGCACACAACATTATCATCATGCTCATCATCATCATCATTATGTTTATCTCCTTGATTGTTCTTAACAAATTCCAAGTGACGTGCTGTCGAGATCATACAATTAGAAATTCAAAAACTAACCGGCACTAAACTGATGTTGGCCACAAATTTATTTATTCACAAACCAGCATCTCCATCATGGTAGACGTTAGTAAAGCTGCTTCATTTTTCTGTTGCCTCAAAAAGCAGAAATTTTTTCGTTCAACACTTCTTTAACAAACCTCCCCCAACCCATTCAGTGACCTATAAACTATGCCAGACACTTTTCATTAGTTTGTATTTTACATGATTTTCTACTCATTAAGGGGAATGACTATCCGTGTACACACACGTCTGTTTTAATTATGTCTAGTTTTTTATCATAAATTTCAACAAACACTAATAAAGAATATTTGAAATTCAAGTCACTTGAAAGCTTACAAATAGTGTATATTTTAAAGTAATTTACCATTTATATTAATAAGTTTTTGAAATTTTATAAGAAAATTTCATACAAAACACAATTGTGCTTCCCACAGTGCAAGACTTCGCTCCATATGAGATTAAAATTCTGTATTTTGTAAATTACAAAATCTTTAAAGTAAATAAATAAAGCTCAAAAAAGTTAATAATTTTCTCAAAACGCAAATATATATGAAAAACAAGTAAAGAAAGTCTAAAGTCGGTCTAGGCCAACTATGAAATACCCTAAAGCTACTTTTTCAAAATAGAATCATATTATTGAAAATGAGCGCGTACGTGGGCGGATGAAGCCTATATTTTATATGCATTTAAATGTTGATGAAAAATTTACACATACCAAGTTTTATTCCTGTAGCTCACAGTTAATGCCTTTATTGTGCTTTCGCTATGGGCGGTGGGCGTGTTCATGGACGGACTACTCCCAATTTTTGTACACACCTTAGTTTTGGTATAAAATACATACATACCAAATTTGATCTCTCTATGACAAACATAACCTCATTTATCGAGCTTTAAACTTTTTAAACATACCTGCCAAATTTTATCCCTGAAGGTTAAACAGAGGATTATTTATATCGTTTTCAATTTTTGGGTTGTATGTGAGATGGGCGTGTCCGTGAGCGGATGACACCCAATTTTCGAAAACATCTTTGTGTTGATACAAAACACATATACACTAAGCCGGATCGAAATTTAGATATCGCCGGACACCAACTCAAAAGTTAGAGGGACTCTTAAAAACTATTTCTGCATCATTTTTTTTTGGATCGGAGAAATCCCCATGGAGCGGTTTTGGTTCTCCTAAACCCTTTTTTTGGCCAAAAAATCAAGTTTTTTGCCTATAACCTTTTTTTTTCTTCAGAATGCATACCCAAGATAAGCAAAAAAGTTAAGATTGTGATAGTACACAAGTACTGGTTAAACAAAATTTTGAAATTTGTTGTCCTTACAAACTCTTTTGAGACCCCAAAAAATCGATATTTCATCATTTTCGAAAAGGTGTTTTTTTTAAACACCTATAAAATATTTATTTTTCAAGCAATTCATATGCATTTATGCTAAGTGAAAAGATATTGAGGTCTTCTTTCCATTGATATATCTTATGGTGTAGTTTAACCAAAACTAAGTGCAACAATTATATAAAACATGAGAAATTGATATTCAGAAGGATTCTTCGGCTTAATTATAATTTAATTGCCTTAATTACCGTTAGATTTTGATAAATCTTGGTATGTTTGAGTTTTTAGGTACGCTAAATCGAATTCTGACAACCATTTTTTAAAAAAGTATACGTCAAATGGCGCGCTCCAGTACAAAATGCATGAATTTCGAAAATATTTTTTTTTAACGCCTACAATATACGTATTTTTCATGGAACTCATTTTTGATAAAACCACTCCATACGTTATACTAATGGAAAGAATAGCTCAATACTTTACCAATAAGCTTAAATGGATATGAATACCACGAAAATTGTATATTTTATACTTACTTACTTAGATGGCGCTTACAACCGTTGGTCGGTTTTGGCCTGGTCTAAGAATTTGCGCCAGCCTCTTTTGTCGTGCGCTTGCTGGCGCCAGTTGGAAATTCCAAGCGTCGTCAGGTTATCCAATGCCTGGTCTTTCCAACGGAGATGCGGTCTTCCTCGTCTGCGTTGGCCACCGCTGGGTACCGAATCCAATATTTTTTTCGCTGGAGCTTCGTCGTTCATTCTCTCGACATGACCTAGCCAGCGAAGCCGCTCTATTTTAATACGCTTGACTATATCGATGTCGGCATATAGCTCATACAACTCGTGGTTCCATCGTATTCGGTACTCGCCATTGACGCAGATTGGACCATAGATCTTGCGAAGGATTTTTCTCTCGAACGCTCCCAAAGTCCTTTCATCAGAGCTGCTCAACGTCCAGGTTTGTGATGCGTATAGTAGGACGGGCATGATTATTGACTTATAGAGCGTCAGTTTTGTTCGTCGAGAGAGAGCTCTGCTTCTCAATTGCCTACTAAGCCCAAAGTAACACCTGTTGGCAAGAGTTATCCTTCGTTTAATCTCAATACTGATATCGTTGGAGGAGTTAATACTGGATCCCAGGTAAACAAAGTCCTTCACTACCTCAAAGGAGGTGTTGTCAACAGTGACGTGGTTTCCAAGACGCTGGGACTGTTTGTTTGTTGACACGAGATACTTCGTTTTATCTGCGTTCACTTCAAGACCCATTCGACTCGACTCTTTTTCTAGCCTGGAGAATGCTGCACTGACTTCGCGCGTATTTTGACCAATGATGTCAATATCATCAGCATAACACTCTCATAGAATATTGTGCCGCTGCGTCTCAGGTCAGCAGCTCGGATGATCTTCTCCATTACTTTATTAAAGAAGTCGCACGATAAGGAATCACCTTGCCTAAAACCTCGCTTGGTATCGAACGGAAGGGAGAGGTCCTTCCCGATTTTCACTGCGCTGCTGGTGTTGTACAGTGTCATCCTGCAAAGACGTATTAGCTTGGCAGGAATACCAAATTCAGACATGATGGAGTATAGGTGACTTCTTATTGGACTGTCGAAGGCGGCTTTGAAATCGACAAAAAGATGGTGTGTATCGATTTGTTTTTCGAGGGTCTTTTCCAAGATTTGTCGGAGCGTGAAGATCTGGTCAATGGTGGACTTTCCAGGTCTGAAGCCACACTGATAAGGTCCAATCAGTTGGTTGACGATGGGCTTCAGTCTTTCACACAATACGCTCGACAGAACCTTATATGCGATATTTAGAAGGCTAATCCCACGGTAGTTGGCGCAAATGGTGGGATCGCCTATCTTGTGGATTGGGCAGAGCACACTGAGGTTCCAATCATCTGGAATGCATTCTTCCGACCATATTCTGCATAGAAGTCTGTGAATGCATTTAAACAGAGCTTCGCCATCGGTCTTAAACAGCTCAGCCGGTAGACCATCGGCTCCTGCGGCTTTGTTGTTTTTAAGCCGAGCTATAGCTGTTAAGACCTCGTTATAGTCGGGCAGCGGAACTTCAACGCTGTCATCCATGATTGGGGTTTCCGGGATATCATCTCCACTGGCGGGATTGTTGTCAGCGTCGCCATTTAAAAGACTAGAGAAGTGTTCCCTCCATAGCATCAGTGTACTCTGGATATCTGTCACTAGATTCCCATTCTCATCCTTGCAGGAAGAGGCTCCGGTCTTAAAGCCATCGGCCAGGCGTCTTATTTTTTCGAAAAATTTTCGAGTCTCATTCCTGTCGCCATGCATCTCAATTTTCTCGCACTCACGCATTTCCGCCTCTCGTTTTTTTCGCCTGAAAATGCGTCTCTCTTCCCTCCTCACCTCTCGGTATCGCTCCATAACAGCACGCGTTACAACCGACTGCAGGGTGGCTTTGTAGGCGATGTCCTTCTCTGCAGTGGCGTCGCGACACTCCTGGTCGTGCCACTGGTTTCGGCGAGGGCGGTGGTAGCCTATCACCTCTTCGGCAGCCGTACGCATAGAGAGGGATCTGTGCGTCCACTGTCCGCATATATCGTCGATCGGAGGAGTGCTTTCTTGAAGCAGGAGTGAGAGTCGATTAGCGAAGGCTTCGGCCGTCCGTTTTGACTGCAGCTTATCGACGTCTAGCTTTCTTTGTGTAGGATTGCGAGCATTCTTAGCTGCGCACAGACGTGTGCGGATCTTGGCTGCGACAAGATAATGATCCGAGTCTATGTTAGTACCACGAATCGTGCGTACGTCTAGTACACTGGAAGAGTGCCTTCCGTCAATCAAAACGTGATCAATTTGGTTGCATGTTTTTTGATCAGGGGACATCCAAGTGTATATTTTATAGGTGTTTAAAAAAAACACCTTTTCGAAAATGATGAAATATCGATTTTTTGGGGTCTCAAAAGAGTTTGTAAGGACAACAAATTTCAAAATTTTTTTTAACCAATATTTGTGTACTATCACAATCTTTACTTTTTTGCTTATCTTGGGTATGCATTCTGAAGAAAAAAAAAAGTTATAGGCAAAAAACTTGATTTTTTGGCCAAAAAAAGGGTTCAGGAGAACCAAAACCGCTCCATGGGGATCTCTCCGATCCAAAAAAAATTATGCAGAAATAGTTTTTAAGAGTCCCTCTAACTTTTGAGTCGGTGTACGGATGACTTTTTTTGTCTCCATACAAAATCGATCCGGCTTAATATACACCAAAGTTTTTTGTTGTAGGTTAATTACGAGCTAATTTATCCAGTTTTCATACTTTGCGTTGTATGCGTTTACACGCCTACCCCCCATGCAACGCAAAAATTGAAAACTGCATAACTCATAATATTATTTTTGTTTTTGGAGGAGTAGGTTTAGGGTATTTCATTATCGGCCTAGACCGACTTTAGACTTTCTTTACTTGTTTTTTTTTAAATATATTCTGCATTTAATCGCCAAAATAAAAATTCGCCAAAAAATCTGTTTTTTGACCAGAACCGGCCGGTTTCAACAATTCGTAGCTTTTAATAGCTCAAATTATAACATTCGCAAACATAGTTTATAATTCCGGGGGGCACGCAAAATCTCAAATACTTAAACATTTTTCATACAAATCTGACCCAGTCGAATGTACATATATTTATTCCTATGTAAGTTTACTCCTGTAGTTCAAATATAAAACTCTTTATAGAATGTTCAACTGGTAAGTTGTATAGGAGGTGGACGTGTCCGTGGACGGATGAAACTCATAATTTGTACACATTAGTTTTGATGTAACAAAGAGACATACTAAGTTTGTTTGTTGAATGACGCATTTGGTTTTGTTTGCATCGCAAAACAAACATACATTCCAAATCTTATCGCTTTAGGTCAAATATAAGCTTATTTAAGGAGAAGTACGGGTTGTCGGCATGTCCGTGTACGGATTCCAAAAATAGTCATTAGTGCAGATCCTTTGATCTAGAAACTCTAGGTGTTTTAAAACAACTCATGAAGACGGCTAAGTTTGTAGTCAATTTTTTGAAATTTTGGTTTTACTGCAGTTAAGCTTATTAACTTATCAAAGTTAGTGGACTGCATAAACCACAAAGACTACTGATGAGTCGGAGTAGCGTCCGACGAAACCATGGTCTAGTCTGCTCGGTTTGTTCTGCAAAGAACATTGTTGTTGCAGCAACCTGTTTGGCTTAATTAAATTATTTGGCATCAAGCTCTAAAAATAATTCTTAAAAAATATGTTTTTTAAGAATTATAAACTTAAAATAACCAAACAAATTTTAATTTTACAACTTTGAATTGGTTGATTTGATAAAAAGCTGAAATTTAAGATAATTATCAGATGAATTTTCAACTTCAAAAATAATTAAGTTATATACAAAAAATATTTTGCAGCAAAAATATGAGTTAAAAATAAGATAATAAGAATTTCTATAATTTTTAGTATTGTAGGTTGTTGGTATGTATGTTGTTTTCCTGAAAAAATTTATTACGTCGAATCACATCTACGCATTGAGATTTTCTGGAATTTTGTATTATTTATATGCTTTAGAGACTTATATAGTCATTCAGTCAGTCATTCAGTGCTTGGGCGAACATATGTAAAAAGGGGTGGTCCAATCCCAATCTGTTACGCTACCACGTAATAATATATTGTTAAAGAACTTCCAAAAAAATATGCGACTATATCTGGAAAAAACCAAGAAAAACTTGAAAAAAAATTAAAAACATAAGCACATCCATAAACAATTTTTGACGTAGAGTTGTCTTACAGTGCGGTTTGTATGAGGTCGCTTTAATAAATTTTTTTTTTAAGGCCATGAAACGATTTTGACCAATACCTTAGGGTATACCTACAGTCTTTATTACTCATCGTTTAAATATAATATATATACTAAAATATCAGATGTATCCTGCGCTGAATGAAAATCTAATTTTGGATTTTGTCACTATTGTATTAAAGTTACAAAATAGTAAAATATAAGAGGAAAAATGCATGTGTATATATAAGAAAATCCATCATTAGCTGCTTATTAGGGATGCCAACGGAAAAATTACATCGATGTTTTTCTCGATAAGATGCATCGAAATTATACATCAATACATTTCGATGTACCACATGGCATGAAAACATCGATATAATTTTATTCTATCACCTAAAAGCATCGACAAAAAACATCGATGTTTCTACTTTTGTTTGAAACCTTGCTTAAAAAAAAAAAAAAGAAAACCAAGAATCTAATGTATTTATGTTTGATTTATTTATAAAGAATTTCATGAATATAAAAATTTATATAGTTGGAATAAAAGATCCCAATTGCAACGTTCAAGGTTTTGCAAAATCAACAATTTATGAAGGCGTTTTTCCTTTTGTCTGTTCCTGTAATGATTTTAAGTTCAAACAGCTTTGGAAAAAAGTCTCTCAGAGGGGACTAAAGTTGCTATAACTGATAAATATTTGAATGCCAATTTATACAAAACTGGGAACTAAGACTTCAAGTCCTTCCATATCTCCAAAGGATTTTCGTTTAAGCGCCCTACGGGACCTCTTAATAAATTGACTTGACAATTCATAATATTGAGAATATTTCTAATTTTAGTAGGTTTCCAGCGAACAAAGTAGAAGTAACCATTGTAGATACTTCTACTTTGCGATAAAAATTATTTTTATTTCTATTTCTTCTCAAGTTCGAACTTTTCATATATGTTGTAATGACATATTTACGCGCATATCTTTAAAACGGTAACTCTTTCGGTAAAAATGTTACGTACAGCTTTGAAGAAAATTGTTGGATCGATAATTTTCATTCGAATGATTTTTCTCTAGGGCTTACATTAACGAAGTTACCATCTTTGGTAATATTTGAATCCGAATATCTTTGGATGCATGTAATTTTTGTGATCTTTTCAGAGGTGGGTTATTTTATATTACTTAAGGTGAGTGCAAAAATTAAGCAAAATCTGATTGTTTTTGAAGACAAATACAAAGTAACTCAACTATTGAGAATTTGGTTTTTTTTTTTAAAAAGCCCTGTTTTCGAAGAAATAATTAATCCCCTTACGTTACTCTTTGAACAAAAATGGTCTCAAAATCTAAAGAACCATTCATTCCAAATATTTAAATGCAGTTACTACATAGCATTTGAATTTAGTTTAAGAGTTATAAGAACAAATTTGTGACTTAAAGGTGAAATTTTAGGTTGTTCCAATTGACCCTTAAATTGTCGCACAGTGTTATGTAAAATGAACAGTTTTATCATTTATTTATTTTATCTAAATCTATGGTAAAGTTCGGAAAAATCAACCAAATCCAGAAATTTAAAGTCAATTCCAGGATCCCGAAAATTTCAGGACCTATAATCCCGGGATTTTTGGGACTGGAATCCCTAGTTAACACTGAACTTCTGCCGTTTAGAAGAGTTGCAATTTTTTACGAGGAAAATTTTCTAAAATATTTTTATCTGGTATATTTGTCGCTTTTTTTAATTTTATAGATGTTTCAACTTTATGGACACATGCACACGCATCCTTTGAATTCAGACCCACGAGTCATATCATTAGTTCTTCACACGTTTTCACTCTTGTGTTCAGCCCCTCTCACATTTTCGTTGCTACTCCACACAGAATCCTTGTCTAAATGTTATAAATGACATGCCACAATGACTGTCTAACAAATTAGCGAGTTTTTGCTAATGTGATTGTTGTTGTTGTTGTTTTTGCTGTTGCTGTTCGGTGTTGTTTTGTGCGCTTGTGGTGCACTTTGTTGTTTTTGTTGTTGTCGTTGTTTTTTCCACGTTCATGTCAAAAGTTGTTGCCATGCATATTTCAGTTGTGTTTCACATTTTTGCCAACTTTTGAGATTGTTTTAATGTGACTCGTAAAATTCTACTAGCAACATTTTGATTTTCAAGTCAACATTCGAGGCTCAGAAAGCGCTAGTTTGGGAGTGTAACAGGCTTACATATACGTGTGTCGGTATGTGTTGGAGTGCACAGTTGTGCATACCGAAGTACTGCCATCTACAGAAATTTTAATAAGTTCGCGTTACTTTCGCGGTTTTTTTAATTCGTTCTCAAATTTTAATTTTCCATTCCTTTTTGTCGTTTTTGCGACGCTAGCTATTTTATTTACTATACATAACTGTTTTGAAAGTTATGAATATCTTATTTATATTTACAGTCCTAACTTGATTTTATGTGTATGCATTAAGTTTCCGCCAATATCATGGGGTTAAATTAATTTTTATGCATCGCTATTTTTAATAATTTTTAATTTGTTTTGCATTAGTTTCTATTCTATTTTGCTGCATAATTTGTGCGTCATGTTCACACAATTTACAGGCTTTTATTTAAACATTGGCAAGAAATGTAAATACCGTAATACCCAGTATATATTTAGCTTATAATACCCAGTTCTCGGTCAGTTCAGTACGAACATTCAACAACACTCACAAAACAATCGATCATAAGGAGCTCCATTACAGTCCTATACAACACCGTTAAGTTCTATACGGAGAGAAAAAAATGAGCTAAAATCAAGCTCAAAGCGTTCGTAACTGAAATCAGCTCAAAAGAGTTCAAAACATGCTATTCACGTTCTGAAATTATGCCAGAAGTTGAGCTTGAACATTTTTTTCATTAATGCGTCAATTTGTGCTTAATACGTGTAATCTTGGTCTGGTTTGAAAAAAAATTAATTTTGCTGTTGTTATTTTTGCACATCAAAAAATGAGCAACCGAACAACGATTTTCTTAAAAAGTTTTTGTTCCTGTTAGTATAAAATTGCAGAAAATAAATTAAAAAATTATATTTTCCTGCCCAAATTGGATCAAATATATCTAATTTGGACAATGAAAATATAATTTTTATTATGCTTCTTGTCATAGCAACAAAATGTCATAAATTGTTATAATTTGAAAATATTTTTGGTACACTGAGAAAAAAACACATACCTTGCTCCGGTAAAAAATTTCTCTATTTTCGATATAGAAATTTTCTCTTTTTCAAATAAAATTTTCTTAAATTAGAATAAATTTTCACATTTTCGAAGAAATATTTCTTTACTTCTAGGAAATGGAAATACTTCAATGTCTCTACTAATGATAAGTATTTTTCTCGCACAAAAATTTCTCATTTATAGAGAAAAATTTATTGAAAATGAAAAACTTTTCTTATATTTTGATAAAAAATTCACTAAGAGAAGTATTTCCTTCAATAAAAACAAATCTTTTCTCAAAAATAAAAAGTTTTTTCTCAAAAAACGATATATTTTTCTTTTTCATGGAATCTTTTTATCATTTTTAGAGAATTTTTAGTATCGAAATTAGAGAATAGCATTCTCTGGAGCAAAGTCCATACCATTTTTCTCTAAATATGATGCCTTTTTTATCATATTCCGATAAGCTTTTTTCTGAGTGCATTTCACATATACAAAACAAAAAAAAAATAAATTGGCCATTTCAGCCCTTGAAAGGACTTTGACCGAGCTTCTTATGATCAATTGTGTTGTGTGTGTTATTAAATGTTCTTATATTAGACACATGTGGGGCATATTATTTTTTTGAAAAATTATCCAAAAATTTCATGCATTATGCACGAATGAGCGTGTTAATTCTTTGATAAATAATCACATCAGGGCTTGATATCAAGCTTATTATGGCTAAGCTCAGAATCACTGCCAAAATCAATTGGTTTGGGATTGTTTTCAGCTCAAATTTCTTTCCATGTAGTGTTGTATTTAGAGATGGCTATTGGCACCCAATGGTAAATTTAACCAACTTTTAAGTTTATGAATTTTTAAATATACTTTTTACTTGCATATTTATGTAATTTTACAAATAATTTTTTCAAAATATTTCCTTTAATAGCGCAAAAGTGCTCATCCAAATGGAAAAATTTGTTAAATTAAAATTTGATAGGCTTGATTGTAACTAAGCAGTTTACACGATATATTTAACTAGTTAGGCGTATCTTCTTCGACTTGGCCGAAGTTAAAATACTCCCACGGGCGATTCCTAAGGGTACAAAATCTTAAATTGTAGCTCTTTTTGTATGAGATTTCAAAAATTTTTACTATTTTGATGACGTCCAAAATACATTCATATCAAATTGTTTTCCTGCAAAGTAAATACAGGCCTCTTTAAAAAGGTTTCAATTTTGGGGTTGTATGGAAGGTGGGTGAGTTCTTGAGTGGTTGACGCAAATTTTGGTAACACGCCTCAGTATTGAGATAAACTACACAAATACTGAATTTCAGTTTTGGTACTTAAATATTAGCCTATTTTTAGAGATTTTTTCACAAATATATCAAAAGTTTTCATTTTTCGGGTTGTGTGGGAGGTAGAAGGCGGATGACGCCCAATTCTCTAAAACGAACTAGTTTTAATATAAAATGAATAAATACTTAATCTTATATTTGTAGGCTCGACAGAAGTCTCTTTGCTTTTTAGAAAGAAGCTCAAATACCGAATTTCAGTCGATAGCTTGATAATTACGCCTGTAAATGTGTCCACAGACAGACAGACGGACATGGCTAAATCAACTCAGGTGGTGATGCTGATCAAGAATATATATACTTTTCAATACATACCACGCCTTGTTATGGGCGTTACACAAGTCGTGACAAAATTAATATATTTACGCAGTACTTTTTAATCATTACTTTTATTAAGATAAGTATAACCTACTAAAGGGGTGCAACATTCAAGTTCCGTCACGGGTTCCACCAACCTTAGCTACGCCACTAAGTATAAACAAGTATAAACAAGTGGTGGTCGTAGTCGTGTGTGCTAGTGTGAGCGCTGAGAGTGCCAACGAACCGCTATGGATCCGGTCTTAGACCTTCTTTAAACAAAGTTCTGAAATCAAAATCATTTTTTTATCCTAAACCTGAAAGGTCAGGGTATATTAACTTTGTGCATGCGTTTGTAACACATAGAACGAAGAGAGCCCGGTATAGAAAAGTATATTTATTCTTAGGGTCATCGCGTGGGTCGAGTTATCCATGTCCGTCCGTTCGTCTGTGTGTTGACTGTAAACATAGGATAAGGATAAGGAGTTGAGATAATTAAATAAAATTCGGTACCGACGCTGTCTTGGGTCCAAGAATCTGTATTATTGAATATTTTTGGAGACCGCCCACGGGCACACCTACCTTCCATACAACCCAAAAATTTAAAACTACATAAATAAGCTCATAATTAATATACAACAATAAAATTGAGTTTTATTGTTGTATATTAATAATGAAATTTTTTATAATAAATCAAAGATGTTTGTGAAAAATTGGTGTCATCAGCCAACGAACACGCCCACCTCCTATACAATGCAAAAATTGAAAACTCAATAAATAAGCTTGTGTTTAAGCTACAGAAATAAATTTTGGTAAATTTACGTAATTTTTATCAAAACTAAGATGTCTTCTAAAAATGGGTGTTTTTTTATGGGTGTATTTTTTAAGTCATGGGTGTCATCCACCTACCGAGACGCCCATCTCCCATACAATACATAAAATGAAAACTCAATAAATAAGTTTCTGCTTTACCTAGAGATACAAAATTTGGTTCGTATGTTTTTTATAATAAATCAAAGATGTTTGTGAAAAATTGGTGTCATCAGCCAACGAACACGCCTACCTCCTATACAATGCAAAAATTGAAAACTCAATAAATAAGCTTGTGTTTAAGCTACAGAAATAAATTTTGGT
Source organism: Tetanocera ferruginea (assembly GCA_958299015.1). Lineage (NCBI taxonomy): Eukaryota > Metazoa > Arthropoda > Insecta > Diptera > Sciomyzidae > Tetanocera > Tetanocera ferruginea. The sequence goes on from OY282642.1 coordinate 79,330,132, forward strand.
ATGCATGTATTGCAAAGATGTTTTCGAAGAATGGGTTTCAACCGCCCACAAACACGCCCACCTACCTTATAACCCAAAAATTTAAAACTCAATAAATAAGCTGATGTTTAAGCTAGAAAGATAAAATAAGGTTCGTATATTTTTTACAATAAAATTATGATGTTTTTGAGAAATGTGTGTCATCCGCCCGTGGTGACCGTGGCATGCAGGTTAAGTGTGTGGCTTAGCATGCTCGGAGCCCGGGTTCGATCCGCAGCCGCGGCGAAAAGTTTTTTTCAATAAAAAATTTTTCTGATCGGTCACCACCTCTCTGCAGACAATGGCAAATCTCAGAGAGTAAATAATGCCATGTTAAGCTTATTGAGAACATGAACCTTAGCCGTTTGGAGTCGGCATAAAACATGTAGGTCCAGTTCTCGGTCAATTGTGTGCAAACATTTAATAACACACACAACACAATTGATCATAAGAAGCTCGGTCAAAGTCCTTTCAAGGGCTGAAATGGCCAATTTGTTTTTTGTGTCATCCGCCCACAGACACGCCCACCTCCCATACAATGCAAAAATTGAAAACTTAAGAAATAAGCTTGTGTTTAAGCTACAGAGATAAAATTCGGTACGTTTGTATGTATATTATAAAAACACGGAGATGTTTTTGAAAAATGGGCGTTTTCCGCCCACGGACACGCCTACCATCGCTACAATTCAACAATTTAAAACTTTATAAATAAACTTTTGTTTAACCTATAGAGATAAAATTTGGTATGTATGTACATATTTTATACCTAAACTGAGATGTGTTAAAAAACTTTGGCGTAATCCGTACACGAACACGCCTAACTCCCATACAACCCACAATAGTGAAAACACTTTAAATCTTGGTATTTAAAAATTTTTCATCAAAATTGAAATGCAAATAAAAAATAAAATATGAGCTTCATCCGCCCGTGGACATGACCATTTTTAATAATATTTTTGTATTTTGAAAAAGTAGGTTTATGGTATTTCATAGTCGGTCTAGAGCGACTTTAGACTCTCTTTACATGTTTCTATTCGGTCTTCACCTCTTTGCAGGCAATGTTGAACCTCAGACATTAAATAATGACTAGTAAATATTCCTGAGAATATGTACATAAACCGTTAAAGTCCTTTCAAGGGCTGAAAAGGCCAACATTTTTGTAAAGAAATTTTTTTTTTTTTTTAGCTTTGAACCAGGGATTTCAGGTGTCAAACCTATTCAGTCAAGTCTGCCTTGGTTCGGAAATGGGGACATTGATAAGTAGGAGAGAAAGGGAAATCAAGAGAAACTAGTGTAGAATGTTTTAATGTGGCGGAGTGCTATATCAACATTCGAATTTGATTCTGAGGCAAGTGTTATGCCTTTACCTCAGTCAATTCGAGTTATTAAGCAATGTCATTCCACAAACATCTCTACCACCAACTACAACTTCCAAAGTCGTATATATTGATGATGTTTTAATTTCAGTTGATTTGAAATGAGGAAAGAATTAAAGAAAGGTTAAAGCGTACGACCATGGCTAGACCGGGATTCGAACCCGGAACCTCTGGGTTGGCAGTCAAGCACGCTAACCACTCGACTACCGAGGCCCCAAATTTAAAAGCTTCAGAAAAAATCTTACACCAATCTTAATAATAAAATAAGAGAGAAAAGCATTGTAAAAATATCGTCTATTTCTGGTAATATCTTTGGCGATGAACTTTATTCTATTGAGTTATTTTACGGTTTGATACGAGCTAAGAAATTTTATTTACTTCGTTTAACTGGCGCAGTTAATACGCAGTTTAAAGCGTCTTATTCGGTACAGCATCGATCCTTTGCTATTCTACTTCTCTCACATTTAAATACTTCGATAGAACTGCCAGAATAGTGGCAACAACGGTTTCATTTAAGTTGTTTGTAAGCTCTTTTTATTTTCATTTTTAGAAAAAACCAAAAACAAGTCTACAATAAAGGAAATACACATAAATTGAACTTAAACAACATTTTATGTGGAACTCGTACTGAATTTGTAGCTATTTTCTGTGAATGCGAACTACTGGGTGTTTGTTTGTGTTGCCTGTGTGCTTCAAATAACCGTATAATGCCCAACGTATCGTAACGCAACGTCACGCGACGACTTTACGAGCCGAGGCAATTGAGTGTAACAAAATGTGAAGGTGTCAAGTGTCAACAGGAAGTTAAAACATTTTGAATTTTCATCTGAATATATATATGTATGTATAAAAACTGAACTTGATGTGGGGGGTGTGAAAGCAGTGAACATTTTTTTTATTGTACTTCGTGAGTATCGGTATAAAAGATACACATTTTTATATGTATTGAAGAAAAACATACAGAAGTAATAAGAAACCGACAAAATTTGTTAAAGTCTATTAAATGACACAGACTAGCATACACACAATAACACACCCATGCAAGGATATCCACCACATGAAACCTGGTGATTCGCTGATTTCCGACAATTTACTTTGTCACTCAATGTCGGCATATGTGCGTGTGTCTATGTGGAGGCCTCATGCTATGTGTTGCGTTTGTAACATGGCGTTACTTTGCCATCACCACCTGCTAAATTCATACAGTTTCCCGTGTGAAACATCAGTCCCCCTCTTTTATCGCATATAATTGAAAAATGCTTGTAAAACAGTCTTCACGCATTTTAGTCGTATTAAAGCCACCACTGCTAGCTATGTATTTGTGGAAAAATTTTGTTAGTTTCTAAAATATTTTTCAGCTGTTGCTTTCATGTTGTTTTTGTTCTGTTCTCTTTGATTAATTAAAAATTTTGTTATGTGTGTGAAATTGTGTGTAGTTATAGAGACGTATTCACCCAAAAAGTTTCTAAAAAATTCAATTTACTTAAAAACATAAAACTTTTGGAAAGAAACCCAAAAAGTGTATTGTTTTCTTAAGAAAACAACGGGATACGAATTAGTATTTTTGTAAAGAAAAAATTCAAATTTGCATTTTTTATTTGTTTTATCAAACATAGCATAAAATAATAAAAGCTTTCAAGTGAAAACAAGTAAAGAAAGTCTAAAGTCGGTCTAGGCCGACTATGAAATACCCTAAACCCACTTTTCAAAAACAAAAAAATGTTTGTAAATATTTTTGTAAATGGGCGTGTCCGTGGGCGGATGAAGCCTATATTTTGTATGCATTTAAATGTTGATGAAAAATTTACACATACCAAGTTTTATTCCTGTAGCTCACAGTTAATGGCTTTTGGTGTGCTTTCGCTATGGGAGGTGGGCGAGTTCATGGACGGTGTTTAACACACCTTAGTTTCGGTATAAAATACATACATGCCAAATTTAATTTCTCTATGACAAACATAACCTCATTTATTGAGTTTTAAACTTTTTGGGTTGCATGGGAGGTGGGCGTCCGTAAGCGGATGACGTCAATTTTTCAAAACCATCTTTGTCTTGTCATAAAAAACATATGTGCAAATTTTAGCTCTTAAGGTTAAACACAGGCTTATTTATTGTGTTTTCAATTTTTGGGTTGTATGGGAGGTGGGCGTGTCCGTGAGCGGATGACGTCCATTTTTCGTAGACATCTTTGTATTGGTATAAAACACATACATGTTAAATTTTATTGTTGTTGGCTAGTTATGAGCTGAGTTATAAAGTTCTTAATTTTTGCGTTGTATGGGAGGTAGGCGTGTCCGTCGGCGGATGATGTCCATTTTTCAAAACCATCTTTGTTTTGTAATAAAAAATTTATGTGTCACATTTAAGCTCTGTAGGTTAAACACAGGCTTATTTATTGCGTTTTCAATTTTTGGGTTGTATCGGAGTGGGCGTGTCCGTGAGCGTATGACACCCATTTTTCGAAGACATTTTTGTGTTGACAGAAAACACATACACACCAAATTTTATTATTGTAGGCTTATTATGACCTGAGCTATGCTGTTTTAAATTTTTGCGTTGTATGGGAGGTATGCGTATCCGTGGGCAGATTCCAAAAATATTCAATAGTGCAAATCCTTGGGTCTATGTGATCATGTGTACCAAGTTTTACGCAATTATCTCAACTCTTTCTTCTTATCCTGTGTTTACGGACAACACACAGACGGACGGACGAACGGACGGACGGACGGACATAGATAGCTGGACTCACGTGGTGACGCTGATCAAGAATATATATATTTTTCTGTAACGGACTCACTTCGTTCTATGCGTTACAACCGTTTGCAGAAAGTTAATATAACCTCACCTTTCAGGTTTAGGGTATAACTAGAGTTTAGCTGTGTCTCTGATCATTTTTTTGTAGTATTTTTCCAAAACGCCTTCAGAATTGCTTATATATAAATAGAAGTACCCTTAAACTGTGGGCACAATTATTTTCTCCAAATAAAGTATTAAAAAGTAAAGTATTTGGAAGTTTTTGGGGGGATGGTAATCACCCCCTTCACCCCCCTAGTATCCGCGCATGCCGTCTGTCGGTCTGCGTGTTGTCCGTATGCAAAGGATAAGAAGAAGGAGTTGAGATAATTGAATGAAACTTAGTACACATGGTCACATGGACCCGCACTATTGAATATTTTTGGAATCAGCCCACGGACACGCCTACCTCTCATACGACGCAACAATTGAAAACTGCATAAATCGGCTCATAACTGCAGCCGCGTACCGTGGGGGGGGCGGGGGGGGCGGTCCGCCCCGGGCGGCACTAGTTTAGGGGCGGCACTGAAGCTAAATAAAGCCTTTTACAAAATAAATATGTGTACATTATCATTTTAAGGTGTACAAACAAAAGAAAGAACTAAACTTAATGAATAAATTTGGCCACCACAGTAAATGTAACTATATTTATGAGCTTCGTATTGAGCACAACCAAAATGTAAAATCGTTTTTCGAGTCTCAAAATGAGTTGCCAAAGAAATAAAAAAAGACATAATATTTAGGCATGTGCGAGTAGTTGAATTTTCGAATAACTCGGCTGCGACTTGAAACAAGCATTGAATAACTGGTGTTTTCGAGTAACTCAAAGTTTTTTGAGTTTTTAAGTGCTTTAACTTGTCAGTGGAAATGCCCAGTAGAAAAGTGGTTTAACAGAATAACGTTTTTCAACTTAGGTATATTTGGTAAAAATAGCTGTTTTGTGCTTTGATGTGTTGAGTGTGGGAGAAAGGCGGAATTTTCGTTTGATTATGGCGAATTGTAAGTTCAGAGTGCATATTAAGAAATAAGACTAATGCGTATAATTTTAAGTCGTATCTTTTATAATGTTTTTTGATTTTTTAAGGGATTTCACTGTTCTAATAAAATCACTTTGGAGAGGAGTTAGGCGTGGTCTAAACTGATTTAGGTCATTTTCTAATTTAATAATTTAATTATTAGTTTTCAAGAACTGATTTTGAGAAATGACCACAAGGTTTCAGCAGCTTAATGCTCTTGCTGAAAAATTCGCAATTCTTACTCCTTTGATTCTCCTGAATGATAAGTTGGAATGTAAACTGAATGAATTCTGTCACGAAGAAATTGACAATGAAGAGTTTCTCGTTGAGAGAAAAATACTTCAGCATATTGTTTCTATAGCTCACAAAGAAACTGATTCTTGTATGAAAGGTCCACTTGAACTTTTAAAATTTATTTTTAAATTAAGTCTAGAAAACGCAGTTCCAAACATTGTTATACTTTTAAGCTTTATTCTAAGCTTTTATTCATAAAAACCTACATAAGAACTACAATGAGTACGTCTCGCCTACAAAATCTTGCCATATTATCTATAGAATATAAGTAAAGTAATGAAATAGACTTTGACAATTAGGGAATTCACAGTTTGCTTCTAAAGTTAACACCTGACAACTTTAGAAAGATATTTAGATCGAACTGTGAGCACCTTTTTTTGTGTTTTGGAGCTAAATTGCAAAAATAGTTTTCAAAAATTTGAAATTTGTTCATAAACATGCCTCGAATGAACGGAAAGGAAGAATTATGAGATAACTTTAGCAACAACTGGGATCTCAAGTTTGTACGTAAAACAAAAACAATCAAAGTTAACACGTGCTAAAATGTTCTAAAGTTAATAAACGGCAAAGTAAACAGAGCAGATAATACAGAACTGTGAGCACCCTAAATGTAATTACCGATTTTGCTAATAAAAAAACAAGAAAAATAATAATTTAATAAAATATTATAAAAAAAATTGTATTTGTATAAATTTCCTTTTCGGTGTCATTAAGGAATAAACTTTTTTATCGTTGGCCTAATTCTAATATGGCGTAAGTCAACATTTGGAATAATAGCGATTATTAACGTTTAAGGGGACCTGACGCCTTCAAAATTTTGTTTATTTTAATGTTTAAAAATGTGTATAAGTTCAATAAAAATAGATATAATTTTGAAAAATTACAAATATATTTTTCGGAAAAATATTACGCAAAAAAATTTTTTATTGTTTTTATCACATATACTGCTGATGGAATTTTTTTAAAAAATTCATGGCGCTTTTAATTTCATATGTTTTGTTCACCACTTTATATATCATAAATAAATTTTATTTTCAACTGTAGGGTATAAGTATAGTGTGTATGCAATGACAAAATTTTATTATGCCAGGTTACTCCTTAAAAAATACTTGTTCAGGTGTCAATATATCATATTTATATTTTAGTAAATATAGAATTCTCCCGTGATATAACAAAACCAAGTAACTTGTTTTTTGAAAATTGTGAGAAATTGAGGTATTGTGTTATAGGATATAATCTTTCCGTATATAAGATTTTTAAGTTTTTTCAAATTATTGAAGAGTTAAATTATTGAAGAGTTAAGAGTTAAGTTTCGAAATTTTTGAAACTTGTGCTAGCCAAATTATTTTGCGTTGCAGTTTTTTAACAATTCAGTCGAACTTAAGATACTGAGAAAATTTTTGTCATATATTTTTTCATTTCATATAAACAAGATTTTTGTTTTTTCACAAAACCAGGCAACTATGAAGTTACTTAAAAGCAAATAAAACATTTATATGTTTCTTAGAACACTTTATTCGTTGCTGTTTTTTCAAAATCAAGTAACTTTAAAGTTGCTTGGTTTTGTTGTATAATATCAATTAAAACACAATTGTTTAGAAAATAAGTTGAACATTTGTTACAATTTTAATTAAGTATCTTATTATTATTGGTTGGTGACCGTGGCATGCAGGTTAAGTGTGTGGCTTAGCATGCTCGGAGCCCGGGTTCGATCCCCAGCCGTGGCGAAAAGTTTTTCAATACAAAATTTTTCTGATCGGTCACCACCTCTCTGCAGACAATGGCAAACCTCAGAGAGTAAATAATGCCATGTAAAGCTTCTTGAGAACATGAGCCGTTCGGAGTCGGCATAAAACATGTAGGTCCAGTTCTCGGTCAATTGTGTGCATAAATTTAATAACACACACAACACAATCGATCCTAAGAAGCTCGGTCAAAGTCTTTTCAAGGGCTGAAATGGCCAATTTTTTTTTTTTTTTTTTTTTTTTTTCTTATTATTATAATTAAGTATCTACACAAGTATCTTATTAACCCTCATCGGTCCTTTGTATGCGCGCGCATACAAATTCAAAATTAAATTTAGTAAAAGAGCTATTAAACCTTAACCAATTGACATGAGTTTTTGGCAAATAGCTTTTTTCTATAACTTTATGCATAAAAGGAATAAATAATCTTTCAATTTTATTCATAAAATTTGTGGTGTTTTTATTTCTTTTTAATGTTTTTAGTATGTATGCGCGCACATACATAAAGAACCTTTTAGGGTTATGGGTCTGAGGGACCGATGAGGGTTAAGTAAATTATATATAAATCTATTCATTAAACTCAATAAAAAATCTTTTGATACTATTTTTAACAAAATTAATGGAACATATAAATAAATTCATGAATGTTGGTATTTACTCATGGCTTGTAAAACCAATAGAAAGATCCTTAGAATCTGCACATTCCTTAAAATCTTCCCAAAAATTAATTTTTGTGTTATCATGTATTAAAGGAATTAATTTATCTATAATATCCTTCTTTTTAGATGGGTTTTTCACGATTTCCTTTAATTGTACATATTTGAAAATTTCAGAAGATCTTTTTGATGAACTAATGTGCATTCAAAAAAATTTTGCATCGGTTTCGATGGAAGTTTTATAAAAAATTACAATAATCCTTTTCGAAAATTTTGCATTTCATTTTTTTCGGCAATTGCTGTATGCTGGATGCAATAATCTTTTTTTTGTAGCACGATTGAAAACGAATGTTTGAGAATCCTTTGTAGTACGATTGGAAAAGATTGTTTGAGAATCTTCAGATCGAGTATCCATGAAATGATTGTCCATGAGCTCTTCTTCGTCACCTTTTTTCATTTGTGGATCAAAATCAGGATCATAGTACGACGATGCAGGACTAAAATCAATTTTACTTTCTCCGTTATTAACGCAAAAATCACTGGAGAGTATACTTATATTTTTGTAATAATTTCCAAAAAAAAATTCAAGGAACTTATCATATAATTTTTGATAGATTATGACTTTCAAATTTTCAATTAAATCGAAATTTTTTTCAAGTGACGACATTGTACGCTGTTTTTGATTATATTCGATACGTTTGAAGAAGAAGATGTGACTAAGAAAAAATGTTCAATAAATTTTTGAAATAATTTTTCGATTGCGGTATTTTGAAGTGAATTTTTTCGCATAAAATTTAACTTCGTTTAAGTAATGTGCTGAAAAGTACTGAAGTAACTTGGTTTTGTTGTAACCCATTTTAATCTAATCAAGGCATTTCAAGTTACTTGTTGTATTTTTTTTTTAATATTAGTGTTTAGAAATGAGATAGGCAAAAATGGATTAAAGTTTCTCGTAGACTTTTTGCTCTAGATTTTTAAACATAGATAGAACAACAAAACCACGGAAGAAATGAGAGCAAAAATAGACTCATGCGCGCGTTTTGCTCCATTTTTTCCAAACTTGCGTCGTATTAGAAATAGGTTGATGATATGTATATTAGAATTTTTTTATATAATTGAGAACAATGAAAGACCAAATTCTAAAGTGAAAACTATGCATACAAAACCCTATATTAATATCATAGATTTTTTTTTATCGCATATGAGAGGGGCGGCAAATTTGGAATCCGCACCGGGCCGCTTAGCCTCTCGGTACGCCACTGCATAACTGACATAACAACAACAACAAAAACAAATTGGCCATTTCAGTCCTTGAAAGGACTTTGACCGAGCTTCTTATGATCAATTGTGTTGTGTGTGTTATTAAATGTTTGCACACAATTAACCAAGAACTGGACCTACATGTTTTATGTCGACTCCGAACGGCTAAAGTTCATGTTCTCAAGTAGTTTTACATGGCATTATTTACTCTCTGATGTTTGCCGTTGTCTGCAGAGAGCTGGTGACCGATCAGAAAAATTTTTTATTGATAAAAACTTTTCGCCGCGGCTGGGGATCGCACGGCTGGGGATCACACACTTAACCAGCATGCCACGATCACCACTCATAAGTAACATACAACAATAAAATTACGTATGTATGTATTCTATACCAAAACAAAAATGTCTTCGAAAAATGGGTGTCATCCGCCAACAGACTTGTCCAACTTCCATACAATCAAAAATTATTTTCAATAAATCAGCTCATGTTTAACGTACAGAGATAAAATTTAGTACGTATGTATTTTTTATCGCAATAAAGACTTTTCAAGAGATGTATTTCATCCAGCTACGGCCACGCCCACCTCCCATACAATGCAAAAATTAAAACTCATTAAATTAGCTCGAGTTTAACCTACGGAGAAAAAATTTGGTACGTATATATTTTGTATAAAAACAAAGATGACTTCACAAAATGGGTGTTATTCGCCTCAGCCCACGCCTACCTCCCATGCAACCCAAAAATTTAAAACTCAATAAATTATCTCATGTTTAACGTACAGAGATAAAATTTGGTACATATGTACATTATGTCTTCAAAAAATGGGTGTCATCCGCCTACGAACACGCCCACCTCCCATACAATCAAAAATTAATAACTCAATAAATAAGCTCATGTTTAACTTACAGAGATAGAATTTGGTACGTACGTATGTATCTTATAACAAAATAGAGAAGTCTTAAAAATATGGATGTCATCTGATTACGGCCACGCCCACCTCCCATACAATCAAAAATTAAAAACTCAATTAATAAGCTCATGTTTAACGTACAGGGTTAAAATTTGGTACGTATATATTTCACATCTAAACAAATATGTCTTCGAAAAATGTGTGCCATCCGCAGACGGACACGCCGTCCTGCCATACAACTCACAATTGCAAAAATACTATAAAGGCATTAACATGTGAGCTACAGGAATCAAACTTGGTGTTTATAAATTTTCAATATTGGCTTCATCCACTCCAAAGTAGGTTTAGGGTATTTCAAAGTCGGACTAGACCGACTTTTGACTTTCTTTACTTGTTTTTGATTTAAACCTCTTATCTACGCAGCAACTTGTGTACTTTTCCAGAAATAATGTTCTATCATTCCATTCCATTTCATAAAAAAAAAAACAACATAAAACACAAATCAAATCACAAGAATATTATATCAAATTATTCAAAAATTAAGCCACATTGTTACGAATAATAAACCTTAACAAATCGAAACAAAAAAGAATAAAAATAATAGTACTCCATAAAGCACAAAAATGAAAACAAATATGAAAATAAATATGAAATATGAAATATAATATATAAACAAAGATGAGTCGAATAAATCAGTTGATTCAATTTTTTTTTTTTTTTTTTCTATTTCATACCAAAACTTATTGTTTTGTATTATTTGGCAGAAAAAAGCTAGTCAAATGCTTTCAAATACTGCTGCTGAGTAGTTTTGCTGATTTAATTGGAAGCATTGCTTGGTGACTAGGTCAGCACTAGTCATTGCTAGAGCTATGTTGTTTATTAAGCGATTCTCCCTCTATGACATCAATCAAAAAACTTCCCGGCTGTTCGATGGCAGATGAAGCAGTAATAAATAGACTAAAATTGGTAAATTATGTCTGAGGCTGTGTTCATTTGTTGCTTTGTAAATAAATCAACATGGTTTAATAGAATAAAACATTGACATAGTGTGGTTTATTTATTCAACTTTTCTTGCTGAATATTATTTTTGTGGGCTTATTTTTTATATTAATGGTAGTAAATGGGATATAACTGATAATGTAAGCTTAATTTATTTGGAAATATGAATCAGAGAAAAGAGAATTGAAAAAACAAATTCAGCAAAATAATATTTGTTGCATATTTTTGTTAGTATTATTGCATTGCGTACAACAAATAAGTAGCCAGCTCAGAAAATTTATTTTAAAATAACAATAAAATGTTGTATTATGTTTTTTTCCTAAAAGCTTATTTTTTATCAATGCGCTTGCGCTGATTTCAATGACAAAAGTTTAAAGGCTTATTTAAGTGTACTTCCGTTTATTAAAAAAAAAATAATAACAATTATTTTACGTAGTTCAAAAATTTACTAACGTATCTTTTCTTAGGAATTTTGCAGGAATAGCTGTTGAACTGTTACTCTAGTAAATTAATTTTCTTTGTAGTATTTTGCTCCATCCATGTACTTTGCTTCGAATACAAAAGAACAACAAAGAACCTAACGACATTGGAGATATTATTTAAACAAATTATAATCAACACGATAAGAACATTGTGTTAAAGAAAGCTCTTTCCCCATATCTACAGAGTGTGGGCAAGTTATAAGGGACAGACTAATATTTTTATCCATATATATAATATTCAAATCCCGCATGTATAGTGCATCTGAATCTCTGAAAATATGTACCCTAACGATATAAAATAAAATGGTAAAATAATCTTTATTTTATTCACTTTTCGAATTGTTTCATCACATATTATGAAAATTATGATAGAATAATTTAACCAGGTAGTGTTGGCAAATGTTGATTCTCTCAGCTACAAGTAAACGAACCCTTGTCAAAAACAGCTGTTCGTTGTTATATTCGTTGTCCACATTCAGCTGTGTCAACTGTTGTGACAGCAACACATCGGGGAGCGCTATTATTGGTATTGAAGTTTCAGAAAAATTGTCAAGTTTATGAAATATCAAGCTTTGTATCAAATACGAATGGAAATTTTACCGACAAATTAAAAATTTTCTATTTTTAAACGCATTTTAATGCGCAACTTCATATGTTTGTGCATCAAGTTTTGACTTAGCAGTTGGCAACTGTTGGGTACGCTGAATGAGACCAGTGAAAATTAATTGTATGCTATGACGGATTGTGAGCGCTCTCTTTCTTGTTATATTTTTTGACAAACGTCCGTTTCCAACAAAATTATAATTATATCATGTATGAAAATGTACGGTTCCTAAAAAAATTGACAAATAAAAAAAGGGCACTCGTCATGAAGCCAAGAAAAACTTGTACATTTAAAAAAAATTTTTATAACACAAAATATTTACGGTATTCTTTTTTAAAACAAGTACTTTTTTGTAGCAGTCCTTAGCAGTCATAACGGCTTGTAACCTTTTTGGCATTGATAATGCATTGATAATGCTTAATTCTGACATGTAATGCTTAAGTTATGCAAAAAAGACCATTTTGGCTGTTTTTCCGGTGGTCCAAAAAAAAAATTTTTTTTGTTTTCGGAATCCTCTCGAGGTCAACTTTAAAATAGGGGGTGGTTTTTGCAAACTTTTTTTTTTGTATGGAGGCCGACCCACTCTAGTGAATACCTTCTTCAGCCTTCCGAGTGCACACAATTTCGTACTATTTGTGGATGAACCTGAACAATACCGAGTTCATTTAACTAATTTGCAACATTTACTGCAGATATTTTCGGATTTTCGTTGATTATTCCACCAATTTTGCTTTGCGTTTAAAGAGTTGAATTTTGAGTTTGAGTTGAATTTTGAGAATACTCCTCAATCTCTTCTTCTTTTCCCAAAGTCTTATAATTAATTTCTTCATTTCTTTTGAAGGTGTTTTGAATTTAGGTTATTATTTTCTTACGATTAAAGTTGAATGTATACTTTTCAAATACTACGAATAAACTGTATGTGGCATCTACAAATGAAAAAAAAACTGGATTTGATAACGATATCTCACCCTAATATGAAGAGACGTTAAGGTTCCTGCGATATATGAAGAGTGTACAAGTTTTATTTTTGCTTCGTGTTATGCCACGAAGCCGTCCGTCCGTCTATGTGTTGTCCGTAAACACAGGATAAGAAGAAGGAGTTGCGATAATTGGATGAAAATCATTACACATGGTCTCATGAGGACCATTGAATATTTTTGGAATCCGCCTACGGACACGCCTACCCCCCATAAAACGCAAAAATTTAAAACTGCATAAATAAGCTCATAGTTAATTTACAACAACAAAATTTGGTATGTATGCAGTCGATATCAAAACAAAAATGTTTTTGAAAAATGGATGTCATCCGCTCACGGACACGCTCACCTTCTACACAACCAAAACATTGAAAACTCAATAAATAAGCTAATGCTCAACGTACAAACATAAAATTTGGAAGGTGTGTTTTTTATAACACACCAAAGACTTTTGAAAAATGTACGTCATCTGCCCACGGATACGCCCACCTCTCATACAACGCACAAATTGAAAACTGTCTAAATAAGCTTATAATTAACCTACAACAATAAAATTTGGTACGTATGTATTTTACATCAAAACAAAGATGTTTTTGATAAATGTATGTCATTCACCAATGGCCACGCCCACCTTCAGTACAACCCAAAAATTAAAAACTCATTAAATAAGCTTTTGTTGAATCTGCAAAGATAATATTTGGTACGTATGTTTTTTATGACAAACCGAAGACTTTTTGAAAAATGGACGTCATTCGCCCACAGATACCTCCCACCTCCCATACTATGTAAAAATTGGAAACTGCATAAGTAAGGTTATGTTTAATTTAAAAAAAAAAAACAAATTTGCCATTTCAGCCCTTGAAAGGACTTTGACCGAGCTTCTTATAATCAATTGTGTTGTGTGTGTTATTAAATGTTTGGACACAATTGACCGAGAACTGGACCTACATGTTTTATGCTGTCTCCGAACGGTTAAAGTTCATGTTCTCAAGAAACTTTACATGGCATTATTTACTCTCTGAGGTTTGCCATTGTCTGCAGAGAGGTGGTGACCGATCAGAAAAATTTTTTATAAAAAAACTAAGATATGTTCAAGAAGTGTGAGTAATTCGTCATGAAACACGCCCAAAAACTTGTTATGTGTAAATTTTTCATCAAAATGGAAATACATATAAAATAAGGGTTTCATCATCCAACGGACACGCCCATTTTCAATACTATTGTTGTATTTTGAAAAGGTAGGTTTAGTGTATTTCAATCGGCTAGACCGGTTTAAGACTTTTTTTACTTGTTTAGATTTTATCCTGTTTAACGCGGGATATTGGAACCAAAAACATATCGCAGAAAAAGTACAGTGTAAAAAAATAGAATAAAAATAAAACAAAAAATAAAAACCACGTCAAAATATTACAACATAAACACGGTTTCCTCAGTAATTTTTTTAAAACAAATATGTATTGTGGAGTTTTTGGGTAAAAAGTTTGTGAAACACTGGTCAAAATATACAGCGGCTTCGTACACCCATATGTATCGTTAATTCACTTGCCTCAACTTCAATTAATTTCGTTTTCCCAAAAAATATTGCAACTGCAACAAATTTTAGATAGTTTCCGCCTGCAACAATTAACATTACATAGCTTTCGGGTTACCGATAATGGTAAAATGAAAAGCTATCTTTTTCTTGTATCTAAAAAGAATCAGTTGAGTAACTAGGGGAAGTTATAAAGAAAAGAGTATAAAAAACCGTTAAACATACCAAAGAGTGTCAAAAAGTATATTTCAATTTCTTTATTCATAAAAATAATCATGAAAATTAACTTCATTTGCCCTGGTCGCTCCCTTAACGAAGGGTAAGTATTACGTATGTTTAATTCAAACTTTTAAGTTCATTGAAAATCCAACATTGACACTCAAGTACTACTTTTTCAATTACCCTGACCATCAATTCGTATAAAAATCCGAAAACCTATTCAAGAATAAAACTGAAGCACTTTAGTTAATCCCTATCTTACTCTAATTCAATTCTTTGACAATTGAAGATTTTGTCTTAGACTAAGCCAGACACGTTCGTCTTTGTAAACAAATGTTTTTCGCTACTTTTTCGCTAAAAACTAGCTCTTTACCTAAACAGATACACCTAATTTTCAACTCAACTGGGAGCTGTCTGAATTTAAATTGCCTGACTTTGGAGCTGATGGTGAAAAGAGTAAAAAAAATGCTTTGCAAAGAACGAGGTGGAGCCACTTGTGTTGAGTGTGTAGTTGGGGGTTCCATACACAGATACGAACTATTCCCGCCACACACACACACAGTTAGACACTCAAACAAACAAACACCGGACATGATATGAAATTGTTTACCACTGTCGTTGGTAGCATAGATGCCGAATTTGGCATTTTCTCTGCTGCACATGAGCCAAAACCAAAACCAGAATTTCTACCAGGCAACATGTGTTAGCTCGTTTGTGAGTGTGTGAGAGTATTGCACATGCTGGCTTACACGCAGCCAGTAGAATTTCAAACACAACGTCGACATTTGTACCAGGAGCTGTGATGAAATTTAAAACAAAAAACCCACTAAGCAGAAGTGGCGCATTTTTGTGCTGATAAGAGAAAAGAGCTTTTTAACTTTTTTGAATTAGCCGTTAAATACATAGTGTGCCATATATGGCACAACCAAAGAATTTCTTCTCATGTCTCATGTCTCTTGTACGAGAGTAAATTTGAAAAATATAATAAATGTTTTGAGGCATACTAGCTTGAAGCTTTCGTTTTCTCACAGCGGCAACACCTACAGAAATCAGCTCATTGAGTTATTTGGCGCAAAAGTGAAAAAAATAATGAAAAAAATTGCTGAGGTCATGCATTTAAGGGTTAAAATATAAAGAAAGTCTCATCTTTCTTATTTCAAAATCACAATTATTTCAAAATTAAGGCAATAACATAGACTATAAAGGTATTTAAATTTAAAAAACAAAAATTGCCCATGTCTGCAATTGTCTGAAGAATAAGCTTAATATTTTGCACATACTTCCAGGTAAATTTTTAAGATTGAAGTTGCTTCATTAAGAGTTTTTAAGCGATTTACCTAAGGACCATCGACCTTTAGGTACCTAACCATATTCAAACGCCAATATTTACCAACCGTACCTACAGAGGTTATGAAAGTAAGACCTAATTATTTTTGCAGAGAATGGACAGACGTTTTTAGTTGGAAGAAAAACCTTTTTGTATTCAAATCTGAAGTGATGTTAATTAAAATAAATTAATTGCTGCTATTAATAAATGTTAACAAACACATGTGAAACATGTTTGTTGTGCATATTTTTGAATATTTTTACATTTTCTGACTTGAAAATAAGAGAGATTTTTAGGTTTTGTGTGAAATTGTGTTTCAGGATAGTTGCACATATGGTATGGGATGGGAATAATTTATAAATTTATGCTAAAAAGGCAGCAACACTTTTGTGGTTCAAAAGGTTAGTATTAGAAAATCTACTAATTGCGCTTAAATTCAACACATAAGCCAAGTTGTTGAAGATATTTGAATTTTTTTTATTCACAATTTAATATAAGAATAAAGTGGAGATTATTCTTGAACACAATTAAAATTTTCAGGTGAGCCAAATTGATTTTTTTAACCAATATGAGGCGTGTAATTCAGGAAACTAAACTATTGATGTTAGGCTATTTCCCACAAATACTAAAAACATAAAATATATATCCCTTTTATCTTTCCTCGACGCAAAAATAAAAGTCACCGGTAATCAAAATCTTCCTAATCCTTGTTTGTAAACTGAAAAAAAATGTTCGTTCAGAGTAACATATAGGAGCATTAAGTCAATTTTGCTCCTATGCTCCTACGATATGAACTTCAAGTACAAAAATCGGCAAGCTTAACCTAAACTATAATCTCTTGATAAAATCGCAATTTTGCATTTTGCCGAAAAATTAAAATTATTTTCATGCACACAACGCATTTGCATAATAAAATAAGTAAATATTGCATGAAGAAAAAATAGTAGTATTCACTTTCAAAAATTTCAATTTCAAAATGTCCATCGCAGGATTGAACCTGGTCTCCCGTTGCTATTACTCTATTATATACTATCATCCATCAACTACCCAACGAACCATGCTATTGCATATGGGCATTTCCATGGAGTCGAACGTGACTGTTGTACACATTTCAAGTGAAAAAAATGTCATAATAAAACAAATTTAAAAAAAACAACAGGCGAGCCTTATAGCTCTCAATTAGCCCTTTAATTATTGGTTTTGCCAGTTGTTGGGTCATTTTTAGTTCTCAAGATATTAGCAAAAAACCAAGGTGGTCGCACGTGATCAAAAACAGAAGTGGTTTTCGTGGCAAAAAATTCAAACGCGGATTTCAGCGAAATGGGAAGCAATGTTTTTATGCAACTTTTTTTTTAGTGTTGTGCATTGATGTTCCTTAAAAATAGCTAGCATTGTAGACATAAAGGATTTATATTTTTTATTCAATAAAATAGATGGTCGCACGTGACAGTTCGCACGTGACACTTTTTCGATCACCATAGATGTTTTTTCTGCTATATAATGAAATACAAATAAAGAAACTCAACAAAAATAAGTCAACGAAAATATTTATTTAACAAAATTTAAAAAATTTCATGAGTATGGTTTTGTGTTAGTATAATAAACATCGATTTTTGTTTTTTTCATCGTTGTTTGTGCTCATCTATATTTAAAATAAGAATTTGTTAAGCATTATTAATAATTAATTTATGTAATAGGCCGGATCATTCTTATATGGATAAAAAAAATGTCAACCGGTCGGGGTCTCAAAAGTTATAGGAACTCATTAAAATGATTTTTGCATACTTTTGGAGTTTACTCCTTTAGAATCGATTTGCATATAAAGAAATTATATTAGGGGGTAAAGTCAAATTTTCAACTATTTTTCGTTACGTTTGAATTTTCAACTATTTTTTGCGTTATGGTTAAATTTTCAACTTTTTTTCGTTACGTTTGAATTTTCAACTATTTTTGCGTTATGCTTGGCCAATCGAATGCAATGGAATTATCTAAGGTCACAGGCAGATCATTGGCACTTTAATGGATTCCATGGAGAATTTGGACAAAAGTGGATGATTCTGTGGCAATTCGGATGCAATGGGATTATCAAGGTCACAGGCGGGTCATTAGCACTTGAATAGATTCCATGGATTCCATGGAGGTGACAGGGGAGTCATTGGAACTTTTATTGGTTGAAGCAACATTTGGACCAAAATGGATGATTCTATGGCCAATCGGATGCAATGGGATTATCTGAGGTCATAGGCGGGTCATTGGAACTTTTATGGGTTCCATGGAACATTTGGACCAAAATGGGTGATTCTATGGCCAATCGGATGCAATGGGATTATCTGAGGTCATAGGCGGGTCATTGGAGCTTTTATGGGTTCCATGGAACATTTGGACCAAAATGGGTGATTCTATGGCCATTCGGATGCAATGGGATTATCAAGGTCACAGGCGGGTCATTAGCAATTTAATGGATTCCATGGATTCCATGGAGGTGACAGGGGAGTCATTGGAACTTTTATTGGTTGAAGCAACATTTGGGCCAAAATGGATGATTCTATGGCCAATCGGATGCAATGGGATTATCTGAGGTCAGAGATGGGTCATTGGAACTTTTATGGGTTCCATGGAACATTTCTACCAAAATGGATGATTCTATGGCCAATCGGATGCAATGGGATTATCTGAGGTCATAGGCGGGTCATTGGAACTTTTATGGGTTCCATGGAACATTTGGACCAAAATGGGTGATTCTATGGCCATTCGGATGCAATGGGATTATCTGAGGTCATAGGCGGGTCATTGGAACTTTTATGGGTTCCATGGAACATTTTGACCAAAATGGGTGATTCTATGGCCAATCGGATGCAATGGGATTATCTGAGGTCATAGGCGGGTCATTGGAACTTTAATGGGTTCCATGGAACATTTGTACCAAAATGGGTGATTCTATGGCCAAACGGATGCAATGGGATTATCTGAGGTCATAGGCGGGTCATTGGAACTTTTATGGGTTCCATGGAACATTTTGACCAAAATGGGTGATTCTATGGCCAATCGGATGCAATGGGATTATCTGAGGTCATAGGCGGGTCATTGGAACTTTTATGGGTTCCATGGAACATTTTGACCAAAATGGGTGATTCTATGGCCAATCGGATGCAATGGGATTATCTGAGGTCATAGGCGGGTCATTGGAACTTTTATGGGTTCCATGGAACATTTCTACCAAAATGGGTGATTCTATGGCCAAACGGATGCAATGGGATTATCTGAAGTCATAGACGGGTCATTGGAACTTTTATGGGTTCCATGGAACATTTGGACCAAAATGGGTGATTCTATGGCCAATCGGATGCAATGGGATTATCTGAGGTCATAGGCGGGTCATTGGAACTTTTATGGGTTCCATGGAACATTTTGACCAAAATGGGTGATTCTATGGCCAATCGGATGCAATGGGATTATCTGAGGTCATAGGCGGGTCATTGGAACTTTTATGGGTTCCATGGAACATTTGTACCAAAATGGGTGATTCTATGGCCAAACGGATGCAATGGGATTATCTGAAGTCATAGACGGGTCATTGGAACTTTTATGGGTTCCATGGAACATTTGGACCAAAATGGGTGATTCTATGGCCAATCGGATGCAATGGGATTATCTGAGGTCATAGGCGGGTCATTGGAACTTTTATGGGTTCCATGGAACATTTGGACCAAAATGGGTGATTCTATGGCCAATCGGATGCAATGGGATTATCTGAGGTCATAGGCGGGTCATTGGAGCTTTTATGGGTTCCATGGAACATTTGGACCAAAATGGGTGATTCTATGGCCATTCGGATGCAATGGGATTATCAAGGTCACAGGCGGGTCATTAGCAATTTAATGGATTCCATGGATTCCATGGAGGTGACAGGGGAGTCATTGGAACTTTTATTGGTTGAAGCAACATTTGGGCCAAAATGGATGATTCTATGGCCAATCGGATGCAATGGGATTATCTGAGGTCAGAGATGGGTCATTGGAACTTTTATGGGTTCCATGGAACATTTCTACCAAAATGGATGATTCTATGGCCAATCGGATGCAATGGGATTATCTGAGGTCATAGGCGGGTCATTGGAACTTTTATGGGTTCCATGGAACATTTGGACCAAAATGGGTGATTCTATGGCCATTCGGATGCAATGGGATTATCTGAGGTCATAGGCGGGTCATTGGAACTTTTATGGGTTCCATGGAACATTTTGACCAAAATGGGTGATTCTATGGCCAATCGGATGCAATGGGATTATCTGAGGTCATAGGCGGGTCATTGGAACTTTAATGGGTTCCATGGAACATTTGTACCAAAATGGGTGATTCTATGGCCAAACGGATGCAATGGGATTATCTGAGGTCATAGGCGGGTCATTGGAACTTTTATGGGTTCCATGGAACATTTTGACCAAAATGGGTGATTCTATGGCCAATCGGATGCAATGGGATTATCTGAGGTCATAGGCGGGTCATTGGAACTTTTATGGGTTCCATGGAACATTTTGACCAAAATGGGTGATTCTATGGCCAATCGGATGCAATGGGATTATCTGAGGTCATAGGCGGGTCATTGGAACTTTTATGGGTTCCATGGAACATTTCTACCAAAATGGGTGATTCTATGGCCAAACGGATGCAATGGGATTATCTGAAGTCATAGACGGGTCATTGGAACTTTTATGGGTTCCATGGAACATTTGGACCAAAATGGGTGATTCTATGGCCAATCGGATGCAATGGGATTATCTGAGGTCATAGGCGGGTCATTGGAACTTTTATGGGTTCCATGGAACATTTTGACCAAAATGGGTGATTCTATGGCCAATCGGATGCAATGGGATTATCTGAGGTCATAGGCGGGTCATTGGAACTTTTATGGGTTCCATGGAACATTTGTACCAAAATGGGTGATTCTATGGCCAAACGGATGCAATGGGATTATCTGAAGTCATAGACGGGTCATTGGAACTTTTATGGGTTCCATGGAACATTTGGACCAAAATGGGTGATTCTATGGCCAATCGGATGCAATGGGATTATCTGAGGTCATAGGCGGGTCATTGGAACTTTTATGGGTTCCATGGAACATTTTGACCAAAATGGGTGATTCTATGGCCAATCGGATGCAATGGGATTATCTGAAGTCATAGACGGGTCATTGGAACTTTTATGGGTTCCATGGAACATTTGGACCAAAATGGGTGATTCTATGGCCAATCGGATGCAATGGGATTATCTGAGGTCATAGGCGGGTCATTGGAACTTTTATGGGTTCCATGGAACATTTGTACCAAAATGGGTGATTCTATGGCCAAACGGATGCAATGGGATTATCTGAAGTCATAGACGGGTCATTGGAACTTTTATGGGTTCCATGGAACATTTGGACCAAAATGGGTGATTCTATGGCCAATCGGATGCAATGGGATTATCTGAGGTCATAGGCGGGTCATTGGAACTTTTATGGGTTCCATGGAACATTTGGACCAAAATGGGTGATTCTATGGCCATTCGGATGCAATGGGATTATCAAGGTCACAGGCGGGTCATTAGCACTTTAATGGATTCCATGGATTCCATGGAGGTGACAGGGGAGTCATTGGAACTTTTATTGGTTGAAGCAACATTTGGGCCAAAATGGATGATTCTATGGCCAATCGGATGCAATGGGATTATCTGAGGTCAGAGATGGGTCATTGGAACTTTTATGGGTTCCATGGAACATTTCTACCAAAATGGATGATTCTATGGCCAATCGGATGCAATGGGATTATCTGAGGTCATAGGCGGGTAATTGGAACTTTTATGGGTTCCATGGAACATTTGGACCAAAATGGGTGATTCTATGGCCAATCGGATGCAATGGGATTATCTGAGGTCAGAGATGGGTCATTGGAACTTTTATGGGTTCCATGGAACATTTGGACCAAAATGGATGATTCTATGGCCAATCGGATGCAATGGGATTATCTGAGGTCATAGGCGGATCATTGGAGCTTTTATGGGTTCCATGGAACATTTGGACCAAAATGGGTGATTCTATGGCCAATCGGATATAATGGGATTATCTGAGGTCATAGGCGGGTCATTGGAACTTTTATGGGTTCCATGGAACATTTTGACCAAAATGGGTGATTCTATGGCCAATCGGATGCAATGGGATTATGTGAGGTCACAGGCGGGTCATTGTGTCTTTTGTAGGTTCCAAGGAACATTTGGACCAAAATGGATGATTCTATGGCCAATCGGATGCAATGGGATTATCTGAGGTCATAGGCGGGTCATTGGAACTTTTATGGGTTCCATGGAACATTTGGACCAAAATTGATGATTCTATGGGCAATCGGATGCAATGGGATTATCTGAGGTCATAGGCGGGTCATTGGAACTTTTATGGGTTCCATGGAACATTTGGACCAAAATGGGTGATTCTATGGCCAATCGGATGCAATGGGATTATCTGAGGTAATAGGCGGGTCATTGGAACTTTTATGGGTTCCATGGAACATTTGGACCAAAATGGGTGATTCTATGGCCAATCGGATGCAATGGGATTATGTGAGGTTACAGGCGGGTCATTGTGTCTTTTGTAGGTTCCAAGGAACATTTGGACCAAAATGGATGATTCTATGGCCAATCGGATGCAATGGGATTATCTGAGGTCATAGGCGGGTCATTGGAACTTTTATGGGTTCCATGGAACATTTGGACCAAATTGGGTGATTCTATGGCCAATCGGATGCAATGGGATTATCTGAGGTCATAGGCGGGTCATTGGAACTTTTATGGGTTCCATGGAACATTTGGACCTAAATGGGTGATTCTATGGCCAATCGGATGCAATGGGATTATCTGAGGTCATAGGCGGGTCATTGGAACTTTTATGGGTTCCATGGAACATTTGGACCAAAATGGGTGATTCTATGGCCAATCGGATGCAATGGGATTATGTGAGGTCACAGGCGGGTCATTGTGTCTTTTGTAGGTTCCAAGGAACATTTGGACCAAAATGGATGATTCTATGGCCAATCGGATGCAATGGGATTATCTGAGGTCATAGGCGGGTCATTGGAACTTTTATGGGTTCCATGGAACATTTGGACCAAAATGTGTGATTCTATGGCCAATCGGATGCAATGGGATTATGTAAGGTGATTGGAACTTTTATGGGTTCCATGGAACATTTGAACCAAAATGGGTGATTCTATGGCCAAACGGATGTAATGGGATTATCTGAGGTCATAGACGGGTCATTGCAACTTTTATGGGTTCCATGGAACATTTCACCCAAAATGGATGATTCTATGGCCAATCGGATTCAATGGGATTATCTGAGGTCACAAGCGGGTCATTGTGTCTTTTGTGGGTTCCAAGGAACATTTGGACCAAAATGGATGATTCTTTGGCCAATCGGATGCAATGGGATTATCTGAGGTCACAGACGGGTCATTGGAACTTTTTTGGGTTCCATGGGTTATTAGGACCAAAATGGATGATTCTATGACCAATCGGATGAAATGGAATTATCTGAGGTCACAGGCGGGTCATTGTGTCTTTTGTGGGTTCCATGGGACATTTGGACCAAAATGGATGATTCTATGGCCAATCGGATGCAATGGGATTATCTGAGGTCACAGGCCTGTCATTGTGTCTTTTGTGGGTTCCATGGGACATTTGGACCAAAATGGATGATTCTATGGCCAATCGGATGCAATAGGATTATCTGAGGTCACAGGCTGGTCATTGGAACTCTTATGGGTTCCATGGAATATTTGGACCAAAATGGATGATTCTATGGCCAATAGGATGCAATGGGATTGTCTGAGGTCACAGGCGGGTCATTGTGTCTTATGTAGGTTCAATGTAACATTTGGACCAAAATGGATGATTCTATGGCCAATCGGATGCAATGGAATTATTTGAGGTCATTGTCACTTTTACGAATTCTACGAAGCATTTAGACATAAATGGATGATTCTGTGGTCAAGCGGATGTAACTGGACTATCTGAGGTCTAGGCTGGGTCATTGAAACTTTAATGGATTTTATATTAAAATAACATTTTTGAGAGAAAAAATTTATTTATATTTTGTTTTTTGGAAGAACACTGGGGACGTCTTGATTTTGTTCAATCAAATTTTACTTCAATTTTTCACGTTTCGAGTTTTAGTTATTTAAATTTTACTGCCTCAGTTGTTGGTAACGACATTACATTTTGGTAATGAAATTAATAATGTTTACTGTTAATGCATGATGAGTTTATATATTTAACCACTTTGCCTATTTTACATGATTATATAAAATTCCAAGGCAATCAATAAGAAGTTAACTCCAATCGCGCGTCGTAGCTGACACGCACACTTTTTTTTTCAAATCAGAGAAAAACCGCCGAAGCAATTTTGATTCTCCTGAAGGACCTTCTCCCTGAAGGATGTGTCTCTTAAAGCGGTTTTAAAAAAATGTCTTTTTAAAAATATCAAAAAATTCAATTTTTAGTGGTCAGTAAGAGTTATAATGAAACAAAATTTTAACAATTTTTTTATGACAAAATGTTAGTATGAGTAAGAAATTTAACATTTAAGAAGATGTGGGTATGCGTTCTGTGAAAAATAAAAAGTTACAAGTAAAAAACATGTTTTTTTTATCCAAAAAGGAACTTCAGGATTTGAAAAAAAAGTATGCAGAAATCATTTTAATGAGTTTCTCGAACTTTTGAGACCCCGACCGGCGGAATCTAAATTTCGAACCATGTCTCAATAACGCGTTTTGGTCCGTAACATTTCATTCTCATCTTAAGAGGGGAAAATTTATTTCTTTTGAAATGTTTCTCTGGAATGCTGTATACAGTTACAGTTAATGTAATGTATACATTACATTACATAATATAACCTGTATAACCATAATATTACCTGTTCGCTGCATACTGAGCTTAAAGCTTAATTTGAAAGAACATATCATAACGTTGGTTGTTATCAAAAACCTTAATACAATACGAGTACTATGCAAATGCAATCTGGCATTTAAAAAGTGACAAAGTAGAGAAAACATTCGAAAGCAACAAAAAAATCAACTGAACGCGATGTAAACAGGGATCAAAAATAACTGTTACTTTACAATTTTGAAATGAAAGAAATATAATGAAAAAACCTTCGAAGGACTTTTTCAAATATACCATTTTGTTGCAAATGTCCTCAGACTCACGAATATTAAGTGAATTTAAAATTTTCGACTGATTTTTTAAAGGTTTAAAGTTAACTGTTATTTTTTGTCTTAGATTTTTTCGGGGGAAAATAAACAGTACTTTTGACTTTTATTTTATCGGTCAAAAATAACAGTTATTTTATGATTTTTATTTTTTTCGGTCAAAAATATCAGGCAATTTGAGTTTTTTGAAAGACCGCTCGACAGATTGAACTGTTGACAACATGAGTAAATGTCTCACCGATAGGATGAAAATAATGGTATTAATAGTTTTTTAGTCGGTAAAATGACCTTAAAAAAATACAAATTGCCTGTTATTTTTGACCGATAAAAAAAAGTCAAAAGTTACTGTTATTTTGCCTGAAAATATAATGCAAAAAATAACTTTTATTTTTGTCGGAAAAAATAAAAGTTAAAAGATAACAGTTAATATATGACTTTTTCGATAAAAACCATAACCGGTACGGTCCTGGATGTAAATATTGAATAAACAGAATATTATTCCATTTTGTATTGATTTTTCGTATGTGGTGAACGTGGCATGCAGGTTAAGTGTGTGGCTTAGCATGCTCGGAGCCCGGGTTCGATCCCCAGCTCCGACGAAAAGTTTTTTTCAATAACAAATTTTTCTGATCGGTCACCACCTCTCTGCAGACAATGGCAAACCTCAGAGAGTAAATAATGCCATGTAAAGCTTCTTGAGAACATGAATTTTAGCCGTTCGGAGTCGGCATAAAACATGTAAGTCCAGTTCTCGGTCAATTGTGTGCAAACATTAATAACACACACAACACAATTGATCATTAGAAGCTCGGTCAAAGTCCTTTCAAGGGCTGAAATGGCCAATTTTTTTTTTTTTTATTGATTTCTTTTCAGATACTTTCTCTCTCTATTTCACACTAAAATCTATCTTATTTTTTATTGTTAAAGAAGTTTCACACGTTTGCCACGTATACATTGCTACACGCGAGTTTTTTTCTTAAAGAAATCAAGGAGTTAAGATAGAGTAGGGTAAAGTTCTCAAGCAAAGGGATTAAGCGCTATTAAATCAGAAATGTTTGTACTGAAATTGTTAAATAAGGGTTTATTTTACGTATTTTTCAAATAGGTCGTGGTTGTAGGTCGTAAGACAATAGAACCACGTCCAGAGAAAATTTACAATTATATAAACTTTTTTGATTCACAGTGAAATTTATCAATTCTTTGTGCAAGCTCTTCCTTCTAGAAAGAAACTATGTGCCCAATTGAAGTAGAGTACTGCACAAAGGAAACGATTAAAAAGTATGTCTGATTTAAGCAATTTATTGATTTGTTTAATTTGTTTTGTTATAATAAGGTATATTTTTAAATTGATTGCACCCCTAAAGTTGGCGTCCCAAAAAATTTGCTTCTTCTACCTTATGGCAAATGCATGCCTCATGCTCATGTCTCAATATTCCTGGAATTTGTTGTGCCAAACTTGCAAATTGCTTCCCTAACACATACAACCACATAGCATATCCGCTGATTCCAAAATTCATGTCGCCTCAAGCCATCATATTCTAGACATTCGAGTGCTTCTAAATTTGTTTGAATTTCATTAAATGATTTTAACCTTGTGGTAAATAATGTGCTCCATCTTCTAATTTAACAGCAACCACATAAACAACAACAACAGCTCATAAGCAGACAAACATCAAGCAGATCAAGTACTTAAAATTAATTACGAACGCGTTAAAATACGCGCGAAAGTTTTTATGACGTCTGTAATTGATTAAGCCTGCAGAAAGTAGTTGAAAATGCTTTTGGTGGGATTGCTTCTTGAAGTCTCCTTTTCGTTGAGGAGATATGCACGTGTGAGTTTACTCAATTAGACTGTGTGCTCTGTGCACAAGCCGATAACTCCTAAGCTCAGATGTTATTTGCACCAGTGTTTGGTGCATGTAACAACAACAGTAACAAAACCAACAACCACAATTACACACTACAAGGAAACTACTGTGATAGTTAGGAATAGCGTTACAATGACAACAACTTTGCGCATCAACAACAACAATAAATACTCGTACAAACCGAGTAAGAATCCAATTCGAAGAAAAAGTGAAGTAAAGAAATGTCAACAAGAAGCCTTTAAGAGCTTCTTTTACATACACATATGAGATAATTAAGTATGACTCTGTGATTGTATGTACTATATGTTTGTGTTAAGTGTAGATTTATGTACTGTTATTTGCTTGGCATGAAAACTAAACAACTACTTGCTCACAATTAAGACAACGCTGTTGATATGTAGACAAGTTAAAATGTATTCGAATTGAAGGAATCTGGTATGATTTAAGAAAATACAACAATCTTCTATCTCTTACTGCTGATGCAATAAACAATCTAAACGAAATGGTTGTTCATAATGAATGAAAAACATCATGAGTTGCACAATATTACCGTTTAATAGAGTGCACTACTACAGTCAGCTTTAAAAACAGTCATATTTTAGAATACTTTGTTGCAGCTAAAATATTAGGCTCTTTATAAAATTTTCTTTGTTGTAGGTTGTATGTGAGGTAGGCGTGGTTTTTATCCGATTTATCCCAAGTTCGAACTTGATCCTTGTTTTTCCAAAAGAAGCTCAAATATCAAATTTCATTAGATAGCTTGAAAATTAAGGCTGTAATTGTGTCAACAGACAGACGGACACAGCTAAATCGACTCATGAGGTGACGCTGATCAAGAATATATATATACTTCTCTGTAACGAATACCGCATATTTCTAAGGATTAAAAACGTTTACCTAAAGCTAATATACCCTTGCCTAACAGGGTTAGGGTACATACTATGCAAAAATTGGCTTATTTTGGAGAAAAAATTAGAGAAATTGATGAAAAGAAAAATTGATATACAGTTTGGATAAAAGGTGTACTTGCCCCTCTCCCCCCTAGGTGATGAACAAATTTCAAATAAGTTCACTTTGTATTTAACTTTATAATGAAAAGCATACAAAAAAACTTTCACAGATCTCCGAAGTTTAAATTCCTTAACCTCAGATTTCGTGAACAGAGGTTAAATTTTAAAAACAAGTGAAATTTTTTACATAACTGATCATATTTTAATCGGCAGTTTACTTAATATCTGTTAAAAAATTTGAACTGAGATTAAAAGATTTTTAAGATTAAAAGAAATTTCTAAAATTTTGACATCGAACATAAAAACATTTCAAACATTTTTGAATTATTTCGATAAAAACCCTACAAGAAATGGATTATCGAAACTCCAATACATTTACATACATTTTCTTAGTTACGATTACATTCTCATATTAATTTCAATGTCAAAATTTGTAAAATAAGGGAAAAAATTCAAGTTTGTGGCAAATGCATACGAAAAAAAGAGAAGGTATTATAATTTAAACGAATGTCAAATTTTCACATTCAAATTGTATTTATTAATATATTTTTATTGTGCGGCTCACGTTTTTCATGTTTTGAAATAAAAATAAATAAGTACCTAAATAAATAAATAATAATAAACATAATACGAAAATAGCTAATATTAAAATAAACATAAAATACTTATAAAATATAAACCATAAATATATACAAACACCAGCACTAGCTCTAGCACTAGCAGCAGCACTCAGCTGCAACAGCATCAGCACTAGTACCAACACTAGCACTCGCTCTAGCACCTGCACCTCAGGTGCAACAGCATCAGCACTCGTACCAACACCAGCACTAGCTCTAGCACCAGCACTCAGCTGCAACCTCACCAGCGCTAACACCAGCACTAACTCTAGCCCTAGCACCAGCATTCAGCTGCAAAAACGCCAGCTCTAACACCACCACTAGCTCTGGCACTAGCACCAGCACTCAGCTGCAACAGCACCAGCGCTAACACCAGCACCAGCTCTAGCTCTAGCACCAGCACTCTGCTGCAACAGCATCGGCGCTAACACCAGCACTAGCTTTAGCATCAGCACTCAGCTACAACAGTACCAGCACTAACACCAGCATTAGTATCAGTACTAGTTCTAACACTAGCACCAGTGTACTGTTAAAAAATTTAAATAATAAATTGTTTTCATTTACCAATTGTATGCATTCTTATTTTAAAAGAAGTACGTTAGATATCTACGTTTTATCTAACGGTTAACTATAACTTAGTTTTCGGTTAGATCTATTTGATGAGAGTTGGTTACCTATAAACTGTATTTAGGTTATCCTTATCTAGAGAGAGCTATACTTTGATGGTATTGGAAATCAATTTAAAAAACGACCTGTGAGAAAGGGATGCCAGTTCACACGTAAACACGAGTTTCGGTTACTTTTTTCCCGAGGCTCTTCCTAGCATAACCGAAACTTTGTATGAAGAGGTAACCGGAATTTCAGTTAAGAGAAACCGTTTTTTATTAGTTAAATAACCGATAGCCTTCTTGTAGGGAATATGCTTACTGTCAGCTTCAGTAGAATAATTTCTTCAAAACTTCAAAAAATTGTAAATATTTCGAACAAATTCATAACAAGAAATCAAATCCAAAGCTGAAGATGCAGAATTTTGAAATTGTTTATTTTGTTATAATAGTTTCTAAGATAACTTTATAAATTTATAAATTAATATTAGGTAAATCATTCTGTTTCAAATACGTAGGTTCACTTTTAAGTCTTGAGATATGGCAAAGCTAAAGGGAATGTGTCAAATTTAACATTGTCGTCGTAAAGTTTAATATTTCTAATGACGAACGTACTCGGATCGTTTTGTCAAACGAGTGCTGTTTTTGTGGTTTACAAATACTTGATACATTAATCGTGGTCAAAAAATTTAAATAAATCGTAAAAATTTTCGTGAGATAGTTTTCTACGACTTAAAAGACGTAGAAATCCACATTAAAATGTGGATTAAACCAAAAAAAGTGTGTCGATAAACTCACTTCGACTTTTGGTGATGAAGCAATATCTCGAGCGACCATAATACGCTGTTTTTCCGAATTCAATCGTGGCCGCACTTCGTTACAGAACGAATTTCGTGACGGTTTTCCAAAATCGGTTGTAGTGCGACAAAACATTGATGCTTTGCTTGAACTAATATTACAAGATCATCATATGACCTACCCTGAGGTAGAAGTATCTTTGGGCATTAGTTGAACCAGCATACATTTCGAACCCGAAACTAAACAACAATCGACTGTTCAAAATTGCGTGATCAAAAAGATCAAAAATAAATTGCGTGGTCAACGTTTTTTGACGCATGAAAAAACTGTTCTGTGTTAAAATCGCATGTTTTGCAGCTAACTGAATCAGAGTGGAAAAAGTGGAATAAATATAAATCCATACCAAATATGTTATAAAATGTATTCCATAAAATCGTATAAATCAAATGTATACAAAGTTGGTATAGATTTTATACGAAAAGTGTATAAAATGTGTTGACACCAGGTTGGTACACATTTTTATAAGCAAAAGTATAAAATCTTTTTAAACCATATTTGGTTACTTTTTATAGCAATATTGTATAAAATTATTTGGCACATATGTAAATATGCATTAAAAATGTTAATATGTGTTACATTTAAAGTTTTAAATTATGAATACTATTTAGATTTCAATTGATAGATTTCATGATATATTGTTTTTTTTATATTTTCAAAAACAATTTGACAAGAAAAATAAAGAGTAAAAAATTTTACTCAGAAATTTGTATGTTTAATCATGTTCTCAGAGCTTCCAATTCAAGGGCAATATTTTTGTCTTAATATGTGTGTTTAAAAAAATATTCAACCGAACTATTTGCGCATAACATGATTACTGACTGAAGAACAAACGCAAACTGATTATCTCTGCTAGCTTCGCTGAAGTTCGGTAACTTTGAAAATTTGACTTGTACGTGAAAGCCGAGTGGCTCCGTGAGATTCTCATGTGCATAACTGGAATATATATATGATATTTATATATATATGGTATAAAAATTATATTATTTTGGAATAAAATAGCTGTTTGAATGAAAATGCAAGATTTATGCTATAGAATGGGATAAAAATTATAATAAATTTAGAATAAAACAAGTAAAGAAAGTCTAAAGTCGCTCTAGGCCGACTATGAAATACCCTAAACCCACTTTTCAAAAACAAAAAATTTTTATTGTAAATGGACGTCTCCAAGGGCGGATGAAGCCTATATTTAATATGCATTTAAATGTTGATGAAAAATTTACACATACCAAGTTTTATTCCTGCAGCTCACAGTTAATGCCTTTATTGTGCTTTCGCTATGGGAGGTGGGCGTG
Organism: Tetanocera ferruginea; assembly: GCA_958299015.1. Classification (NCBI taxonomy): domain Eukaryota; kingdom Metazoa; phylum Arthropoda; class Insecta; order Diptera; family Sciomyzidae; genus Tetanocera; species Tetanocera ferruginea. Next base: position 79,361,824 of record OY282642.1, read on the forward strand.
TTCATGGACGGATTACTTCCAATTTTTGAACCTTAGTTTTGGTATGAAATACATGAATACCAAAATCAATTTCTCTATGACAAACATAACCTTATTTATTGAGTTTAAAAATTTTTGGGTTGTATGGGAGGTAGGCGTGTCCGTAGGCGGATGACGTCCATTTTTCAAAACCATCTTTGTCTTGTCATAAAAAAACATACGTGCCAAATTTTAGCTCTGTAGGTTAAACAGAGGCTTATTTATTGCGTTTTCAATTTTTGGGTTGTATGGGAGGTAAGCGTGTCCGTGAGCGGATGACGTCCATTTTTCGAAGACATCTTTGTGTTTGTATAAAACACATACAACTCAAATTTTATTGTAGTTGGCTAATTATGAGCTGAGTTATGCAGTTTTCAATTTTCGCGTTGTATGGGAGGTAGGCGCGTCCGTGGGCGGATGATGTCCACTTTTCAAAACCATCTTTTTTTTGGTACAAAAACATATGTGCCAAATTTAACTCTGTAGGTTTAACAGAGGCTTATTTATTGCTTTTTAAATTTTTGGGTTGTATGGGAGGTGGGCGTGTCCGTATGCGGATGACATCCATTTTTCAAAGACATCTTTGTATTGATATAAAACACATACATACCAAATTTTATTGTTGTAGGCTAATTATGAGCTGAGTTATGCAGTTACAATTTTCGCGTTGTACGGGAGGTAGGCGTGTCCGTGGGCGGATTCCAAAATATTCAATAGTGCAAATTCTTGGGTTCATATGAACATGTATACCAAGTTTCATCCAATTATCTCAACTTCTTCTTATCCTGTGTATACGGACAACACACAGACGGACAGACGGACAGACGGACGGACGGACGGACGGACATGGATAGATCGACTCACGTGGTGACGCTGATCAAGAATATATATACTTTTCTGTACCGGACTCGCTTCGGTGTATATTTTGTTTTCCTTGTAATACTAAAAATTACTTTTCACCTCCACAATTTACTACCGGTATTGTTACAAGCAATCGGTTGGCTATATAAAAGTTTGGGAAATTGTCGATTATGCCTGAGATCAAAATCCAATTAAGTATTTTTAATGGAACTATTGTATTATTTATGTTATTAATATTTTGATATCTCATAAAAAAAAAACTCTCAGAGTTCGAATAAAATCCTTCAGGTGGCAGTTTCATAAGTGGAATCATTGAATGAATTGATTTAATTCAAGCCAGACTGCTTTAAAAGGTCATATTTCATGTCTCTTGATGAATTATCAACATCCACTAAAAATAATGCGACCATTACCCACTCAATTCTAACTCTAAACCTTATAGAAATTTTAAGCATAACCATGATTTCATACAAATATAAATTTTTTTAAAAAACTTTCTATTATTTCGACATATTTTTATGTGGGATGTCATGTTTTTACAAAAAGCACTTTATATATCTGTGTCGACAAGGAATAACCGCTTAAGTCGAGTTAGGACAAAATAAGTTTATTACTTTCATTGCTTTATTTTCGCAACGAAATAAGCATGTACGCAAATTTGTATGGTTGTACCTTGAAAATTAAATGTTTGAGGCCATCAAATCTAAACAACAAAAGTCAGAGTACACGATATTAGGGAGCAATTTTCATCTGAAAAATGCTCTTCTGAAATTTGAAAATGAGTTTAGCTGTTATTCCTTGTCGACACAGTTATAAGCGCCTGGAGAGCCCTGCATGCCTGTTGGGGGCTGCAGTCCCACCACTAACCACCACCTAAATCCGCCCCTAATGCTGCATCGTAAGCGAGATAAACTGTATTAAAATTGCATTGATATGTAACCAGCCGATGGACAAAAAACGAACAATTTTTGGAAGCTAAAGAAACCGTCATCAATATTTGAGTCGTTAATGGGTATGCAAAAAGAGACTTAATCCATGAACGGATTCTTTGAGAAACTAACTACGTCGGAGAATGAAAAGAAAATCATTCTTCTAGTAACTAGTAGAAAGAAGCTCATCAAAACATTCGGAGTTCTTGGAAAAAAAAATTACACATATACAACAGAAATAACTAGTAAGGTATATTTTCGTCTTGGCCGAAGTTAAATTACCCCCACGACCGATTCGTAATGGTACAAATTCTTAAATTGTAGCTCTTTTTGTATGGATTTTAAAAAAATTTACTATTTTGATGACGTCTAAAATATATTCATATCAAATTGTTTTCCTGCAAAGTAAATACAAGCCTATTTATAAAATTTTCGATTTGGGGTTGTATGGGTGGTAGGCGATTACTTGAGTTGTTGACGCCAATTTTTCTAACACGCCTCAGTTTTGATATAATATACACAAATACTCAATTTCAGTTCAGCAGCTTAAATATTTGCTTCTTTACACTAAGGGAAAAAGTTATGTAATCAGTACAGAGACAGCTATGTAAAATCTATGCACTTCAACTTGTATAAGAACGCAACAAGAGCAGTATTTACTGAGTAAAGGGAGCGTGTACTGACTACATATCAATTTATTCACTTTTTAAAATGAATAAAAAATGTATTCAATACATCATGTTATGTGTTGAATACATAGCAGACTTCAATAGATACAAGCAACGTGTACTCAATCAACGTGTTATGTAATTTTTTACAAAAACTTTACTCAATACATAAAATATAGACTCAGTACACGTCCCCCTTATACGATTGAAGTGACACATTTATTCAGTACATAACATATGGACTCAGTACACGTATCTCTTGCACATCGGAACACGATTTTGCTGTTTTATGTCATTCGTTTCTTGATTTTCAAATAAGCAACACCTCTAAAGCCTCTAGAAAATCAGAGCGGGAATGAGTTCATCCACTGTACTCTAGAACAAAAGCGATGATTGGATAAGAATTAAATGGCTGGGTTTCTATAAGTAATTGCCAATTATTTTGTGAAATCTAGTCATTTCTTTATAAAATTATTTATTGCATTTGTTGAGAGGGTGCTTTAGGCACAGGCATGAATTGTGTATATATTCAATACATGGAATTATGAACAAAAAATATATAATGAATACATTATGCATGTACTCATTGCATAAAATTATGTTTTTAACATATGTAATGAGTAAATGATGTATGTACTCATTATATAAATGTATGCACTAAAAATATGTACTGAGTAAATTATGTATGTACTCATTACATAAAATTATGCATTTAAAATATGTAATGAGTAAATAATGTATGTACTCATTGCATAAAATTATGTACTCCAAATATGTAATGAGTAAATTATGTATGTACTGAGTCAATAATTTATGTAATACGTGCATAAGATCTTTACTCATTACATAAAATTATTTGTAACAGTTTGCATTGAGTACATAAAATTCTTTATTGACTACATAACCGCTTGAAAGCATTATGTAGTCAATAAAGATTTCAACATGTACTCAATACATGAAAAATGTAAAATCTTTGTGTGCAGAAAACTATGCGATGAGTACATAAATTTATGTATTGAGTCCATAGGTTTTTCCCTCTGTGTATGCAGTTTTCAATATTGGGGTTGTATGGGAGGTATATACATTCTGAGCCAAAATATATATACTCTTCTATACCTACCACGCCTCTTTATAGGCGTTACAGACTTCGTGACAAAATTAATATACCTCTTACGCAGTACGCTTGGGGGTTTACATATATTCTCAATAATTTCAAAATATACATTCACGTGATAAATAGATCTATCAGATGGGGATAACTTTATTAAGATCTGAGTGGAGAAATCAACGATATTCACAATTATTTGCGCCTGGTGACCGTTAACTTGACCGAAATCGTTTTAACCGACCAATTTTATTTGGGGCTATAATTTTGTTGTAATTTTCGTCTCACTTTCATGATAGCATAAAGTTTTTAAAATTCACATGAACTTGGATGGCCCAAAAAACACGAAAAGTATGGTATATTTTTGGCGTTTTACTATTTATATTCAAGTAACTTGAAGGGAGATGGGCACTAAGAAGCAATAACATAAAACTATTTGACTTTATAAAGTCAAAAGATAAAGATAAAGATATATCTAGTATTGATTTATACGTTTTGAATTATTTAATAAATAGCATTTGTCAATCATTCATATTATGTGAGAATTATATTTACGAAATTTCTAACGAAATGGCATTAGAAAAATAGAAAACTAATTCTCATAAACATGAGTCATTTTATGTGGACCTTTGCGTCACTCTTTGTAAAATCCTGTGAACGCCCATGATCATGAACGAGGTCATGGAAACACTTTATTTAGAAACACTAAATTTTAGAAACACTTCTTTCCGTATTCTTCGATAAATAGTTTACATTTCGCTTATTTGCTGCTTTATTGCTGTGATTGACGTATCAAATTGATTTTCTTCAAGTCTTGACAAGCATAGTACATAGTTGTAAACACACAACCCAAGAAATCAAAATTTTATCATTTAAGTTTTTGTAGTTATTTTCTCTGTTCTGTATTGTGCCATGATATAATGACTTCAAGGTCTTATTGACATTTCTGTTGGAAACGGACTTCTGTCAAAAAATATAACAAGAAAGAGAACGCTTAATTATGAACAATTAATTTTCACTGGTCACATTCAGCGTACTCAACAGTTGGCAACTGTTAAGTTAAAACTTGATGCACATAAATATGAAGTTGCGCATTAAAATGCATTTACAAAGCATACAAAGCTTGACATTTCATAAATTTGACAAATTTTCTGAAACTTCAATACCGATAACAACGCTACCCGATGTGTTGATGTTACAACAGTTACAACGCATATAACAACGAACTGCTGTTTTTGACAAGAGTTCGTTTACTTTTAGCTGAGAGAATCAACACTTGTCAATACTACGTGGCAGAATTATTAAATCATGGTATTGTGCGTTTTGAAAAACTTATAAATTTTCGCCTCTCATACAAAATTGCTACATTTGAGTTGTTTCTCTTATGTAGTTAAGATGCAATATAATTGTCATGTGTTAACAATTAAATTGTTGTCATACGAGATGGGCAAAATAATTGCAAATTTCGTAAATAACAACGTCAAGTAGCTTGTTGAAGTCCTTGTCAAGTCCACATACCTTGAGTTTCACAGGAAAGAAGCCATTATAAAATGTTAAAGAATGTAGATGAGTGACTAAACTTCAAGCATCTGATCAAAATTGTCTTTAGTACACTATATTTTTAAAAAAACTGAATTTTGATGATTTTGGCTTTTATAGAAATGAAAGGACATTCTGTAGAATACATACACATTATCAAAAAAAATGTTGGTATGAGTTTATAAACAAAAAACTATATGTTTGTATGTATGTATACATATTCAGTGCATCACGAAAACTTTCTTCATCTTCAAACAAAAAGTTAAGTTTTTCCTTTTATCTTTCTACAAGAATAACAAACACACATCCACCACCCATTCCAACCATCCATAACCGAAGACAATTTTGATACCAGCTGACCAGCCCACCACTAACAACTGGCACACCAACCGGCCTGGCCACAAGAAGAAAAAAAAAATATAAATAAAAAAACAAAATCAATATTCACTAAATAAAAACTTTTTCCAATAACCAAAAATGTCCCTTTAATAGTCATTGTCATTGGTTTGCCTGACTTTTTATCCGATTTGATGCGTTTAAGACCAAGCATGCGCCTAAAAGGTGCACACATAAAATTTCATTACTATCGAAATGTTCGTGAACCTCAGAAAAAAAAGGATACAAAATATCCTAAAATCAATTACATGTTGACATTTTTATCAACTTGATTTTATCATGTTAACGCTTTTGTTTTTATATCCTTTTTGTTTCTCTCTTTTCTATTGTTACTGTTGTTTGGACAACGTGTGACAATCACTGCTTCAATACAGTCAGAACATGCTATGCTCAAAGAGGAACTGCTGTTGTTAATTTTTTTTGTTTTTTTTTTTTTGTAATTTTATGAACCCTTTTCTTATGTTGTTTTTTTTTTTTGTTTTGTCTGTGTGTGAAATAAAAAACATAAAATTCCAGCTGTACGAAATTGCTAAGCATACTTTTAGGTGAGTGAGCTTATGTTGTGCGTTAGCAATGAAGCCTTAAGAAGTTAAAGAATTTTTAATGCTAATGTAACTGTGCAGTTATGAAGGTTAAAAAAAAGTTGCTTACATTTCCTCATAATTTTTTTTTTTGAGCCTTATTGCTTGAATACTAAGTACATAAATTAATTGTTTTACATAAATAATAATAAGAACAAATAAAAGTAGCCTTAAAAGTTCTACAAATGAATACATTTACAATAAGTTAGTTATGTTTTTGAAGAAATAACTGTGTTTATAATTATCTGAAAAATATAAAATTTTTTTTATTTTCTTTAGAATAAATAATTGTACATTTCTGCATAATTATATTTTTCTATCAAAGCAAAAACACACTTCCAATTTTTTTCACTTAAACACCTTTTTAAATGATGTAAAAGTTTATTTTGAATGAACGTATTATAGCGTTATGCAAATAAAACAAAATAAAAAAAAAAAAACACAAACTTAAGCAATTGCATAATGAGAGAAGCGCTACAAAGTTGCTCAATTTCACGCCGTCTAAAACCAAACATAAACAAAAACTAACTAAGTAAGAAACACGGAAAATGCCTTAAAAATAACAGCTACAGCTGAACTAAAATAAAACTTTTCAACGTTTTACGCACGTTTTACTTCGCTATTACGTTGTTACCGACTCAGCTATGCAGACATTAAAAAGCAACAAAAAAAAAAAAAAAAAAACTATAACAAAATGTAAAACAAAACTTCTAGTCATACAGGAGCGGATATAAAGGATGACTGGTAGTTCTAAGGAAAAAGGGAAGTTCGACAAGAGAATCTTATTTGAATTGGCAGAATAGTAGCAAGAATTGAAGCGGTTGTTTCAATTAATTTAACAAGTCCACCAAGTGTAGCAGTTGCGCGTTAAACTCGTGTGTGTTGAGCTAAAGCAGTTATTTATTTGAAAGATATCTATATAATTAATAGGCTAAGGTTTTTTTGTGACTTCAACTCCTCCCAGACCAATGGACCGATTCTATCGATTTAGATGGCATTCAGGTTTAGGCTGTATATGTACAAACCACTTTTAAAAATTGTGATTTCACTTCAGGGGGTTCCCAACCTTTTAAAACAGAAATAAAATTTTTGTACAAAAATCCGTTATTTTATCGATTTGAAATTTAGTTTGAGAAGAGCTTATGAATTGATCGAATTTGAATTTGTTTCAAAACTAAAAATTTTTAACCAAAATTATCTTTTATGCATTCCTCAAATGTCAATTGTCCGAAAAATGCAGTTCAAAAATTAAAAATTCCACTTTCCGAGCAAACAAGTCAGTCAAATTTTAACAGTTTTCAAAAAAATTTTTTTTTGGGTTTTTTTGTGTTTTTTCATCTAAATGTGTCATAAATCGATGTTGTATTTCTGAAATATATCTTAGTATTATTTCTTAAATCTATATTTTAATGCATTTTTTTTTTAACATTAGTTATTTTTTATAGCTGGAAAAGTTAAGCTGCGATGTTTTCGAATAGTAATAATGTTTTTCTCAGTTGTTATATTAGTGTAAGTCCGTCTTCGTATTTTGACAGTTACATTAAAAAATTTTGTGTCAGATCAAACGTTTCAAGTCAAACCATTCAGATAATGATCTTTTATATCATTATTGAGGCTCAATATATCGTTATTCGTTATAACTTATTGAATAGAATATCATATACTGGGATGATATTTTGAGTGGAATAGTACTTTTTTGAGTACTATTGACTCTACAAAAGTACCCGAGTACCTTCTTGTCGAAAAAAGTACTCTGGTATATTAAAGAATATTACTTGAAATTTTGTCAAGAGTTAAAAAATCATTTTTGAAAATTAAGTCATAAACTTCTTGCCAAATTTCTCGCCCAGTCACGTTTTATTTGCCGTTGATTTTAGAAATGTTCCTAGAACAAGAACATTTTTTAAAAAAAAATCGAACATTTTCATTAAAAATCGCAATACCTTTGGTCAGGCTGCAAAGATTTGAAATTTTTGGATCAGATAGAAAGATCTTCTTCAGTATTACTTTCAACCATTTGTTTACTTGTAAATGCTACACCAGCTAATATTTTTACGGAAAACATGGTTTTTGGATGTTTTTCAAAATGGTTTAGCTCACTGGCGGCTATCGTTACAGCCAAAAAAAATGTTGTGCATTCGTCTTAGAATCGATCAAGGTTAATTTTATGTTCCCCAATAGAGGTTGAGGCACCCTTACATATATATATATATATAACGGATTCTGAAAGAAAGCCTGATTATTTATAAAATTTAAAAAAGTATTGGTTTTAATTTATATATTTATTCACTAATCATTACTTAATAAAAAGTACCCTAAAAATAAAAAAGTACTATTTGCCTTTGTAAAAAAGTACTCTCGAAAATGATCCGATATAATCACTGATCATATATTAAACGTCTATAATGTTTCTAACAATTAATTTTTATTGAATTGCTCGAATTCGGGCAACAGGTTTACTAGTATTTCTTAATATTAATATTTTCTTAATATATGGTTTGTACAAATATCTCTTATTTTCAACAAAATTACTTGGTATTATAACCAAAATTTGTATATATTGAATAAATATTGTTAAACAGACACCAACCAAATGCAATAAATTCAGGAAACAAAACTCTTTTCTCTGTGTAGAGGGGAAAAATCAGTCATTTTTTTCTTTAACTGTTCTGTGGTGATTCCAAACTGGATCTAACGTTTTTTCCACTTTCAATCGACTGTATTTGGATCATATTTTTAATGTAATTGCAATTTTAGCACGGGGAATAATTTTTATATCACTTTTTTTATACCCTAAACCTGAAAGGTCAGGGTATATTAACTTTGTGCAAACGTTTGTAACGCATAGAACGAAGCGAGTCCGGTATAGAAAAGTATATATATTCTTGTTCAGCGTCACCACGTGAGTCGAGCTTTCCATATCCGTCCGTCCGTCCGTCCGTCTGTCCGTCTGTGTGTTGTCCGTATACACAGGACAAGAAGAAAGAGTTGAGATAATTGGATGAAACTTGGTACACATGGTCACATGGACCCAAGGATATGCACTAATGAATATTTTTGGAATCCGCCCACGGACACGCCTACCTCCGGTACAACGCGAAAATTGAAAACTGCATAACTCAGCTCATAATTAGCCTACAACAATAAAATTTGGTATGTATGTGTTTTATATCAACACAAAAATGTCTTTGAAAAATGGACGTCATCCGCCTACGTACATGCCCACCTCCCATACAACCCAAAAATTGAAAACGCAATAAATAAGCCTCTGTTTAACCCACAGAGCTAAAATTTGACACATATGTTTTTTGTAACAAAACAAAGATAGTTTTGAAAAGTGGACATCATCCGCCCACGGACACGTCTACCTCCCATACAACGCGAAAATTGAAAACGCAATAAATAAGCCTCTGTTTAACCCACAGAGCTAAAATTTGGCACATATGTTTTTTGTAACTAAACAAAGATAGTTTTGAAAAGTGGACATCATCCGCCCACGGACACGCATACCTCCCATACAACGCGAAAATTGAAAACTGCTTAACTCAGCTCATAATTAGCCAACTACAATAAAATTTGATTTGTATGTGTTTTATACAAACACAAAGATGTTTTCGAAAAATGGACGTCATCCGCTCACGGACACGCCCACCTCCCATACAACCCAAAAAGTTTTAAACTCAATAAATAAGGTTATGTTTGTCATAGAGAAATTGATTTTGGTATTCATGTATTTTATACCAAAACTAAGGTGTGTTCAAAAATTGGGAGTTATCCGTCCATGAATCCGCCCATCTCCCATAGCGAAAGCACAATAAAGGCATTAACTGTGAGCTACAGGAATAAAGCTTGGTATGTGTAAATTTTTCATCAACATTTAAATGCATATTATATATAGGCTTCATCCGCCCTTGGAGACGCCCATTTACAATAAAAATTTTTTGTTTTTGAAAAGTGGGTTTAGGGTATTTCATAGTTGGCCTAGACCGACTTTAGACTTTCTTTACTTGTTTTCTTTAAAATTAAATTTTTGAAAAAAATATCAATTTTTATCTGCAAAACGATTAAGTTTCACCAATAAAAAAAGACTATTCCAGTTTTTATACCCTAAACCTGAAAGGTCAGGGTATATTAACTTTGTGCAAACGTTTGTAACGCATAGAACGAAGCGAGTCCGGTATAGAAAAGTATCTATGGAGGAATCGTGTGTGTTTTATATCAACACAAAGATGTCTTTGAAAAATGCACGTCATTCGCTCATGAACACGCCCACCTCCCATACAACCCAAAAATTGAAAACGCAATAAATAAGCCTCTGTTTAACCTACACAGCTAAAATTTGGCACGTATGTTTTTTATAACAAAAAAAAGATCGCTTTGAAAAATGGACATCGTCCGCCCACGGACACGTCTACTTCCCATACAACGCGAAAATTGAAAACTGCATAGCTCAGCTCATAATTAGCCTACAACAATAAAATTTGATATGTATGTGTTTTATACCTACACAAAGATGTTTTCGAAAAATGGGTTTTATCTGCGCACGGACACGCCCACCTCCCATACAACCCAAAAATTGAAAACACATTAAATAAGCCTCTGTTTAACCTACAGAGCTAAAATTTGGCACGTATGTTTTTTATGACAAGACAAAGATGGTTTGGAAAAATGGACTTCATCCGCCCACGGACACGCCCATTTACAATAAATTTTTTTTTTTTTTTTAAAAGTGGGTTTAGGGTATTTCATAGTCGGCTTAGACCGACTTTAGACTTTCTTTACTTGTTTTTTGCTCAGGTCATCTTTTTTTTTAACCTTTCGAAAAGACTTTCTAAAACTTTCTTGTAACTTTTTTCGAAAACCATCAATGAACAACCTACAAAATTTTTTGATTTTATTTCTTTCGTTATTTTACATCCAAAAACGTTTTCATATTCTAAAATATTGTATTTTTAGGGATTTTATTCAAAAAGTTACGTTGGCTACCCTCGTGTGTCGTTTTTGACACATATGGCAACTTCACATGTTTTTGGTGGGAAAATTAACATTTACTTTGCTTTTAGTGCTAAACAGACAAAATAATGAAAAACTTGATTGTGCAAAGTGCTTGTTTTCAGTAAAAAAATAAAAATGTCTAAGCCAAGATATATTTCGAATGAAGAAATTGAGGAATTGCTTAACGCAAGCGATAGCAATGCTAATTTTTCTGTAGGCAGCGATGAAGAGTATGAACCTGATGAAGAGGTTCCTGTAGTGGAATTCCCAAACATAACGAAATGAAAAAATTTTCATTTTCTATTACAGTGGCACGCACAATGACCGATATCGACAACGATTATTGTCGTTAACTTCTTGGGAATTCCACTACTGATCTTGACGATGACTTGTTTTCTCCCGATACTGATTCGGATATTGAAGAAAATGATACACCAGCCAAATAAACGATTACGATTGTGTCAGTGAAAATATTTCAAAAGATGGTATGGAAATCAGAACGATTTCAAAATGAAATGAAAATGGTTCATAATGAAAATGTTATTGTTCTTCATCCTGGCACTACAAGATATGCGAAAGTTCGTGTTGATGATATCAAAGGTGCATTTCTACTGTTTTTCCCGCAACATATCGAAAATATTATTCTAAATCATTCTAATGCCTTTGCTAGAGCTAAGTATGGTGAAAACTATTTAAAAATCAATTCAAATCTGTTGCAGGCATATGTTGGTGTTTTGATATTGGTTGACGTTTACATGTAGATTTTAAGTGCTATTGTTTTTCAAATAAACTTATTATGTTTTGGATTCCAGATCAAAAAATGAAACCATAACTGGCGAATGTGGTCGTCTAGTATTCAGAGCAACAATGTCAAAGAAAACGTTTGCATATGTGAATCAAGTTATTCGATTTGACGATGCAATTGGTAGAAGACAACAGCGGTCATCAGATAAATTTGCTCCCATTCGCGACTTATTCGAAAAGTGGGCTGGTTTATTTTCAATCAAAAATGAATATCATGAGTAAATTTTTTTTCAAATATTTCTACTGATGTGCCTTTGACATCTACATGTCCACATCCACAAAAAAAACAAAAGTGTCCCACCAGCATTAAAGATATAGAAAGATGTCATCTTTGCTACGGGAGTAAATCTGACTCCAAAAACAATTTATGTGGAAATATTTGTTGCTTCTGTGCAAAATCTGCTTGCAAGAAGAACCACAATCAAAATGTCTGTGTAAAGTGTGTTGAAGAAAAGCTGCTGTGAATTCAATAATATTTCAGAAATTTGTATTTTTTCCAATTTTTTTTTGCATACATATATTTGGAAAAATTTACTTTAAATACATTTTTCCATCATTAATTTGGGTTCTTAAATTATTTAACAATAAAATTACTTTCACTCACAAAAATTTGGAAAATTTTCACAATAAAGCATTGAATTCTCATATGCGTCAAAATTGACACAAAAGGGGCGTGAATGTTATTTATTTTTAGGAGCAAATGAAGGTTAATATAGAAAACAAGTAAGGAAACTCTTAAGTCGGTCTAGCCCGACTATGGAATACCCTGAACCATCTTTAATTTTTAAATATATATTACAACAAATAGAGATTACTTATTATTTTTTTTTTAAAGCTTTGTTTTCATTTAAAGCTTAATACAGATTTTACTATTGTGGGTTAAACTACTGCACGCGGCTCAAATATAAACCTATTTATAGAGTTTTTACTGTAATGGCTGGTATGGCAGCTGAACTTGTTCGTGAGCTGATGACGACTTTTTTATGTACACATCTTAATTCTCATATAAAATATTCACATACCAAGCTTATCTTTAATAACTAATAGATAATAAACCTCTGCACGAGTACGCTTGAAATGCGTTTCAAGTCATTCGTTTGTGGTGCAAGCCTTTGCTATGTTATGTTGTCATCAATAAAATCAAGCATAATACTGCAGAGAGCATTCGTCGCTTGAGTAGAACAAGAACAAGCAAGAACCGAATCAATGTTATGCACGATTCGACAAAGATGAAAGCAATGACTGGAAAGTAATGTAAACAACAGCAGAACGCTTGGTGTCATGTGCAGTGTTCTTTAGTTTTTAGACATTAGGCGTTGCTAAGCATACAATTAATAATAAGTAGCAACAATGCAGACATAAACTTCGATTAATATATTTATAAGTTAACAAATGACGTACAAAAAGGAATGCAAAAAGCAAGCTAGCTTCGCCAAGGTTCTGCTGTGCTTCGTTTTTTTCTTTAAAACGCACTACATCATGTTCTGTTAAAGCAAACAGCGAACGTGGTTTTGTTTGAAGCCGATGAATGCTCTGCAGTATTCGTTTGTTGTCATTAAATGAATTGGATAACCTATGCTTGACTAACAGAGTTCTGTTAAGCTCTGAACTCTGCACTGTTGGTTCTGCTGTTGTAGAAAAAACGAGTGCATTCGTGCAAAGCTTTAATAGATAAACCTCTCTATAGACTATTGGCTATTGTGTATTTTATGGGAGGTGGGTGTGTTTGTTGGCGGACGAACTCCATTTTTATATTACCACGTGTACTGCCTGCCTAAGGGGTATATTAATTTTGTGACGACGTGTGTAATACCTATAAGGAGGCGTGGTAGGTATAGAAAAGTATATACATTCTTGATCAGCATCACCACCTGAGTTGATTTAGCCATGTCCGTCTGTCTGTCCGTCCATCTATCCGTCTGTCGGATAGTGCAACCCCAAAATTGAAAACTTTATATAAAGTCTTAAGTTTAAGTTGCAGGAAAACAATTTGATATGTATGTATTTTAAACGTCATAAAAAAAGTAAAATCATTTAAAATCTCATACAAAAAGCGTTCCAATTAAAGGTCTCTTTACCCTTAAGAATCGGTCGTGGGTGTATTTGAACTTCGGCCAAGTCGAAGATATGCCTTACTAGTTGTAACTCATCTTGGTTTTGATATAAAATACATACCAGTTGAATTTTTTTCCTGTAGGTTAAATATAAGCCTCTCTACAGAGTTTTCAATTTTTGGGGTTATATAGGAGGTAGGCGAGTTTGTTGGAGGATCACGCCGTTTTTGAGAATGTCTTAGCTTTTGTACAAAATACATATATATTAAATTTAATTTCTGTAGCCTTAATAATACAGTGTTTTCAACTTTTTGGTTGTATGGGCGGTAGGTGTACCCGTTGGCTTAAATATTTGATAGTGCAGATCTTTGGGTCCATGTGAATATGGGTACCTACCAAGTTTCATGCAATTATCTCAACACCATTTTCTAATCCTGTCTTTACGGACAACACATATACGGACAGATGGACGGACGGACAGACAAACCGACATGGCTAAATCAACTCAGGTGGTGATGCTAAGCAGTTTTAGAAAGCGGGGTGTAGAAAGAGTTAATAAACCCCTTACGCAATATTATTTTTCCCTTATTTGGAAAAAATATACAATAACTAGCGGATGTAACCCGATGTTACTCGGGGTTGTGCCTCGAACAGAGAAAAAGAACGATTTTTAAAACTACTCTCATTTTAACATTTTTTTAAATTATCACTTAAATTTTTAAATATTTTAAATTATCATTATTTGGGGTTTTGTCCCCTCCCTCCGTCGAAAGTGTTTAGTCAAAATTTGTTAAAAATGTACCTGCCGGACATGATTACAAAAAAATGATATCTTCAACGTCTCGATCTGACGCCTGGTTTCTGAGGAATATGTTCACCTTATTTTAAAAAAAGTAATTTCGAGAAAAATGTGGTTAAAGTTTTTCTAAGCACGCTTTTATTATTCAATTTTATCTCAAAAACATTCCAATTTTAAAAAATCCTTTCAAGGGCTGAACCTTAAATGTCAGGATATATTAACTTTGTGTTAACGTTTGTAGCGCCTAGAAATTTACGCGAGCCCGGTAAAGAAAAGTATATCAATTCTTGATTAGCGTAACCTCATGAGTCGCTATCCATGTCCGTCCGTCCGTCTGTGTGGTGTCCGTAAACACAGGATAAGAAGGAGTTGAGATAATTGGATGAAACCCGGTACATATAGTCACATCAGCTCAAGGATCCGCACTATTGAATATTTTTGGAATCCGCCTACGGACACGCTCACCTCCTATACAACCCAAAAGAGTAAGATTGAGGGTATTTCATAGTTGGGCTAGACCGAATTTAGACTTTATTTACTTGTTGAAGTGAAACTTCTTTAGCCGCGTATACAACATACGGCGAACGAAACGGGTAGTAAAACCGATAAAACGAATGAAACTTCGACGAATTGAGGTGAATTTTAGTCCATTTAGGTGAATTTAGTTGAAATTAGGTGTTCGAAACACCTTAAAAATTCGAAGTAAAAAAATCGAATAAGATTATCTGAGGTCACAGACGGGTTATTGACCATTTCATGGATTCCATGAATCATTTGGACAAAAATTGATCTATGGCCAATCGGGTGCAATGGGATTAGCAGAGGTCACAAGAGGGTCATATGCACTTATATGGATTCCATGGAGCACTTAGACAAATATGAATGATTCTATGGCCAATCGGATGCAATGGGATTATCTGAGGTCACAGACGGGTCATTGGTAATTTCATGGATTACATGGATCATTTGGACAAAAATGGATGATTCTTTGACCAATCAGATGAAATGGGATTGCCAGAGGTGGGTCATTTGAACTTTTATGGATTCCATGGAGCATTTTGACCAAAATGGCTGATTCAATGGTCAATCGTATGCAATGGATTTTCTGAGGTCATTCGCCGGTGGCCATTGAAACTTTAAAGGTTTCCACTTTTAAATAAATTTTTTTTACAAGACGAACTCAATTTATATTAATGATGATAATAAATGGGTTCATTACGATAACCCTTAGTGCTAAAAACCATACAGGCTGAGCTGCCCGGCCATACGCAAAAATCAACACCAAAGCCCAATATTCACAGTGACAAGGACCTTCTCTGTGTTTGATCTCTGTATTTGGTGGGGCCGTGGTGTAGGTACTATAGGGTGCTACAACTAGGTTAAACTATCACAAGGCCACTCTACCGAACTCAATTGATGTGTTTTAACCGAGTATTGAAGCAAAGCGTCCAGAGTGCGATCAAAGGCACAACAAGGTAGCTTAGCAATATTATAACGCTCGGCCACATATTACGCAGCCAGTCAAAACATACCTTGAAACGCTGAAATGGGAAGTCTTACACCTACTATTTGCTTTCTTTAACTTACTCTTCTCATGGCTTTATATGAAATGAGACTTTTTTAGTAAATTAAAAGCTCTCTACTTTTTAAAGTTTCACTTACACCGTGCGTGGCGGCCAAACACATATTTATTTTTAAAACGTACACTATGCGATCTCGCTCTGTAATCTGCTCATCTCATAACATAAAAACGAAAATGCCTATAATTTAGTGGTAGTTGTTATCGTCTGCTGGGCCTAATTTTATAAAAATTGACAAGCTGACGATTGTCACTTACAATTATATGTGCAAAAAATAGTTAATTGTTGCTCTAAGGTTTCAAAAAAGTTTACAAAAGTTGTAAACGGGAAAACAAGACAAAATTTCACAATTCGGTTTCAAAATATGTTATGACCGACGATTCCCCCTTCAATTGTCATAACTACATAAACCGCAGTTTTTTTAAGAAACAAAAACTGAGTGTACTGAAGTGTGCGATATTTATTCTTACACTCAACGTCAAAAACAAACATGAGTAGAATGGAGTTGAGTTATTTTTATTAATATGCTTTATTCATACCGATCAGAGTAAATTCGAGTGAAGCTGAGTTCACTTCACTCCGCTCTTTTTATTAATTCGTCCCAATGTCTTAATCGACTCATGTGATGAGCTAATGAAGAAAAATATATACTTTCATATACCTTCATATGGCCGTTACAAACGTTGTGACAAAGATAATATGTGCAGGCCAGTGGCGTACCGAGAGGTTAAGCCGCCCGGGGCGGATTCCCAATAATCCGCCCCTCTCATATACAATATACAAAAACATCTTTAATATTAATAAAGGGTTTTGTAGGCATTGTTTTCAAACATACACAGAGAAAAATAGTGCCACATAAAATCTACAATATTTCTGCTTAAAACGTATTTAGAACAAGAGGCATTATAGACGAAAGAGGAGAGGTATTTTTTGAGAAGAAATCTTAAAATATCTTGTTATCTTTATCTAAAATCATATTTTCAAGACATTTGAATAACAAGGGGCATGAAAGACGAAAGAGAAGAGGTATATTTTAAGAAGAAATCTTCTTGTTTTTCAGCATAAATCTTCTTAAATTTATTTATTTCTTATTTATTGATTTCCTGTAAAATCCATATTTTCAAGACTTTTTTTATGTGCTAGACTTCGTGTTTCGTTTATTCGTAATTTCTTATTAATTTATTCAATATTGAGAAGAAAAGCATATAATTTAGAAAACTTTGTAGCTTCGTTACATTCCTTCCGAAAAAAATCAAGAAGAAAACCTAGTAGCTGTATGAGATTTCTTCTTAAATTAAGTAATTTAAGAAGACAAAGCCAATAACTTTAAGAACATCTTCTTGGGTAAAAACCATAGAGAAATCTGTTTAACTTTGTTCTTCATTATTAGGTTTTTATGTGGCGATTTTTCTGTGTGTACACATAGAAGCTTTATCGAAAATCTTTAGAAAATAATCTTTTATTGTTGTCAAGTACCTTTATAAAAAAAATTCTAGTATACATATTATCAACCTAATTCTAATACTACGTAAGTCAAAATTATCTATTCTTCAAGGGGCGAAGAAAACTAATTCTTCCACCGCTTATTGAATCCTGTTTTAAGACTCGACTGAACTGTTTCTTCAAATAATCAAAAGCAGTAAAGAGCTTTTTTTGAAGGAGAATCAGAGATCCAAAATAACAGTTATTTATTTTTTTTAGGTCGAAAAAGTTCTTGAAATTTTGACAAATATTTTATACGTTTTATATACAATTATTTTCAATTTATATTTCTTACGTTACCTTATAACAGTTATAGGCGAGAAAAAATTTTTTACGTTGCTCATTAGGTCTTTTATTTTGAAAAAAATTTTTTTACGTTGCCTGGTAAGAGTTATTGTAGAGACAATTTCCATTACATACACTAAAAGCCACTTTATGACAATTTTCATTACATCCACCGCACACACAGCAAGAGCCACAATGAATATTGTGAAGGAAGCGCTTCCTGGTCGTGTAATCTCACGCTTTGGTGATTTGGCATCGTCAGAAAGATCAACCAATTTAATCATCCCAGACTTCTTTTTTTGAGGCTACTTGAAGTCGCAGGCTTATGCCAACAAGCCTCAGACTATCGAAAACCTTAAGGAGAATATTCGACAAGAATGCGAACAGTTATCACCGAAAATCGACAAAACGAGCACAAATGTGTATCCACACTTGCAACAGTCCCTTGAAGAATATCGCCTTTTCCACATAACACAAAATATTGTAATGGTTCAAATAAAGACTTTCTTCACTCAATATCATTTTTTTTTATTTACTAGAACAGATATTCAAAAACAAAATTGGATGATTAATTTTGCACCACCTTGTTCTTCACACTATTCATCGCTGACTAAAGACTCATCTGAATTTAACAGTGGTATGTTAGGGGAAACTTTTTCAAAAACATTTTTTGAACTATTTCAGTAACGAAATAGGAATATTTCAGTAACGAATATTTCAGTAACAGTAAGGTATTTCAGTAACGAACCTTCAATAATTTTAATTTATTCTTCCCTTGCTATTAAAATTGTTATTTTAGACATATCTATTTTGTAAAATGCTTAATTAAGCTTCAGTGCCGCCCCTATAATAATGCCGCCCGGGGCGGACCGCACCCCCCACCCGTCCACGGTACGCGGCTGGTGCAGGCAGTTCGTATGGAGGTTGTCAACTCGTTTTCATATGGCTTTCATGTATCAAATTGTTCCATAAATATTTTATTTAATATTCATATTAAACATATTTAATAACATCAAATTCTTCTTAATATGTTTTGTTTTTCTATTTATAAGCATTATTCCGCTCCTGATCTACTTTCATTGCAGCCAACGTAATATATTTAAGTCAATAGCTTATAAAAACTTTAAATCAAACTTAAAACAGCGCAGCACCCTTACAGAATATTATATCTAAATAATTTTATGAGTTGTTATGAAGAATCCGGAAGAGTTTTTAGCACGGCCACGTTAAGCGAAGCACACAATCTTGAAATGTAATAACGTCATGGCACTGCGTCCGTCAAGAGGTAAATTTACGTCGAGAAGGCAGCCGGCTGTATTAATATTTGAAAACTCAAGCAAGAAAAGATTTTCACTTAATTAGAATTTCAATAAAATGCAATAATAAAAGTTTAACCCAAGCAGAAGAAGATAAAGATGGCAAAACAGAACAGTAAGTTATTGCGTAAGGACGAAGTAGGGAAAAACAGCATCAGCAACAGTGTTGCGTGTAACAGAATGGTGCTCCATCAAATAACGTTAATGACATTATTTAATTTTTCGTAATACAGTTTGTTGAAAATAGTTAAAGTTTCAGTAAACAGTCGCAGTAGATAGACAGACAGCAAAGACAATGGATAAAGTGAGTGGAAGAGCAAGCAGACATAAAAAAATAAACTAAAGGCCAGCTGAAAGCTTTTAGGCTTCAAGGCTGCCAGCAACTTTTTTGCGTTTCAGTGATGGAAAATTTTTGCTCAAAATAAAATGAAAATTAAAACTTTCTGTTTGGTGAAAATTGAAATGGCTGTAGAAGGATGAAGAATGTAAATTAAAGTATAAAGAGCTGAAGAAGAAGAAAATGTTTACCTAGACACAGAGGGTGTAATAGAGATACCAACAACCTGCAGGACAACAACTGAAGGTAAAACAAAAAGTTTACATTTTTCGGCCAGAACTGAATACCAACAGACTGTGTCTGAAAGTAGCTAGCATCCTTCGAAAAGATGAGTTCCAAAAAACAACAACAATTTGTGCTTAACAGCACAGTTTTGTTTAATAAAAAGCTGGAATTAAATTGTTTTTATTGTTGCTTTTAAATGATTTAAGATCCTTAGAAACTTTTGACTAAGCAAAAGTGCTGCATTGTGTAAATTAACCTCTAAAACTGGTAGAAAAGATGAAAAGCTTGTAAGGATTATGTTTAATGCATCAAGAATCAAAGGATCACATGTTTTACTTCAAAATAACAGAGATCTTTTTGTAGCATCTGAAGCATTTATACAAAATTTGAAGTATCAAAATTCATTTTACTCTATGCTATGTTAAGAGCTGAATTAAAAAAAAAAGTGGAGTTCCAAGAGCCTTACCCTTTGGGTACATTTAAAAACTTAAAAGAACAAATATAAGAACAATACAAAATTTAAAAATGATCAGTATTAAATGGATGGTATAGTTTAATAAATTAAAAACGAAAAATGCAATTTATCTAGAATTCTCTTTGTGAGTTTTCTTGTATGCCTTTTCAATGAATATTTTCTATTGTTCATTATTAAAAGAGACCCGCATTCAAAATTAATTTTTTAATTACATTAACTTTATAGCCTTCACATATAAATTTTTCACACATAAGCTTTCATAATACTTACAAAGGTACGTCCATCGCGTTTAAGCTAAATCCGTGCTAATTACTTCAAAGCATTTTTTGTTTGTGTTTTTTTGTACCGCATTCCTCACATTCAAAACCTCTCAAAGAATACAGCAAAAAAAAAGATATTTTCAAGGCATAATTAGCAAAAATAATACTGACAACAACAAGCAGAAAGAAAAAACCATAATCCTTAAATATTAATTAATGTCGCTAAGAAACTGCTAAACTGTGTGCTAAACAACCACATACACTGAGAAAAATTTTGGTTAAAAAAAAAATTCGGCAGTAGAGACAAAAACACATGTAATGTAAATGTTATGTAAATGTAATGTAAATGTAATGTAAATGTAATGTAAATGTAATGTAAATGTAATGTAAATGTAATGTAAATGTAATGTAAATGTAATGTAAATGTAATGTAAATGTAATGTAAATGTAATGTAAATGTAATGTAAATGTAATGTAAATGTAATGTAAATGTAATGTAAATGTAATGTAAATGTAATGTAAATGTAATGTAAATGTAATGTAAATGTAATGTAAATGTAATGTAAATGTAATGTAAATGTAATGTAAATGTAATGTAAATGTAATGTAAATGTAATGTAAATGTAATGTAAATGTAATGTAAATGTAATGTAAATGTAATGTAAATGTAATGTAAATGTAATGTAAATGTAATGTAAATGTAATGTAAATGTAATGTAAATGTAATGTAAATGTAATGTAAATGTAATGTAAATGTAATGTAAATGTAATGTAAATGTAATGTAAATGTAATGTAAATGTAATGTAAATGTAATGTAAATGTAATGTAAATGTAATGTAAATGTAATGTAAATGTAATGTAAATGTAATGTAAATGTAATGTAAATGTAATGTAAATGTAATAATGTAAATGTAATGTAAATGTAATGTAAATGTAATGTAAATGTAATGTAAATGTAATGTAAATGTAATGTAAATGTAATGTAAATGTAATATAAATGTAATGTAAATGTAATGTAAATGTAATGTAAATGTAATGTAAATGTAATGTAAATGTAATGTAAATGTAATGTAAATGTAATGTAAATGTAATGTAAATGTAATGTAAATGTAATGTAAATGTAATGTAAATGTAATGTAAATGTAATGTAAATGTAATGTAAATGTAATGTAAATGTAATGTAAATGTAATGTAAATGTAATGTAAATGTAATGTAAATGTAATGTAAATGTAATGTAAATGTAATGTAAATGTAATGTAAATGTAATGTAAATGTAATGTAAATGTAATGTAAATGTAATGTAAATGTAATGTAAATGTAATGTAAATGTAATGTAAATGTAATGTAAATGTAATGTAAATGTAATGTAAATGTAATGTAAATGTAATGTAAATGTAATGTAAATGTAATGTAAATGTAATGTAAATGTAATGTAAATGTAATGTAAATGTAATGTAAATGTAATGTAAATGTAATGTAAATGTAATGTAAATGTAATGTAAATGTAATGTAAATGTAATGTAAATGTAATGTAAATGTAATGTAAAAGTAATGTTAATGTTTTAATATTTGGTTGAGTTTGATAATTTTTCTATGTGTAACAACGTTACAAGGGACTGAGAAGGAATATTTTATTTTTACCTTCCTGCTTACCCTGGCAATGCAAATAACTTGTGTTATGATTTACAATGTGGTTGTCATGTAAAGAATGTTAAGCAGGATGTAAGTAAATTAAGAAAAACTTGATAATTACGTTTTCAGAGGAAGTCGCTTCAAGCCAAACAAAAAAAAATCCTCGTATAATGCCGAAGTTAAACTCTATCGTTCACCGCTGACGCTGCAACTCTACACCACATTCATCACGTTGACACAACATGTGTTTTTGTCGAAACATACTCTATCCTGCCGTTGCATTTAATGATGCAGTTGCTAGCAGCTGCAATTTTATTTTTGCTAAGGAACCGAATTATTTGTTGCTATTTTTTAAGCATTGAAATAAACAAGAATCGATTTCATCGAATCAGAAGAGCTCAGATTAATCTATTTTTAATATGTTATGCGAAATACTCTTGTATACATATTTTAATATTGATTTAAAATTTAATATTTTATTATAAAATTTTAATAAACATAAGACAAAAAGGCGTTTTTCAAGTTGTTTCCATACTTCGACTGAATTTCTTTTCAACCCAACTAAGTACTGAACTTTAACGCACTTTACTTAGGAAATTTTTCCCTTTTCCCAGCCTATTGAGAATTTGTGCAAAGTTTCTTCAAAGCTCATTAAGAGCGCTGTAATGGTTTCCTCCCAAAGAAATATCTTCGATATCGATTCTCTCACTGCCAATACAAGAAACATTGAAAGTAAACCATGTGAGATCATTCAGCTTCAGCCTCAGCCTCTTACTGTTCGTCATCAACAACTTTGTCTTCGTGGTTCTTATGTGCTGAGCATGGAAAAGATTGAACTAATAGCCCATCCGCAATGACGAAAACGGGCGACGAGCGTCAAAAGTCACTTTTTTTTACATGTATTTCTTATATTACAAAATTTTGGAGACAATCGCGACGAAATTGTTGCCCGACATCAATTGTCGCTGTAGCCAGTTTCAATTTAATTCTAATTTGGCGACGACAAAAAGAAATTCAGCCATTGTTTACATTCGTGTTTTTTTCGTGTTGGCTGCTCGAGTGCTCGTTTCTAAGTTCAATTTATATATTTAGTTGCAAACTTTGATGTGAGTTTATTAAATAATAATATAATTTAATTAACATTCAATTCAATAACCTGAAAAAATATTGCTGATTAAAAATCTTGCCAATTATAAAAAAATAATTTCTTCGCTTTTGATTTTTATTTCGTTTTGAATAAAGCTTCATGTTTTTTGTTTTTGAGTTTGTACTTAGTTTCGAGTAATGTTAAAGATAATATCAACTTTTATCAAAAAACACAATTTCAACTAAAAAAATTTCTTGTAAATATCAAAAGCACTTTCTACTGAAGCTTGTGGTTGTCGCGCTTAAAAAATTCAAGCCTCCCGAAAATTTTCTACAACGACAGAGTGGAGACCTGTCGTTCGTCGCCCGTTGTCGTCATTGTGGATGGGCTATTAGCTTTGACAACGACTTTGCCCCAAAATCAATGATACAACTAGTAAGCTATATCTTCGACTTGGCCGAAGTAAAAATACCCCCACGGCCGATTCTTAAGGTTGGAAGAATCTTAAATTGGAGAGCTTTTTGGCTATTTTATAAAGTTTTAAATTTTGGGGTTGTATGGGAGGTGGGCGTGTTAATTGGTGGATGACACCCATTTTTATAACACACCTCAGTTTTGACATTAAATACGCAAATACCGAGTTTCCATCTTGTAACTTTAATATTAGCCTCTTTATAGATTGTTCAATTTTGGCGTTGTATGGGAGGTGGGCGTGTTAGTGGGTGGATGACGCCCATTTTTCTAACACACCTCATATTTGACATTAAAAAAAAACAAATACCGAGTTTCCGTCTTGTACCTTTAATATTAGCCTCTTTATAGATATTTCAATTTTGGGGTTGTATGGGAGGTGGGCGTGTTAGTAGGTGGATAAAGCCCATTTTTCTATGACATCTTAGTCTTGACATAGAATATACACATACCAAATTTCAGTATTGTAGCTTTAATATTAGCTTCTTTGCAGAGTTTTCAATTTTGGGGTTGTATGGGAGGTAGGCGTGGTTTTCATCCGATTTAGCCCATTCTCGGACTTAACCTTAGTTTTTTAAAAAAAAACTTAAATATCGAATATCATTACGATTGCTTCAAAATTACGGCTGTAATCGTGTCGACAGACAGACGGACAGACTGACAGACAGACGGACATGGCTAAATCAACTCAGGTGGTGATGCTGATCAAGAATATATATACTTTTCCATACCTACCACGCCTCCTTTTGGGTGTTACGCACGTCGTGACAAAATTAATATACCCCTTACGCAGTACGCGTGGGGGTATAACAAGCTCAATTATATTCAGAAAGAAACACTCTTTGAAGAAATTTATTTATAAAAACATTTCTCACTGACAGGCACGCACCCAGGAATAAATTTTGGGGGGTTTTATTTTCTGACTTATTTAAATTTGTTATTCATTAAATAACGTTAAGAAAAAATGTCTATTTTTCTCTTATTTTGGACCATTGCACTTGAAATGTTCTAAATATTATTTTCTAGACTCCTACGAACACTTAATAGAGGTAGACCCAGTGGCGTAGCGAGGGGGGGCAGGGGGTGTCATCATGCCCCGGGCGCCACTCGCAGAGGGGCGCCAAATCATTCTCAAGACAAACAAAATTTTGCAAAAAAATTTGTTTTAATTAATTAATTAATTCAATAATTAAGTTAGCCAACTGTAGGGTACAATGCTATGATAATGCTGCCCTTATGTCAAATCACATATCTGGCGTTCAACAAAGAATAATAGAAAAAAATTTTGATAACCACACATTAAATTTAGTAGGAGTTACTACAGCTAACCAAGATTCAATCTTTGTATCATGTTTTGGAATTATTGATAACATACGTCTCTTTTTCTCACGTTTAACATTACGATGGAAATTTTTAAAAAATGCTTTAAAAAACCTGTTAAAGAAGCTGTAACACGATGGATCGCCAGAGCGCAAGCAGTTAGCGTTATTGTCGAGGGACTGGAAGAATACGTAGAACTATAAGAAAAATTAACAGAGGAATATACTGCACACCAGTAATGCTGCAATCTTTATCTTAAACCGGATTAAATATCATAACTTTAGTCGATTTCTGGCTTGAACTCTAAGAGAATTGACCGTGTGCAGCTCAGATTACAAGGTCCTAAAATTAAGTTTAAAGAAGCGTTCCATGATCTCAAATTATTGGCGACTGAACTTGCAGAAATTCGTAACGAGATATGTAAAAAAGTTATCGAAAAGGCTAAAAATCTTTGTAAAAAATGGAGAATCGATACAACAATCCGTATAAAATGTCGCCGACAAATGCGCGGAGAATTGACTGGAGATATGGCCTTTCCGCAGAAAGCGAAAAATCTGGCGGTATGAAAAGCGTTATTGATCGTCTGCATCAGGAAATAAGTTCGCAATTTACACGACTAAGGGACCTTAATTCCAAATTTTGGTATTTACTGGACGTTAAAAATTTATTAAGTAAGGATAATCCGTACAACGATCTTGAAAAGAATTGTAAAAATTTGAGTGAGTTTTATAATACAGATTTAAATGAAACAGAACTTCCATTTAAAGAACAAGATGTTTTTCCAAACCTGAAAGTAGCACTTCAAATACTTATTACTATTTCAGTATCAGTGTATCAATCAGTGTAAAATTAATAAAATGTGTAAAATACAGTACAATGTCGAATTTTAGCGTCTTCACTCAAATGCATCTCCTGACCGTATTTTTGCACGCATTTCTTTCGGCAGTAGCTTATATTCTCCACTAAAAATGAAAATAGTTTTCGATTTTCGTTTTTATAGTTTCGAATTATGATAACGCAAAAACTACTCATCCAAATGTAAAAATTTGTTGAACAAACATGAAGAAAATTAGAAATTTAATTTTATTCGGCTTAGCGTGATTATTAGTATTGAACAAGTAGTGTTCAATATATATTTCAACATATGCGACTATATTTGAAAAAAGTGAGAAAAACTTTAAAAATCTTATAAATCTTATAAAATCTTTAAAAAACACGTAAATCCTAGTACTCTGTCCGTTTGCGTGAAATTTCACTCGCAACATTCATTTTTTTTGCGTGAAAATTCTGACAGATATTTTGTTGTGAAGAAATTGAAAATTTTGAGAAAGTCATGCTTTACTTCTCAAAATAGACCAGCCTTATTCATACAAAAATTCAATATATTTTTAGTTCGTGTTTATAAGAGTAGAATAGAGTTAAAATATCGAATGTAACATGATCAGTTCGATGCAATTGATGTCAAAATTAAATATAGTAAAATTTACTTAATTGAAATAAAAAAATATAAACTTTATTATTACAGTTAGCGAGTAGTTAAGCAAGCAACAGTTATCTTTAACGAACTGTCAAAGTTAGGAATAAACATTGCTAGCAAAGATGTTATGGATACGAGTTAACAGGTGAGGTAGTTAAGGGCCAGTTAACGATAACCACAAGTTTCTTTAACGCGTTTGGGAATTCTACTGATGTTGATGCTCCACGAAAAAAATAATTTAAAAGTGAAGTGGCTGAATACTTGGAAAAAAATAAGACAGTCATCACTGAACAATCCAAAAGAATCAAAGCTGTAGTTGTTACCAGAATTGCTTTTATTGTTCTGTTCTCTTCATGTCCTTTTATTTCTTTGGCTTATGATAGTCCTGTTTCTGATGTTTGAACTACTTTTTTTTTATTAAAACCAATTTAAAAATAAATTAAAAAAACTTTTAAATGTATTGGTAACATCTCGATGTTACTCGATCTTTGTACTCGTACAACTAACATTTGTCAAAAGTACCCCAATCAAACATGTCAAATGTACCCAAATGCTCTCGGCTTTTTTTTTTATATTTTTTTTAGTTTATATTTAGTTTAATTGAAATTCACTTATATTTTCAAAACCATTAAAAGTTTTTACCTTTTGATTAACTTTTATAACTCGGGCAGGAAGTCTTTACGTATCAGTGCCGGAAAATAACAGATACGCGCGCAAAAACACAAAAACTTTTCTGTTACTTTTCTTCATGTAATGCAAGAATCTTCAAACTTCGTGACGATTACTGAAATACAATGGTGCAAAATTTATAAAACACATAATTGAAAAATAACGGTTCGTTCATACCGAAAACGTCATAGTCAAATGTGCCCCAAAGTCAAGGGTACCCCAGTTTACCTTACTAGGCTTAACTATAAAAACTTTTTTTACGATTTTCGTGTGAAGAGACCCTAAATCGATAACAAAATATAATGAACTATCGTGTACAGAACCTTTTTCTGATTTTAATGAATAGTGTTATTTGTATTAATGTAATCTAATAAGTTAATTATAGTTAGTTGTACTAAATATTAAAAAATATATATAATATATCATAATTTTTTTCATTATTTCATTGGGGGCGCCAACAAATTATTTTGCCCCGGGCGCCAGTTATGCTCGCTACGCCACTGGGTAGACCACATATTAACCCAGTCTACCCAGTTTTATTAACCCATTTCTGCCTGAAACCAGATCCGCTCACACGATTTTGATAAAATTTCATACACGATTGTATGATCAATTGATTCAAAATTATCAAAAACAAATATTCAGCTCCATACCTCAATGCGTTCCTGAAATATTCATTGGGTATTTTTCAACCCAATTGGCCATCGTGATAACTTTTCTTTGAATTTTTTTAAAATAATTGCAATGCGTATTTAACGACAAAACTGCTAATTAAAATCTGTACCGATTATTTTTGGTGACCGTGGCATGTAGGTTAAGCGTGTGGCTTAGCATGCCCGAAGCCCGAGTTCGATCCCCAGTCGCGGCAAAAGTTTTTTTCAATAAAAAAATTTTTCTACTCGATCAACACCTCTCTGCAGCACCTCAGCAGCACACCTCAGAGAGTAAATAATGCCATGTAAAGCTTCTTCAGAACATGAACTTTAGCCGTTCGGAGTTGGCATACAACATGTAGGTCCAGTTCTTGGTTAATTGTGTACAAACATTTAATAACACACACAACACAATTGATCATTAGAAGCTCGGTCAAAGTCCTTTCAAGGGCTACTTTTGGTGCTGGAGGGCAAAATTAAAAACTGAACGGCTGATTTGGTAGAATAATACTCAAATCAGTTAATTTCTTATTAATTTATTATTAATAATGCGATCGAGCGATAAATTGTAAGTATTTTATTCAAATTTTAATCTAAGTATTTTAATTCAAATCTTTTAATTTTTAATAATTTTGGCTTATACATTTTATTTTCATTCTTTGGGTGGGGGGTGGTGTGTTTAACCCCCAAAACCCCCCAGCGTTCGCCCCTGCTCACTTAACGCCTTACTCATCTGTCAACTGTTTTGGTACAAGCTATATGTTATTTTAAAACGTGTTAAATGATTCAGCTTCTCATAAAGGTATAACACTCAAAAATTATTGTTGATATTTATCTCACGAAAAGACGAATTGGTCAAAAAATTCGAGAAATCGAGAACTATGTAAATTTACATGTTTTAACTCAACTTCAAAAGGTTAATGTTCTTGTTCTCAAGAGGCATTTTGTACTCTTTGAGGTTTACCATTTTCGGCAGAAAGGTAACGGCTGATTAGTAAAATTTATTTCTATTGAAAAAACTTTCTGTCAGATGAGTGGATTGAATTCAGGCTACTGCAGTTTGTTGGCTCGCACGCCACACACTTACCACGCACGGCCATGGTTACCGCAATTCGTCGTTTACATTTAATTTAATTCACGGAAAGTAATACAATGGAACTACTTAATCTTTACAAGCACGAAATTAATTAGTTAGAGAATAATATATTAAAAAAGAATCTTGATTCTAAGTTAATATTACATAAGTTTTTCCATGGTAAAGAATTAAAAAGCAAACAGTTTTTCATATTAAAACTTGATTGGAATTTAAAGTCTCTTAAGCCCATTAACCTGTTGCAAATTTCCTGATTTTCTGCTTGCCTGCTTGTTTGTCTAACGGTTTTCTTTTCAATTGCTTTTACGCGGCATAACAATTAAGAAAAACTTGCTGTTGTTGCTTGTTTTCCACACAATTGCTTTTTAACGTTACACCTTCGTACGTCACAAAGTAACTCCGCGCACTCACTCAAAGATTTACATGTAATCGCTTCTATGCATCAGTCGTTGTGCAGTTAAGTAGCAAGGATTTTAGTTTGCTAACTATTTAAAGTAACTCTATGCTTCTCTTTCTAAATTAATGTGAAGGATGTAAAACTTTTTCTTTTATTGCACTTATTAGAGTGAACTTTTGCGACAACAACAAAAACAATGTAAGTGCTTGTTTTTTCCCGGTGCACAGGGTATGTTTGGCGAAGCAGTCCTTGTATGTTCTATTGTTTAGCAAAAAGACACGAAGTCACGTGTTAATGTTCGTTTAATTTGTCTTGTTGCCCTGGAGCATCTAAAAAGGAGTTTTTATATATTATTTTGTCTCAATATGTATTAAATTTGCTTGTTTCAGTGCTTATTACAAAAGCAACAAATCGACTTCATTCTTTGACTTGCTTGCTGGAATGACTCTTAGACTGGACTGGATTTTAATGTCTTAATAAATGATAGACATGACCTTCTTTTAATAGACTTCTTTATATTTATTT
Source organism: Tetanocera ferruginea (assembly GCA_958299015.1). NCBI lineage: Eukaryota > Metazoa > Arthropoda > Insecta > Diptera > Sciomyzidae > Tetanocera > Tetanocera ferruginea. Next base: position 79,391,859 of record OY282642.1, read on the forward strand.
TAATTGAAAGAAAAATATTAATAATCTGATTTAGAAATATCCAATGGATATAATAATATATTTATTAAAAAACAAAATGCGAGAAATATGAAATGTTTGAGATATGAGCAAATAATTTTTTTTTCAAAAAGTTGGCAACTATTTTATAAAATGTGAAAAGAAATAATTTTTATTTATTTTTGATTGTCACTTATTGAAAATTTGTTCTTAACGCTCTGTCAAAATTGGAAATTCAGATGGGTTGGCGTTAGCGCGTTGTGTATTTCGGTATGCTTCATACAAAACATTTGAACATGAGAAAATTTTGACAGTTAAACAAGGCTAACGCTCCAACTTAGGTATGACTGTAATGATACATTATTTACAAAAATAGGGGTAACAGATGATAGAGTCATGATTTACTATAAATGACCCCATTTTCAAAATTTTTACTTTTATCAAAAATTGGTATCTCCATAACTTTTGAAGAAATGGCGACAAACAAAAAACAAATAATTAATATTCTTATAAGTGGAGAAGGAACCGATAGCTAAATGTCAAACAAATCGAAGAGCATGAAGCCAATCACGACTTGCATTGGGAGTGAAATGGCCCATGTCATAAATTTAAGTTTTTTTTTGAGCCACACATTAGAAAAAAATTTCAAATTTTTCAAGTTATGCATACAAAACAAATAAGAAAAAAACATAGCTGAAATTTTTGGTTAACCCCAAAAAAAAGTTTAGATCTGTTCAGTTGGTGGCTTCAACTGCCAACGCAGTGGATGTCAACGCTTTTTTTTATCACATTCAATTCAGTCCTAAAGGTTGTTAACTTAACATTTTGAAATGTACATTATTGCAAAATATTTTTTAATTTGAAATATAAATAAAATAAACAAGTAAAGAAAGTCTAAAGTCCGTCAAGGCTGACTATGAAATACCCTAAACCCACTTTTCAAAATCAAAAAATTTTTATTGTAAATGGGCGTGTCTGTGGGCGGATGAATCCCATATTTTATATGCATTTAAATGTTTATGAAAAATTTACACATACCAAGTTTTATTCCTGTAGCTCACAGTTAATGCTTTATTGTGCTTTCCCTATGGGAGGTGGGCGTGTTCATGGACGGATTACTTCCAATTTTTGAACACACTTTAGTTTTGGTATAAAATACATGCATACCAAATTTAATTTCTCTATGACAAACTTAACCTTATTTATTGAGTTTAAAACTTTTTGTTGTTGTATGGGAAATAGGCGTGTCCGTAAGCGGATGACGTCCATTTTTCAAAACCATCTTTGTCTTGTCATAAAAAACATACGTGCCAAATTTTAGCTCTGTAGGTAAAACAGAGGTTTATTTATTGCGTTTTCAATTTTTGGGTTGTATCAGAGGTGGGCGTGTCTGTGAGCGGATAGCGTCCATTTTTCGAAGACATCTTTGTGTTGATAAAAAAAAACACATACACACCAAATTTGATTGTTGTAGGCTTATTATGAGCTGAGTTATGCAGTTTTACATTTTTGCGTTGTATGGGAGGTAGGCGTGTCCGTGGGCGGATGATGTCCACTTTTCAAACCTGTCTTTGTTTTGTTACAAACAGAGGCTTATTTATTGCATTTTCAATTTTTGGGTTGTATGGGAGGTGGGCGTGTCTGTGAGCGGATGACATCCATTTTTCGAAGACATCTTTGTGTTGATATGAAACACATACACACCACATTTTATTGTTGTAGGCTAATTATGAGCTGAGGTATACAGTTTTACATTTTTGCATTGTCTGGGAGGTAGGCGTGTCCATGGGAGGATTCCAAAAATATTCAATTGTGCAGACCCTTGGGTCCATGTGACCATGTGTACCAAGTTTCATCCAATTATCTCAACTCCTTCTTCTTATCCTGTGTATACGGACAACACACAGACGGACGGACGGACGGACCAATCAAGATCAAGAATATATATACTTTTCTATACCGGACTCGCTTCGTTCTATGCGTTACAAACGTTTGCACAAAGTTAATATACCCTGACCTTTCAGGTTTAGGGTATAAAAATGTTGATATGTTAAACATTTGATTAAAGATTTAAATGTGTGACGGTTGTTACACAGAAACTGAAGTTACTGAAAAGAAAGTTACTGAAATGCATGTGCTACTAAAAACAAAAAGTTTTCCATGAATCGTATTTTTAAGGTCAATTAAAAAAGTGGAATATGTTATATTAACATACATCACTGTTATTTCGGGAAAAGGATTTAAATTTGTCCGTCTATTTGTAAGAACTTCCTTCATTATGCCTTTTGGGCCACTTTGAAGTGCATATTATCTGAGATAACCATTTATTTCATTTAGTTTTTTGAAGTGAAACTTCTTTGGCGGCGAGTGAAATTTCAAGGTCTCTTATTCGTGACGCTAGGCTAACGTTTTCAATTCCTATGAAAATTTAAAATAAATTATTGTCGCTGCCGAGAATTGAACTCTGAACATCGTTGCTTAAGAGCCGGAATCTGTTCCTTTACGCCACGTAGGCACATGATAAATAGCCAAAATATAATTAACTAATTATGAAAATTAATTAATTATGAAAATAGCATAATCTATATAATTAATAGGCTAAGGTTGTTTTGTGACTTCAACTCCAGACCAATGGACCGATTCTATCGATTTAGATGTCATTAAATCAGGTTTAGGCTGTATATGTGCAAACCACTTTTAAAAATTGTGATTTCACTTCAGGGGGTTCCCAACCTTTTAAAACAGAAATAAAATTTTTGTACAAAAATCCGTTATTTTATCGATTTGAAATTTAGTTTGAGAAGAGCTTATGAGTTGATCGAATTTGAATTTTTTTCAAAACTAAAAATTTTTAACCAAAATTATCTTTTATGCATTCCTCAAATGTCAATTGTCCGAAAAATGCAGTTCCAAAATCAAAAATTCCACTTTCCGAGCAAACGACTCAGTCAAATTTTAACGGTTTTCAAAAAAAAACCGGTTTTTGGGTTTTTTGGTGTTTTTTCATTTAAATGTGTCATAAATCGATGTTGTAGGTGTTCTGTAAGTACCTTTTATTAATTTCTGAAATATATCTTAGTATTATTTCTTAAATCTATTTTTATGATTATCTATTTACATTAGTTATGTTTTATAGCTGGAATAGTTAAGCTACGATGTTTTCGAATAGTTATAATGTTTTTCTCAGTAGTTATATTAGTGTAAGTGTTTCTAACACTTAATTTTTATTGAATTGCTCGAATTCGGGCAACAGGTTTACTAGTTAACATTAACATTACACTAACATTACCATTACATTATTAACATAACCGTAACATTAATTTTCTTCCTACAAGTATGCACGGAAAAAACAAATAGAAAAATAGCTAAAACAGGAGCAGAACGCGTTCGTGAATATAGAGAGCGAATTAGAGCTCTTAAGAATACAGCCGCAGCTGGGTCTGCAACTAATGATGAAGGTAAGGTGATTGCAACAACGGCTGAGTTTCAAAATGCATTTTTACGAAATATCAGTGTATTTTGGTGAATCTACAAAGAACCAATCCCCAAAAGACACACTGATGCTTTGTAAAAATGTATTTTGGAACTCAGCCATCATCTCAACAAAATTTTAAAGCCAACCAAGTTGATACACTCAACAATCAACGTTCGCTGCTTTATGAGGCCCTCTATCAACATAGAAATTATTATGATCAGGAAGCAGGAGGTAATAATGAACAAGATTTGCCTCTGCTCTCGAAGGCTCCTTCAACGAGTACTATGCAAATGCAATCCAGCATTCAAAAAGTAACAATGTTGAGAAGACATTCGAAAGCAACTAAAACACCAACTGAACTAAAACAAGTACCGAAAATAACTGTTATTTTACAATTTTCAAATGAAAAAAATTGTCGAAAGACTTTTTTAAATATACCATTATGTTACAAATGTCCTCAGCCTCACGAATATTAAGTCGCTTTTAAATTTAAAACTGATTCTTTAAAAGTTTATTTCTTGCCTAGTATATTTCGAGTAAAAATAAAGGTTACTTTTGACTTTTATTTTATTGGTCAAAAATAGCAGTTATTTTGAGACTTCAATTTTTTTCGGTCAAAAATATCAAGCAATTTGAGTTTTTTGAAAGACCGCTCGACAGATTGAACTGTTGACACCATGTGTCAAAATGTCTCACCGATGAGATGAAAATAATAATATCAAAATTTTTTTATCGGTAAAATGACTTGAACAAATATAAATTACCTGATATTTTTGACCGAAAAATGAATGGCAAAAAATAACTGTTATTATTGCCCAAAAAAACTATAAGGCACAATAAACTGTTATTTTCGGTACGGTCCCTGGATGCAAATATTGATTCAACACATTATTATTCCATTTCGTATTGATTGAATTTCTTTTCAGATACTTCCTCTCTCCATTTCACACTAAAATCTCTCTTATTTCTTACTGTTAAAGAAGTTTCACTTCTGACACGTGTATGTTGCTACACGCGAGTTTTTTTTTTGCTTATGACACTTTACCGCAGCAAAACCATTGCTAAAAAATAATAGAATTCAATACGATATCTTAAAATAAAATTTTTTTGCTTGTTGACAATTACCTTGTAATGCTGCAGTGATGAAATTTGGTATTCATGTATATTATATCAAAACAAAGAACAATGAAAAAATAAGAGTCATCCGCCTATTAAGAAGCCCACCTCCCATGCAACCCACAATAGTGAAAATACAATGAACACTGAAAAAAATACATTTTCAAAACTAGCGGAAACAAGCTACTTTTGAAAACGTTTAACCCAGATTTTGCAACTCTAACGTTTATTTTTATTTCAAAAACAGACCTTTTAAAAAGAACTTCTTAGTGTTGGATGATTTGCTATAATAAGCATTTTAAATGAGCTTTGATAACGTTCTAACATAATTACGAAAAATAAATGTTTAACACATACGATCACCTCTACCTAACATACAACCTACTATATTGAGAACGCTATAAAAAAGTTTGTATATTAAGTACAGGCATGAAATTTGGTACGAGAGTCTGTTATATCAAGAATAAAAATGAGTGTCAAAAATGTTTTCCATCTCCCCACAAACACGCCTACCTCCAAAACAACTCACAATAGTGAAAACTCTATAAAGAGATTAATATTTGACTTTCAGGAATGAAACTCGTTATGGGAGTATGTTATACCCAAGTTAACATGTTTAAAGAAAAGGACGTCATCCCTCCACAAACACCAATACAACACACTGTATTGAAAACACTATACAAGGGTTTATATATAATATCAACGGATATAAAACTTGGTATGGGCGTTTTTTTTGTGTCAAAACTTAGATTTTTACGTACAAATTTACGTCATCCACACACGAACACGCCCACCTCCCATGCAACGCTTTACAATATAAAGAGGTTTATGTTAAACCTACAGAGATATAATTAGGTACGGGAACGTTTTATATTAAATATTAGGTGTGCACAAAATATACATGTCATTCGCCGACGGTAAAGATTTAGCGAAGTGGCAACACTTTGTATGATAGCAAGCATGGGACTCGGAATTTGACGACGAAAAAAAATCACTAAAATTGCAACCATTCAGCCAATTCTCAACCGATTTTGATATTTTTGAGTTCAATGAAAAGGTACATTTACGCGCAATGAGCTTTTGTGAAAATAGTAATGTTACTCATACAAAATTACGTTAATAAAATTCATAGAAACATGATTTTTTTCTGAAATTAACGATAAACAAAAGAATGAGCTTCGCTGCACACTTCATTTTATATATAATCAAATTTCGGTTTCTACAGCCTTATTTTACGTGAAATTCTTCTGAAAAGAAGTGCAATTTAGTTTTTATTTCCCGACAAGGCAACTGACTGTAAAAATTCAATGAATGTCGGCACAAAAAAATTAATTACAAAAAACTGTGACGACATTGAGAGGTCTAACAAGGTGAGATAGATTCGCAACAATTCCCTCTTTAAGAATTTCTATGAGGTTTGCTTGTGCTTTTTTAGTCGTCACATCGTGTTATTATTGGAGGTTAAGGGTATTCCCTTATTATTAGATGTATTAGTCTATAGTAGGGCTAGATAGACTTAAGACTTTCTTTACGTGTTTTTTTGAAAAATAGAAAAAGTAGTGCTTAAACCATTGGTGATACTTACGATGTGTTAGAACCGATTTGGCAGATGGGTTAGCTATGGATGGGCTTAGCTCTAAGCAACAACAAGATACATTTGATGTAAATTCGCTACACGTTAGCTCTTAACTAATTTAACATGCTATATACAAACCTTTGAATAGATTTGAGTAGCTAATCTACCGCCGAAAAATACAACTCGTTGTTATTCGTTGCAAGCCGAAGGTGCTCGTTTTTTGTGTTGGTACTTTAAATTAATCTAGATATCCATAGCACGCATAATTCTGTTTGCTACATCTTTAACAAAAAATGTAACAATATCTTTGCGTTTACTTGTTTGTGGCACTTTTACGAAATAAGCAGCTGTCTTTAACCCTTTGGCGAGTGGTGTAGACTATACTGTACATCAATTTGTAAAGCCTGTTGTTTACTCGCCTATGCATTAAACCGTCTGATTTCAATTTTATGCAGTTATTTATTAATTCTCAACCAACTTATGCATACTTTTTACCCTAAACCATAGAAACGACGCATAGAACGAAACGAGTCCGGTGTAGAAAAGTATATATATTCTTGATCAGCGTCACTTCGTGAGTCGAGCTATTCATGTCCGTCGGTCCGTCCGTCCGTCCGTCTGTGTGTTGTGCGTAAACACAGGATAAGAAGAAGGAGTCGAGATAATTGAATGAAGCTTGGTACACATGGCCACATGCGCTCAAGGATCTGCACTATTGAATATATTTAGAATCCAACCACGGACACGACTACCTCCCATACAACCCAAAAATTGAAAACTCAATAAATAAGCCTTTGTTTAACCTACAGAGCTAAAATTTAGCACACATGATTTTTATAACAAAAAAAAAGATGGTTTTGAAAAATGGACATCATCCGCCACGGACACGCCTACCCCTCATACAACGCGAAAATTGAAAACTGCATAACTCAGCTCATAATTAGCCTACAACAATAAAATTTGATACGCATGTGTTTTATTCAAACAAAAAGATATCTTCGAAAAATGGACGTTATCCGCTTACGGACACGCCAACCTCCCATACAACCCAAAAATTGAAAACGCAATAAATAAGCCCCTGTTTTACCTACAGAGCTAAAATGTAGCACATATGTTTTTTATAACAAACCAAAGATGGTTTTGAAAAACGTCATCCGCCTACGGACATGCCTTACTCCCATACAACCCAAAAAGTTTAAAACTCAATAAATAAGGTTATGTTTGTCATAGAGAAATTAAATTTGGTATGTATGTATTTTATACCAAAACTTAGGTTTGTTCAAAAATTGGGAGTAATCCGTCCATGAACACGCCCACCTCCCATAGCGAAATCACAATAAAGGCATTAACTGTGAGCTACAGGTATAAAACTTGGTATTTGTTAATTTTTCATCAACATTTCAATGCATATAAAATAAAGGCTTCATCCGCCCACGGACACACCGATTTACAATAAAAATTTGTTTGTTTTTGAAAAGTGGGCTTAGGGTATTTCATAGTCGGCCTAGACCGACTTAAGACTTTCTTAACTTGTTTTTTGTTGAAAGCTTTTATGTTTAATGGAGAAAAAAGCATGTTGACTGCTATGACTGAAATGTGAGTGACACTGGATTTGCCGAAGATTTAATTTTTTTAAAGTGAGTTTTTGTATTTATCATTTTCCAAATAACAAAAATATTCCAATAATTTTTAATTGTTTTTGGAAATTTTTATCAAAACAAACATTTAAATGAATTAGACAAGTGTCAAAAATCCATCACCCAGGACATTGTTTCTACAAAAAACTTTGAAATGGTTAAAGTTAGGCTTTTTAACAATATTAAGTTATTCCCCATATTTTTCTTTCCACTAGATTTCATTCCCGTGTCAAAGGGTTTAAATTTATATTTCCTTAAGTAGAGAACAAACAACTGTATTGGTAGCTCTTTAGTATAAATACCACATTGTTAAAAAGTATGTTCACGATCTGTTCTGCTAGTATGCTATTCAGTTCATCTGCCAGACCAGTTGTCATACATCATGAATACCATTATTGAGTCAGCAACGCTGTCAGTGAAAATATCTTGCTTTCATTGCCCACCAACACATCAACAGCATTTATCGACTATTAAACCAAACAAATTAATTACATTTAATTAAAACTTTTACAAAACCCGATTATCAGTTGCAACTGAGTTCATTTTTTATTTTTGTCTTTCACATAATTGGTGCCTTTTCCAGCACAACTTCTACACATTCAAATCCAACGTATTCCTCGTATCCACAAATATACTTAACATAACTTTACTCACTCCACTCTATACAAATCATTTTATAACGTTTTTAACCTACCTCGGGACATACACCCACCACCCGTAAACGTAGGACCATATTTTCTATGTGAAACGCTTTGAAACGCTGATAGCCGCAGGATAATTTCAACGAATATCCTTATTATGCTAAATACAAAACAGATAAAGAGAAAAGAAAAAACAAAACATGCAAGTATAGCGTACTTGTTTTATACGCAGCTCAAATTTAAAAGCTTGTTTCATTTGTGGGTGTGTGTATGTGTGTGTTCCCTGAGCTCATATTGCTACATATGTATATGTACATTCACCCAACTAAACATGCTCCCATTCACACCATTTAACTAAAGCTATGCCCACCACATTTTCTCGTTTTCTGTTGGTTTTTCTAGTTTTCTTCGTTTTACTTGCAATTAAAGTCAAAGTAATTAATAAAATTACCGCATTATATTAACGCCGTAACAACACAAACACCAACAATATCAACAAAAAAAAAAAAAAAACAACTACAAAAACAACAACAACAATAATTTGCTCATTATTATCCCTGATGGCATAAGTGTTCTTGTGTACGAGACATATTAGTACGCCTTTTTTTGTAACGTTCTTGATTGCTTTTCCACTCAAACATAACCAAGAAAAGCTTGTAGCGAAATTGTTCCGCCATATTTTCTACTTTCTACTTGGTGTTAATTGCGTAGCACAACATAAGAGCGGCAAGAGATTGCCAACTTCTGTAAATAGTTATAGAAAATTTATAAGTAACTTGTTTCAACAGACCATTAAAAACGTGCACTGAATATTTCGATAATCTTTATTAAGTTTACAACTGTGTACTGTGCTAGTAACACTAATAAAACTATAAATAATCAATAAACCTATTTTAGGAAGCATCTCGTTAAGGCCTATCGTGATTTTGATGAACAGCTTGAGTCAATGCATGAAAAAATAAACACTCAAGTGCGTTCTTGAACAACTGCGTTAATTAATTAAAATATGCGTTAATTAATTCCATATTAACCTGACATCAATATGTCAACCCTTTTTTGTCATAGAACACGCATTTGTACTGGTGGTTAATTTTTAATTTTTCCTCGCACCATGCAAAATAAATAAAACATTCAAAACAAACATGTGAACAACACAAACGCATTTACATAACAAAAAAATAAAGAAATACATATCCCTGGGCCGCCTTTAATGGGCGATATCGTCCACAGTGTCATTTGAGAATAAGGAAGTTCCCCGAAAGCCTTTAATAGACGTCGCGTTGTCTGTCGGTAAGATGTTGTCAAAGTTGGGGCATGGAGGAAATCGTCTTACGACTACATCTGCCTTACATTCAAATTTTTAAACATTGACTTCAAGTATACATTTCTCAAAAAAAGCAACAGTAAAAAGTTCTGTACAATTTCGAGTATAACTTTCACTTTCAAAAGCCTTCACAATGGACACTGGATAAAATTGTGAGTGGCATTATGTTTGGCAAGATTTTGTTGGTTATAGTCCATGCTTTGATTTATAGACTTTGTCCATGCGAGAAGAATTATTTCTTATTTTTATTTCTGATTTTTATTTTTCTAATTCATTAGTAAACAAAAACAAACAAATTGGCCATTTCAGCCCTTGAAAGGACTTTGACCGAGCTTCTTATGATCAATTGTGTTGTGTGTGTTATTAAATGTTTGCACACAATTGACCGAGAACTGGACCTACATGTTTTATGCCGACTCCGAACGGCTCATATTCTCAAGAAGCTTTACATGGCATTATTTACTCTCTGAGGTTTGCCATTGTCTGCAGAGAGGTGGTGACCGATCAGAAAAATTTTATATTGAAAAAACTTTTCGCCGCGGCTGGGGATCGAACCCGGGCTCCGAGCATGCTAAGCCACACACTTAACCTGCATGCCACGGTCACCAATAATTCATTAGTACACAACTAAAAAAAATATTGTGAACAAATGTGAAAAAATTAAGCTTATCCTTTTTAATTTCATACATTTCTAAAATTTATTAAAACTTTGTTGAGGCCTAAAAGTTATAGCATCACATTAATTTCTTTCGTTTAAAATCGATCTAAGCGTTAATGTACACTTCAAACACTGTTCAATATCACTCAACTTCGTCATTGTTTACGAGTGAAAAGTTCAACGGTGACAACACGTTCGAATGATTGTGATACAAAGTGCAAAAGTACCATAAACTTTGCTCATTATAATTTAATAGCATAATAATTTTTTCCCAGGACCATTGATGGGTGGACACACACACGTGCAAATTAACAGCGTTCAACATATTTGTTCTTGTGTTGAAACAGATTTTCTTTTTTTTTATATTTTTACTCAGTACACAGAAAACTAAAGCCAACATCAGCTGATAGGTAACGATGTTTTTGGTAAGCAGGAACTTATATAGAAATATGTATGGAGGGTTGGGAAAACGACTGACGTGCGTCAGTTCAGCCTGTCTTAATGTAAATTAGCATAAAACTCAACAATGCACCCCTGTGAGTTTTTACAGCGCAATTTATTTGGCATTAAATTTTGTAAGAATGTGTTTGGTTTTTTTTAGCTAAATTTGTATAAGGCAAAAAAAGTCACCCTTTACGTGAAAAAGTGATATCTTGAAGCCAACAAATTGTCGCTTTTTTGTGGCACAAGAAAATTCAAGTTACTCGTTAGTAGCAAACTTTAAGTGAATTGTACACACGCGCAAACACAAGTCTCTATACATTCTAGCAACAATACTAAAACAACAATAAACTGTGTCGCAGTATAGAAACTTTTTCCCTCTTAAACAGCGAAAAAGTGGCAGCACTGACTCACTTACGCTTGAGAGCCTTAACTTTCAACGAAGCGTCTGTTTTTGCAGCAAATCCGACATTTAAATCAGCGCTGAATTGCATTAAGAATTTTATTGAATAGGCTTGAGGCACGCCATATGGTAATGAAAAGTTCGACAAAGGATTGAGAATAGAGCAAAGGTTGAATAAATATGTATGTGCCAAGAGAGAATGGATACATTGCATAATTATAACGCACTGAAGGCAAGTATATTTATATGCTAGTTTATGAATGTATTTGTAGGCACAATTTCTTCTTAAGAATTATTGTTTTTCATTAAAATGTCTACGAGTAAGCCCCGAGTTAACTCTGCATGTAAACACAGCATATGTTGCTTCTACTTCTATATTTTTTTTTATAAAAATTGATTGATTTAAAAATCAAAAACTACTTTTTTGTATTTAAAAGGTGAATGCAATATTGATTTTTGCAATTTGATACCTGTTTACTTGTTTTTTTAAGTGGATACATTTGCATACGTTTCTGACCTTTTTAAGGAGGTCTTCTCATTCAAAACCCGTGTTTTGGACCCTTTTTAAAAAAATTCTTATTTGAAAACGCAAAGAATAATTGAAAATTTTTTTTATTTATTGTATTACAAAAGTTTCAAAGTAAATAAAAAAATTTTTTTTGCCTCGATACGAGGGCTGTTCAAAAAGTAATGAGACTTCAAAGTTGGTAGTGAAAAAAAAGGTGTCGTCACGGCGGCCACGATTCCGGGTCTCCGGAGCGTCTAAAATGAAAAAAAAACGGGGTTATAATCAGTATAGATGTAATTCTCGGGTGAACCTCACATACATTTTTTAGAACCGTCTTGGCAACACTGTTGTAAGTATCGTCCAATCTTTTATTTATCCAACTTTTCCAAGTATAATTGAGAGTACAATTAAATTCAAAACTTTTTTTTTAAACGCCATATTTGCCCTGGGCAGCTGGTTTTTTCGTGGGTCACTCCACGGCAGGGATGATAAATTCTGAATTAGGTACTTTTCGCTTTTCAAAAGTACCGCAGTACGCTCACGTTAATATCTAACTTTTAACAAATATTGTTTAAAACTAGTAAGGTATGTCTTCGACTTGGCCGAAGTTAAAATACCCCCACGGGCGATTCGTAATGGTACAAAATCCTAAATTGCAGTTCTTTTTATATCAGACTAGCGGATGTAACCCGGTGTTACTCGGAGTTGTGACTCGATCACAGAAAGAGGACGATTTTCAAAACTGCTCTCATTTTAAGATTTTTTAAATTATCAATTAAATTTTAAAATTTTTTAAATTATTGTTTTTTGGGTTTTGCCCCCCTCCTTCCGTCGAAAGTGTTTAGTCTAATTTCCGTAAAACTGTACTTGCCAGACATGATTAAAAAAAAAGGACATCTTCAACGTCTCGATCTGACGTCTAGTTTCTGAGGAGAATGAGCACACACACTCAAAAAACAAACACATATCTTTTTCGGTGAAAAATTTCTCTATTTTCGATAATAGCAATCTTCTCTTTTTCATATAAATTTTTTTTCAATTAGAATAAATTTTCACATTTTCGAAGAAATATTTCTTAACTTCTAGGAAATGGAAATATTTCAACGTCTCTTATAGTGATAAATATTTTTCTCGCACAAAAAAATTCTCATTTATAGAGAAAAATTTATTGAATATGAGAAATGTTTCCTATATTTTGATAAATTATTCGCTATAAGAAGTATTTTCTTCAATAAAAACAAATGTTTTTATACAAAATTTTTATATATTTCTCTTTTTCATAGAAGCATTTTATCATTTTTAGACAATTTTTAGGATTGCATTTAGAGAAAGGCATTCCCTGGAGCAAAGTCTAGATAGATTTTAGACTATAGACCATTTTTATCTTAATATGATGCCTTTTTTATCATACTCCGAGAAACTTTTTTCTGAGTGCAATTTGAAAAGTCGAGGAAATTTCGAGGAAATGCTTTTAAAGTGTTTCTTAGCCTGCATTCAATATGCAATTTCATCTCAATAAAATTCTAATTTTAAAAAATCCTACAAGCATCAATTCGATTTTTGAATTGTCATCGTTCAATTACGGTTTGGATCGATACTGTTAAATTTTTTTCATCTTTATATAGCTTCTGCTCGTATTCGTTGAAGTTCTTTTTTTCGTTCGTCTTTGGTTCTTGACTTCGTTCGCCTTCGGCTCATTCCTTGATTTTTGTCGAAAGAACTTTTAAAAGTATAGGATCTATTTCAGTAACAGATACAAACCAAGTTTCATCAAAATTGGTTCATCCATTTTAACGTGAGTAAGCCAAGTATAGTTGATTGGATAAAGCGCCCTCTCACGGATGTTTTCTGTAACTTAATTAGCCTCAATTCTGTTGCAGGGTCAAGTTATTTCACTTACCAAGTTTTAGTAAATTTGGTTAATTCATTTAGGAGTTATTGAGTCTCAACAATGCACTAATTAAAGCGCCCACTTATGGAAGTCTTTGGAATTTTTTATATTTTATGTTTCACCTTGAGTGCAGTTGAGCGTTAATACCAAATTTCATTGAAATCGGTTCAGGTGTTTAGGGGTTATTATGTCTTTAAAACTCAATACTTAAAGTGCCCTTTTACGGAAGTCTTTGGAATTTTTTATAACCTATGTTATCTTGGGCGCAGTCCTTCATTCCAAATTTCATTGAAATCGTTCCAGGAGTTTAGGAGTTATTATATAGTACCACGCCAACATACTTCCGCCCACTTTTTTACCTATACTTTATCTTGGATGCAGTTGACCTTCATACAAAATTTCATTGAAATCAGTCCAGGCGTTAAGAAGTTATAATAGAATGCTACACCCACATACTTTCTCCCACTTTTTTACCCATGCGTTATCTTGGGTGCGGTTGAACCTTCATACAAAATTTCATTGATATCGGTCTAGGAGCTTAGGAGATATTGAGTTTTAAAAACCCACTACTTAAAGCGCCGTCTTTCGGAAGTCTTTAGAATTTTTTTTGGCCTATGTTTTATTTTGGGAGCAGATGAACCTTCATACCAAATTTCATTGAAATCAGTTCAGGCGTTTAGAAGTTAATACAGAGTAACACGCCCACTTTTTTACCTATGCTTTATATTGATTGCAGTTGAACCTTCATACCAAATTTCATTGAAATCGGTCAAGGCGCTTAGAAGTTATTATAGAGTGCTACGCCCATATACTTCCGCCCACTTTTTTACACCTCCTATGTTCTTTCTCTTCATCAAACGTACTTGGTGTCCAAATTTCAGCTCAATCGGATAAACGGTGTGCGAGCCTATACGGAACAGACAGACAGAGTGACAAACACTTGTTTTTATATATTCGATTGCAAAAAAATGTACTATTTAGATGGCGTCTAAAATACATTCATATCAAATTGTTTTCCTGCTAAGTAAAGACTTTGCTTTATAAAGTTTTCAATTTGGGGTTGTATGGGAGGTGGGCGTGTTCTTGAGTGGTTGATGCCAATTTTTCTAACACACCTCAATTTTAATATAATATACATACACAAATACCCAATTTCAGGTCTGTAGCTTAAATATTAGCCTGATTAAAGAGTTTCCAATATAAAGAGTTGTATGGGAGGTGGGCGTGTTCATCGATGGATGACGCCCATTTTTCTAATACATCTTGGTTTTATTATAAAACAAGTAAAGAAAGTCTAAAGTCGGTCTAGGCCGACTATGAAATACCCTAAACCCACTTTTAAAAACCAAAAAAATTTTTATTGTAAATGGGCTTGTCCGTGGGCGGATGAAGCCTATATTTTATATGCATTTAAATGTTGATGAAAAATTACACATACCAAGTTTTATTCCTGTAGCTCACAGTTAATGCATTTATTGTGCTTTCGCTATGGGAGGTGGGAGTATTCATCGACGGATTACTCCCAATTTTTGAACACACCTTAGTTTTGGTATAAAACACATACATATCAAATTTTATTGTTGTAGACTTATTACGAGCTGAGTTATGCCGTTTTAAATTTTTGCGTTGTATAGGAGGTAGGCGTGTCCGTGGGCGGATTCCAAAAATATTCAAAAGTGCAGATCCTTGGATGCATGTGACCATGTGTACTAAGTTTCATCCAATTATTTCTACTATTTCTTCTTATCCTGTGTATACGGACAACACACAGACGGACAGACGGACGGACGGACGGACGGACGGACGGACGGACATGAATAGCTCGACTCACGAGGTGACGCTGAGCAAGAATATATATACTTTTCTATACCGGACTCGCTTCGTTCTATGCGTTACAAACGTTTGCACAAAGTTTATATACCCTGACCTTTCAGGTTTAGGGTATAAAACGAATAAATACCTAATTTTACTTTTGTAGCTTCGACAGGAGCCTATTTATATATTTTTAAATTTTGGGGTTGTATGGGAGGTGGGTGTGTTCGTGGATGGATTACAATGGAAAAAATAATAAATATTTAATTTTACTTTTATATCTTCGACACAAGCCTCTATACATAGGCTTCAATAATAGGGTTGTATGGGAGGTGGGCATGTTAGTGGTTGGATGACGCTCATTTTTCTAGCACACCTGAGTTTTGTCATAGACTATACAAATACCGAATTTAAAATTAGCGTCACAGTTATTTTGTGACTTTAATTTTTTCAGTCAAAACATCCAGCCATTTGTAATTTTTTAAAGGCCGCTTGACGGATTAAACTGTAGACACCACGTGTAAAATGTCCCACCGATGAGATGAAAATAATGGTATCAAAATGTTTTTAGTCGGTAAAATTAATTTTGAAAAAATATAAAGTACCTGATATTTTTGACCGAAATAAACGGCAAAAAATAACTGTTATTTTTTACCAATAAAATGAAAGTCCAAAATAACAGTTATTTTTGCCAAAAAAAACTATAAGGCACAAAATAACTTTTATTTTTGTCGGAGAAAATAAAACTTTAAAGATAACAGTTTATATGAGACACTTTCAATAAAAACCATAGCCGCTAGGGTCCCTGGATGTAAATATTGAATCAACAGATTATTATTCCATTTCGTATTGATTGAATTTCTTTTCAGATACTTTCTCTTTCTATTTCACACTTAAATCTCTCTTATTTCTTACTGTTTAAGAAGTTTCACTTCTGCCACGTGTACGTTGCTGAACGCGAGTTTTTTTATTTTTTACAATTTATTAAAACTAAATCGATATAAATTGAAAGAATAACATTGTATCGACAAATATACATCACATAAAAACAATTTGTAGAATATTAATTCGATTAAGTTGATTTTAGATTTAAGAGTGATTTAAGAGTGATTTGACCGGAGAAAAATTAATAAAAAAAAAACTTTAATGGGCCCTTAGCAACGACAACATTTTATGGCTTTGTGGGTTTAGGGGAAGTGTCGTTTTGTAAATTTCTCATCAAAATTGAAATTCATATAAAATATGGGCGTCATCCGCTCATGGACTCGCCTATTTTCAATACTATTATTTTATATGGAAAAAGTAGGTTAAGTGTATTTCATAGTCGGGCTAGACCGAATTTAGACTTTCTTTACTTGTTTTTTACTATTTTTAACTTAGAAAAACTCCGCTCACCACTGGCAACTGTGACTGGCAAAGTTAACAGAATACGAAGTGCAATCGCTACATTTGGGTTGAGAAAATTGTTGGGCATAACAAACTCTAAAACTTTTTCTGGCCTAGTCTTTGGCTCTAAAAACTTTGTAAGAGTCATAAGTTCATCGTACAGTTCGAGTGCGGTGTTTAGTTTTCAATAGTAAAAAGTTTAATTTTCAAATAGTTTTTAACTATTTTAACCATTGTTATTTAATTGCCAAAGTGTTGCCTTGTAATTTTTTTCTAAATCATTATATTGAGAAAATCATTTCTCATGTTCTTTTAATGTCAAAATTCCGCCCCTTGGGTGTTCCGCCCGGTGCAAATGCACCCTTTGCACTATGGCATCGAGAAGGGTGCATTTATCATCACTTTCTGGCAAGGACAACAATTGCGAATGATGTGTCTGAGTTATTTTCATTTTAAATTATACGTTTTTAAAACAATTTTGTATATATCCTTATAGTACGTTTTACATATACCATTGCCAATGTGTTTTTACTAACGGCACATTCACAAAGACTCGATATAGTCATAGGCAGGACAGCAAAGTGATAACAGGAAGCAATGTATGATAAACATACTATTGTCGATGGTATCACCTTTGTTTTCGTGACAAAAGTTACTTTTAAAGCAAAGAATGATAATGCAGAGTATTTAAAAGCCTTCAATACAAGTCATGATTTTAGGGTCTGAGCACAATTAGTTATATGGTTATTAAAATTCTGGGCAAAAGGTGAAGGGCTGAGGTTTAATTGCCGACATTTCATGTTTTGTGTTTCAAGCTTCAGTCACAGGGTAACATGCCTTGAATAATGCTGAAAAGCTCTAATTATTTGATTTTTGAGGATATGGCGAAGCCCTGACGTGAACCTCGGATTCGGTTTCATACACAGGCTGAATAAATGCAACAAATAAATTATACTCATAACAGAGACTGTTTTGATTCTCCATTAGATGATATTTCAATAATTTTTTGCGTATGAAAAATACTTTCGAAAAATGCTAGTGTTTAAATAATCAAGTATCTTGTTAAAAACAAATTCCTATTTTTTTCAAAAAAAAACTGTTTATTCAGATTTTGTTAAATTGCCCTCTATTATTGCATACATATTGATGTGTCTATGAGTTAAAAGTTTGTTACTTTTGTCACGAAAAAGAAGTGAAGAGTACAAATATTTAAGTACTTAGTAGGTCGTTGCCTGGTTACGTGCTAAGCAATCACAAGAAGAAAATCAGTATTTTCTGAAAACAGAATTCTTTTTGATGCAATTCCAATAAACCCAAGTGAGTGAGCTTGTTTTTTCATCTTAACCTTTGCCTAAAGGTCACAAAAACACTGAACGAATGACTTTGTTTGTGAGTTTTATTATTCCATGAATGCTTTCTGACTTTCACAGAACAGACAGATAATAAAACATGCCTTTGTTTCGTTATTTACTTGATGAATTACCAGAATAAAGAAGTACTTTGTCGGATTGTGGTGGCGATCAACAAGAACAACATCGTCAAAATAACTGAAGTACTCAAAGCGGAAAAGGCTGAACAGCACCTTGAAGTAGGCAATAAATTGCATAAAAAGGATTTCTTAAGCTTCATCTTCATTTTCATTAATTCTTCTCTTTGTGCTTGCTTCTTTTATTCTTTTATTCGTTAGTTGTCTCATTGTTCATCTTTGATTGTTATAGTCTTTGTTGTTTTTGGTGTATTGTCGTAGAGTTGTTGCCAGGGATCAAAGAACATGGCAGACAATATCAAAACTTCGGACAAAAATGTGCTTAAGTGCAACTCAAAAAGAAAGAAATCAAATTGACCTTTTATGGCCGCCATTAAATTTGCCACTTCCGCTCAGCCGGCACAGTTGGATGCAAAAGGATGCTCGAACGAGGCAAGATAATAAAAATTGATGGTGAAATAAAAAACAATTTAATTTATTGGTATTTAGTACGAAGCGTGCTTGAGTGTGGTCACACATGCACACACACACACACACACACGCGCACATACACAAACACACGCCCGTAAATTGAGAAGAAAAATGCCCACATCGGGATATGAACGGCGAGCAAAGATGAAAATTGGTGAAAATAAAATGAATAAAAAAACCACACATGAACAGATATGAAATGAATTGGAAGCAAAACAAATACTTACAAGTGAACGGAAACGGAAATGGTCTGTGTTGTTGCATTTTTATTAGTA
Source organism: Tetanocera ferruginea (assembly GCA_958299015.1). NCBI lineage: Eukaryota > Metazoa > Arthropoda > Insecta > Diptera > Sciomyzidae > Tetanocera > Tetanocera ferruginea. The sequence continues at coordinate 79,410,956 of OY282642.1, forward strand.
TAAAATGTGGGGGCGAGAAAAGGATAAGCATACAAGTAGCGATACGCACAATTGGATCACAAAAAAGAAGAAGAAGAAGATCATTTGTATTATTCTGTGCTTATTGGTTACAAGACACACACACACACACACACACACACACACACACACACACAAACATATAAATATATACACCCACTTGAATAAACACGAGTTCAAAGTGCTTCCTAATGCGTTTTTATTTTGCTACTTAATTTATTGGGATTTTTCGGTGGTTGTTGTTGTTGTTGGTGCTAGCTATTTTTTTAGTGCTGTTTAATGGTGCTCGTGGGTATCATTTTGCTAATCATTCTTCTTCTTCTCACAAAGCAAATTGTTTTTTTAAGTGTCGACCCGATGGTGTGGATGAAGAAAAGAGTGGATTAAGAGTTAGTGGTTGGAGTTGTTAAGATTTCTTAAGTGATGGGAAATACATGTGTCATTCATTTCATTATTCAAGTCAGGAAGCTTGGGACTTCGACCGAGTTATAAGATCACAACATTTTATACCAAATTAATTTGCTGCATGTTGATGCTATTCTTGATTAAATTAATGACCTTAAGGCGAATTATCTTATACACAAGTTTATTTCCGAGATGCTGCTAATATCTCAAATGGTGCATCCCATTTTCTATGTGTATTAACAAAATAGCGTAAACATTTAAATTTGAGGGATTTTGGGAACATACATTTCTTCAAAATCAGTAGAATATTTTTTTCTAATGATAATTTTCTCAAAATTTCCCAAGTTTGAACTTTAATTTAAATAAATGACAAATAAAGGGTGTTTTTTAAGAGGTTTGCAACTTTAAGTTCGCAACACTCTTAACTGGCGGCCATTTTGTCAGCTGTCAAGAGATTTATGTTTACTTTGGTTTGGCATTTCAGCATGAATAGACTGACGCCTGAACAACGCATCCAAAGTGTGCAAGATTATTTTGAAAATAATGGTTCTGTTCGAAATACGTATTGCGAACTACATCCATCCACAGTCAACATAATCGTCCATTAGAAGCTCACTTATGATTGAATAGCACCGGCAATAAACAAAACTACAGTATTTGGAGTACAGATAATCCTCAAGTGTATGTTGAGACAACGTTACATCCAGAAAAACTGACTATGTGGTGTGCTTTATGGTCTGGTGGAATCATTAGTCCGAACTTCTTAGATAACGATGCTGGTCAGAATTTTACAGTCACTGCCGACCGCTATAGAGCCATGATTACAGACTTGTTCGTTCCTCACTTGTACAACCATGATGTACAGCAGCTGTGGTTTCAACAAGACGGTGCAACATGTCACACAGCTCATGCCGCAAATTTACTTACTGAAGGAAACGTTTGGCAACCGCATAAATTCACGTTCCGGACCTGTGAATTCGCCTCCAAGATCGTGCGATTTAACGCCGCTAGACTATTTTCTTTGAGGATATGTGAAGTCGCTAGGCAAAAAGTCTTTTTTAATTTTTTTTTTATTTATTTTATTTATTTTATTTATTTTATTTATTTTATTTATTTTATTTATTTTATTTATTTTATTTATTTTATTTATTTTATTTATTTTATTTATTTTATTTATTTTATTTATTTTATTTATTTTATTTATTTTATTTATTTTATTTATTTTATTTATTTTATTTATTTTATTTATTTTATTTATTTTATTTATTTTATTTATTTTATTTATTTTATTTATTTTATTTATTTTATTTATTTTATTTATTTTATTTATTTTATTTATTTTATTTATTTTATTTATTTTATTTATTTTATTTATTTTATTTATTTTATTTATTTTATTTATTTTATTTATTTTATTTATTTTATTTATTTTATTTATTTTATTTATTTTATTTATTTTATTTATTTTATTTATTTTATTTATTTTATTTATTTTATTTATTTTATTTATTTTATTTATTTTATTTATTTTATTTATTTTATTTATTTTATTTATTTTATTTATTTTATTTATTTTATTTATTTTATTTATTTTATTTATTTTATTTATTTTATTTATTTTATTTATTTTATTTATTTTATTTATTTTATTTATTTTATTTATTTTATTTATTTTATTTATTTTATTTATTTTATTTATTTTATTTATTTTATTTATTTTATTTATTTTATTTATTTTATTTATTTTATTTATTTTATTTATTTTATTTATTTTATTTATTTTATTTATTTTATTTATTTTATTTATTTTATTTATTTTATTTATTTTATTTATTTTATTTATTTTATTTATTTTATTTATTTTATTTATTTTATTTATTTTATTTATTTTATTTATTTTATTTATTTTATTTATTTTATTTATTTTATTTATTTTATTTATTTTATTTATTTTATTTATTTTATTTATTTTATTTATTTTATTTATTTTATTTATTTTATTTATTTTATTTATTTTATTTATTTTATTTATTTTATTTATTTTATTTATTTTATTTATTTTATTTATTTTATTTATTTTATTTATTTTATTTATTTTATTTATTTTATTTATTTTATTTATTTTATTTATTTTATTTATTTTATTTATTTTATTTATTTTATTTATTTTATTTATTTTATTTATTTTATTTATTTTATTTATTTTATTTATTTTATTTATTTTATTTATTTTATTTATTTTATTTATTTTATTTATTTTATTTATTTTATTTATTTTATTTATTTTATTTATTTTATTTATTTTATTTATTTTATTTATTTTATTTATTTTATTTATTTTATTTATTTTATTTATTTTATTTATTTTATTTATTTTATTTATTTTATTTATTTTATTTATTTTATTTATTTTATTTATTTTATTTATTTTATTTATTTTATTTATTTTATTTATTTTATTTATTTTATTTATTTTATTTATTTTATTTATTTTATTTATTTTATTTATTTTATTTATTTTATTTATTTTATTTATTTTATTTATTTTATTTATTTTATTTATTTTATTTATTTTATTTATTTTATTTATTTTATTTATTTTATTTATTTTATTTATTTTATTTATTTTATTTATTTTATTTATTTTATTTATTTTATTTATTTTATTTATTTTATTTATTTTATTTATTTTATTTATTTTATTTATTTTATTTATTTTATTTATTTTATTTATTTTATTTATTTTATTTATTTTATTTATTTTATTTATTTTATTTATTTTATTTATTTTATTTATTTTATTTATTTTATTTATTTTATTTATTTTATTTATTTTATTTATTTTATTTATTTTATTTATTTTATTTATTTTATTTATTTTATTTATTTTATTTATTTTATTTATTTTATTTATTTTATTTATTTTATTTATTTTATTTATTTTATTTATTTTATTTATTTTATTTATTTTATTTATTTTATTTATTTTATTTATTTTATTTATTTTATTTATTTTATTTATTTTATTTATTTTATTTATTTTATTTATTTTATTTATTTTATTTATTTTATTTATTTTATTTATTTTATTTATTTTATTTATTTTATTTATTTTATTTATTTTATTTATTTTATTTATTTTATTTATTTTATTTATTTTATTTATTTTATTTATTTTATTTATTTTATTTATTTTATTTATTTTATTTATTTTATTTATTTTATTTATTTTATTTATTTTATTTATTTTATTTATTTTATTTATTTTATTTATTTTATTTATTTTATTTATTTTATTTATTTTATTTATTTTATTTATTTTATTTATTTTATTTATTTTATTTATTTTATTTATTTTATTTATTTTATTTATTTTATTTATTTTATTTATTTTATTTATTTTATTTATTTTATTTATTTTATTTATTTTATTTATTTTATTTATTTTATTTATTTTATTTATTTTATTTATTTTATTTATTTTATTTATTTTATTTATTTTATTTATTTTATTTATTTTATTTATTTTATTTATTTTATTTATTTTATTTATTTTATTTATTTTATTTATTTTATTTATTTTATTTATTTTATTTATTTTATTTATTTTATTTATTTTATTTATTTTATTTATTTTATTTATTTTATTTATTTTATTTATTTTATTTATTTTATTTATTTTATTTATTTTATTTATTTTATTTATTTTATTTATTTTATTTATTTTATTTATTTTATTTATTTTATTTATTTTATTTATTTTATTTATTTTATTTATTTTATTTATTTTATTTATTTTATTTATTTTATTTATTTTATTTATTTTATTTATTTTATTTATTTTATTTATTTTATTTATTTTATTTATTTTATTTATTTTATTTATTTTATTTATTTTATTTATTTTATTTATTTTATTTATTTTATTTATTTTATTTATTTTATTTATTTTATTTATTTTATTTATTTTATTTATTTTATTTATTTTATTTATTTTATTTATTTTATTTATTTTATTTATTTTATTTATTTTATTTATTTTATTTATTTTATTTATTTTATTTATTTTATTTAATTTATATAATTTATTTTTTTTTATATCTTTCTTCACTTTTATTTCATGTTAAAATATATTTTTGTAGTATATATATTGCCAATGTTTAAATAGCTAAGAACAAATTAAGCCAAAATTAGGCATGTTTCTTGTGAAACGTTTTAGTTTTTTTATGTATTCAATTTAACTGCTTGAGTCATTTTATAATTTACATATTTCGCATAGAGTCTTTTTCATAAAATCAGTTCAACTAAAAAAACTATATAAAATATAAATTTACGCATCGCATCAGTTGCCAATCTCAATAGAATTTGCAAATATATTGCTGTCTCTGCAAACATTTCACCAAGTATACGAGGTGTAAGACATTCATTCGCATAGGCATTCCTACAAACTTATAGCACATAAAATGCGTTGATCGAAAATTACTTTGTGTGTGTTTCATGCACATACAAATAAACGCAACTACAAAAGAATTGAGCATAAAAATGTGTTGACAGAAAGAATTTCACATCCATTTTGCATACTTATTAAAGCGACAGGAATGTTAAAAGCACATAGAAGATCTATATATATATACTAGCACACATAACTCATACCGTAAATATACATTACATATATCACCACACGTACATATGTATGTATAAATTTCACCTTTTAAAGCCATTACTTTAAGATACTGCAGACAGATATTTATTTGAACTTAGATGTGATGGTACATCCGGCAAATGACAACATCCGGTCGGGACTCAAATGAAGCAACTTCACAGGAAAGAGCAGGAGTGTGCTTTCGAACGGTGCTGTCTGAAGAAATTCCTATTTAGTTTTGTTTGATATCGTTGCGAAATGAGAAAATTGCAATGAAAAGTATTTGGTAATGAAAAGTACGCATACCTTTAAGTAAGTGCGTCTATTTGTTGTGTATTTGTGTATGTGCATGTATAAGAATATAAGTATATATATAAAAGAGATTCTGAATGCATTGCAAATCGGACGTGAAATTTATTCGACACGTACACGTAAGCAAGTGACACCGACAAAGTGAGAATACAAAACGCAGTTATACTGAAGTTATGAAAGAAGCATGGTGTGCGTGCATGTGTTAGCGACAAGCAATGAAGGTGAGCACAAACTTTATATGTGTGTTTCATGTTATATTTGTTATGTTTTTTTTCTGTTCATGATATTCTTGATGTTATTGTTGTGAATGTTATGCAGTAAGTTTCAAGGCATCTGCTTGATGAATGTGCGCAGCCGTATTATAATTCAAACACGTCTGCCACAATGTGTTGATGAAAAAATACTACTTGGCACAACGACAAAGTGAAAAATTTTTAAAACTTTTTAATATTCGTGCATAAAAGTTAAAACTTGTACGCAAAAATTATGCTAAATGGTTGGTTAGATTGCAAAAGACCCTTCAACTTCCATCGGATATATATTCTGCACGAAATAGTAAAATTATACACAAAAATAGAATTTAATTAAAAAATGTTGTTGATTTTTTATATAAAAGTATAAACTTAAAAGTTATATTCAAGTACATTTTTAATTAAAACAAAGCAAGCGCAAAAAATAACATTTTATACATCGCATAGTAAATCGTTATCATCATCATCATCGACGTCATCAGTTACATCTTTATAGTAATTATCATCATAAGCATCATCATCACCATCATCATCATTATAATTGAAATAGATTTTCTTCGTGACTGCAGGTCAAAATAATTGCATTGCCTGCTTTGGCAAGGTTTGAAGCTTTTTTTTTTGAAATTTTCATATGTTTTGACCAATTTTATCTAAATGAAAAACATTTTAAAAAATGTCTTTATTTGATTTTTCGCTCCTGCACTTTCGATTGGATGAAGCTCCCTAAAGTTTTTTAAATCTATATACCAAGCTTCTTGTGCTTCTTCCGATAACTGACCAATAGGTAAAATAGCTTATCTAATATATAAAAATTTCGTGTCACGGTGTTAGTGTTTGGACTTCGCCTAAACGGCAGGGCCGATTTTAATAAAATTTTTTTTGTACACTTGGTAGGTATGAGAAAAGGTCGTAAAGTATTTTTCACCCTCTTACTCATGAGGGGCGTGGTACTCTTTCAAGAACACAAATTTATCGGTTCTACTTTCGTCTATAAGTCACACATCAATGAAACTCGGTACGAACTAACTATTGAGTCGTGCCGTTAGACTTAAATTTGTGCAATCTTTGGAAAGGGGGGCAGGGCACCGCCGATAAAATTACATTTTTTGATATCGGATAGATTTGGAACTAAATGACGTATAACAATGATACTCAGTATGAAGTAACTGATTTGCCAGGTCTTTCAATTATAAAACAAACACGGGCATTGGAAAACGAGGCGTGGCTCTGCCCATACAACTGAAATTTTCAATACAGAATAGCATAGAAGTAAAAGTCACAGTTTAAACTCAGAATGGAGTTACTATTTAGTGGTGTCCTGCTAATAGAATGCTAGAATGAACTTTGTGCGATGGGTGTGGCTCCGCCCATATAAGAAACATTTTTTTTAAATTTAATCACTTTGGAAATAATAGCCAGATATTAAAGAAACTCAGTTTGGAGTAACTATTTGGTGATATTCTACTACTCCGAAATAGTCGCAAACTAAAGCGGATATTGGACAAGGGATTCGGTTTCGCCCATAAAAGACAATTGTTTATTTTTAAAAGCTTTGGAAATAATGGCCACAGTATATTGAAACTCAGTGTGGAGTTACTCTCTGTTGATGGCCTTCTATTGGCAAACTGGAACAGACATTGGACAAGGACTGCAGCAACGCGACGGGTACCAGCTACTAATTCTATAAAATGTTCATTTTGAAATATTGAACAAAGGTTTTAAAAGCTCATTTTAAAATGTTTTTTTATAGAAAATCAATTAAAATTTTAAATGTATTTTAAAATGAAAATAAACGTTAGAGGAAAAAAGTTTCTCAGTGTAGAAAAACCTATATTTTTAGCAGCTTATTTTAAGACAGTGTTTTACCTAATATGAAGACTTACTTTTTACAGTGAAACTGGCAGATATAGTTTTGTATTGTATCACGAATCAAGACTTTATTGTATAAAATATAAACATGTCTTTCTTGGGAAAAGAATGACTTTTAAGTATATTTATGTGCTTTTGGCTTTGTTGTGTCTATTTGAGAATTTTTCAATTATGCTTTAAAATCGATCAAATATCAAGCAATATGAAACAAATACAATCAGTTTTAAATTTTAAATTATAAATTTGAAGACACTGTATTTCAAACATTTGATACCTTAACAAACAATATTTATATACATATATTAACAACAGAGTAAATGGAAAAAAACTAAATCTTTGTGCATATTTTTATATTCAGTGCATGAAGGAACGCTTTCAACGCTTAAGCTTATACAATAGCAGCTTTTCCGGTAAGTTTCTCAAATTTACCGAACAACGGATGTGCGATTTGTCGCAATAGTTGCAGTATAAAAAGAGAACAAACTAAAAACATCAACATATTTTTACTTTTCTCTGCTTCGTTTCCGTTCTAGACAGATTGCAAAAGTCTGCAGCCATTAAGAGCTTCCTGTTGGGTGGAATATGATATTCAACAAAAGCTGCTTATTTTTTATTAACGTATATTTCCTCAACATACTCACAGTAGATCTTTGCTAACTTTCAAACTCGATGGAGAAGCATATAGCATGAAACAACACCAACTCGAGCGTCAAAAAAGCGAAACTAAACAACTTCAGTGCAGCGTGAGAGAGATAAATAATACAGTAGAATCAAAGTGACCGATATAAGAATGCATTTTATTCTTCAAATGTCTGCATGTTTCCACCAATGCTGAGCGTGGTACTTGTTTTAAAATAATTTTTTAAACAATTTTCATAATTCTTAAAATTTAACTCTGCCAAAATGCGGCAAGTTCCTATAACTTCTTTAGCACTCTAGCTACATCACATAGCTAACAAAATCTGTGCTATTTTTCCCAAATTATTCCACATACGCCAGGTTGTTCAATTTCAAACTTTCTCTAACTACGGCTTGCCATTAAGAGGAGGTGTTTCAATGAACTTTCAACTTAAAGTTTGCCAAACAACGTCAGTTTGTGCTGCTGCTACTGCATGCTGCAGCATAAACTTTGTATTTGGTGGCCTGAGTTCTGTACTCGTGACCTATAAAACTGTAAATGCAATCAATACTTTGCAAACTTTGGCAAAAAAAAAAGTAACAAAAACTTAAATAAAAAGTAAGAAATAACGAAGCACCCATTCTATACTAATTGCAGCAGCTACCTGACGAAATATGCGGCAACGCTTAACTGCCAAGTTTCAGTTAATTTGAGTTTGTTGTGGGTTTTTTCGTTTTTTCCTCTGCATTTATGCTCAAAATGTTGAGTAAAAAGTTTGTCGTGAAAATGAGGCGTGCTTGTTGGAATGCAGCATTTCATCACTTTATTATTTCCTTGTAGTAAGCCGATGATGTTGTTAAAAAAGTCTTTTGAGTGTTTTAAAAAAGTTACATCAATCTAAAATAGTGAAATATTTAGTGTGTTGTCCGTAAACACAGGATAGGAAGAAGGAGATAAGGTTGAGATAACGGTACACGGTTGAGATGGTCAGATGGATCTAAGGATCTGCACTATTGAATATTTTTGGAATCCGCCCACGAACACGCGTACTTCTCATGCAACGCAAAAATTGGAAACTGCATAAATAAGCTTATAATAAGCCTACAACAATAAAACTAGGTACAGTTACGTGCACATAATTAAGAACAATGTCGTTTTATTCATATTTCATCCAAAATTTTTTTTAAATGTAAAAAAACATCACTCTTTTATCATCCGATACTGCAACTAAAAGACAAAGTTTCAGAAAACAGTTATTTGCTTGTTGTCTAGCTCACAAACAAATTTCCTGGGAATGTTTTGCACACTTGATGCGTAAATGAAGCATGCATATAATTAAGAACGATCTATGTTGTCAGTCAATAAGATCACTTGAATTGATTTGAATCTGTTGTGCTGCTAGTTATTTGTTGTACACTATCCATTCTTGTTAATAAAAGTTTAAAACAAAAAAAAAGTATGGGAAAAAAAAATCCTGCGACCCTACAACTCATGATTTAATTTTAAAACTATTTTATCAAAAAAAGTCTTATAGTGAAATTGCAAAAGTAATAAAATGTTCAAAAACGATGATTTTCAATGCTATTCAGCATTTTCGAAAGAATTCAACACCAAAAAATGTGCCCCGAAAATGTAAACCTCGTATAGCAAGTGAGAAGGAAGACAAAATGAGTGTTCGTGAGTCCAACAAATTTTCACTTAAATCAGTAAGGCAGGTTTCAGTAGCTGTTTTTGGTGAAAAGTGCTGTGGACCTTCCGTTGAAAGCGTAAAACGTCGTATGAGAGAAGCTGGGCTGTTTGGGCTTGTTTGCAGTAAGAAGCCTTTAGTATCAAAGCAAAACCGAAAAAGAGGAATAGACATTGGACCCTTCAGCATTGGAAAAATGTGTTATTTACTAACGAAACTAAAACAAATAGTGTGATCAGATGACAGGTCATACGTTAGGCGCCCTGTACGAGCTGAGTTAAGCCCTAGGTACACACGCCCAACACTATAGTACGGCGGAGGTAACATTATGGTATGGGGCGGTTTGTCATGGCGTGGTGTTGACCCAATCGCAAAAATTGAGGGATGCATGGATAGATTCCAGTATACCATACAGTATAGTATATATTACAGAACCATCTCATTCCATATGCCGATGAAAACTTACCCGTAGCTTGGATATTTCAACAGGATAATGATCCAAAATATACTACTGGTCATACGAAGAAGTGGTTTGCGGGCAACACTGCGGCGACTGTTTTGAATTGGTCATGCTGTAGTGCGGATTTAAATCCGATTGAAAACCTCTGGCAAGTTGAAAATGAATGTGTTGGGGCATTAAAAGTTAAAAATTTTACAGAACTGTATACTGGAAAGGTGCAAAGGGCGTGGAAAAGCATTGCTAAGACTGTCTGTGAGAATCTAGTTGCTTCAATGCCTCGGCAATGTGCAGCGGTTATTTTAAGAAAAGGTTTTCCAACCAAATATTGATGAAATATAAACAAAACATACATTTTTTAAACCAAAACATTCAAATCAATAAATCGTTCTTAATTATGTGCACTCTTAGTTTTGTTTCTAATATGGTAAAAAGGCCTTCTGTGCTCCAAAAGCTTAAATCTGGTAAATATTTTAATGATATAGAAATGAGGGAGTTGGCTACAATACATCGACATTAAAGTTTTATTAAGGTACTATTACAGTGTGTAAAAAATGAAAAATAATTTTTGTTTTTTTTTTTTTAGAATCTGGTTTTATTTAAGAATTTTAGAAAAAAAATATCAAATAAAACAAAGATATAACATTCATTATATTCTTATGTCGCGCATTTATTCATATAACTTCATTCATAGAAGAATATCTAACGCGTGTTTCTCGAAACATGTTTTTTCGAATTGGTTTCTAAAGGCTCAAAAAAGTTATGCATAAGCATACAAAAGTTTCAGAGAGAAGTCAACGAAAAGTATACAAAAGTTCAAAAACACACTTTTCCATACTTAACTAAAAACGAAGTAAGCATGAAAAAACATTTCAATATAAATCGATTCGAATGAAATGACAAATTAAAAAAATAATTTGTTTTTGTCGAAAAAAATTGCCAACTAAAATTATAAAAAAAATATTTTTGTTAAGTTGTTAAATTTTTCCATGCGCTATGATTGAAAATAGCGGTCAATTTCAATACAAACCTTGCTTAATAAAAAAATCCTGTCTAAAACATACATTTTGTACTGACTTTTAATAAAATTTCGATACATAAATGTTTAAAATCAAAATTTAAATTTATTTATTAAACAGGTTGCAACCCTTTTCTGCTTAGCAATATACGGTGTCGAGCGCTCACACTCAAGTTTTGAAAAGTAAACGAAAATTGAAAAACTGAACGAAAAATTGCTTACGCACAACTTGGGCGACGCAATATATTGCTGAGCCAGTACGTTCTTTTGCTCTCTAGCTTTTGTATGCTTACGCATAACTTGGTTGAGCCTTAAGATATCTCGAGTTCTCCTTGATCGATTTCGATGAATCTTGATTCATTGTGATCTTCATAGACTCTGTTAAGCACTCTACCTATAAAAAGCCGAGAAATTTTATATATTGTTTTTTGCTGCAAAGATCTTCTGCCAAAAAGAGGGGGTTTTTGTACATTTTTTTTTCAACGCATGCCATTTTGTTTGTTTTTTATTTGCGTAGATAGAGTGCTCCACTATAACCCTTTAATGAAGAATGCACTTTAATTTTTTACTTTCCGACGCCTTACAAATGCTGAAAACGAGAAACCAACTTACAACCTTTTTTAAAACACGCCAACTTCAACGACCTCTAGAAAAAAAACAACATATACAAAAACAAAAAAAAAAAACATTTTTTTTATATCTTCAACTTTAACTCTACATAATGTAAATAAGTTTTTATTAAATAATTTAATAATACTATGTAAAAAAAATTAATAAAAAAGGTGTTGTTATTAATAGCTTCACACTGTAATAGTTCCTTAAACCGTTAGTATTAAATGAGAAAAAATTAATTTAAAGTGCTATGAATGTATCGTTCCTAATTATGTACATGGAGCTGTATGTATGTATTCTATATAAAAAAAAAAATGTATTCGAAAAATGGGTGTCATCCACCCACGGACACGTCCACCTCCCATACAGTCAAACATTAAAACCTCACTACATAAGCTCATGTTTAACGTACAGAGATAAAATTTAGTACGTATGTATTTTATATCAAAACAAAGACATTTTCAAACAAATAAAGAAAGTCTAAAGTCGGTCTAGGCCGACTATGAAATACCCTAAACCCACTTTTCAAAAACAAAACAAAAAAATTTTAATTGTAAATGGGCTTCTCCGTGGGCGGATGAAGCCTATATTTTATATGCATTTAAATGTTTATGAAAAATTTACACGTACCAAGTTTTTTTCCTGTAGCTCACAGTTAATGACTTAATTGCGCTTTCCCTATGGGAGGTGGGCGTTTTCATGGACGGATTACTTTCAATTTTTGAACACACCTTAGTTTTCGTAAAAAATGCATGCATACCAAATTTAATTTCTCTATGACAAACATAACTTTATTTATTGAGTTTTTAACTTTTTGGGTTATATGGGAGGTAGGCGTGTCCGTAGGCGGATAACGTCCATTTTTCAAAACCATCTTTGTCTAGTCAGAAAAAACATACGTGCCAAATTTTAGCTCTGTAGGATAAACAGACGCTTATTTATTGCGTTTTCAATTTTTGGGTTGTATGGGAGGTGGGCGTGTCCGTGAGCGGATGACTTCCATTTTTCGAAGACATCTTTGTGTTTGTATAAAACACATATATATCAAATTTTATTGTTGTAGATTAATTATGAGCTGAGTTATGCAGTTTTAAATTTTTGCGTTGCATGGGAGGTAGGCGTGTCCGTGAGCGGATTCCAAAAATATTCAATAGTGCAGATCCTTGGGTGCATGTGACCATGTGTACAAAGTTTTATCCAATTATCTCAACTCCTTCTTCTTATCCTGTGTATACGGACAACACACAGACGGACGGACGGACGAACGGACGGACTGACATGGATAACTCGACTCACGTGGTGACGCTGATCAAGAATATATATACTTTTCTATACCGGACTCGCTTCGTTCTATGCGTTACAAACGTTTGCACAAAGTTAATATACCCTGACCTTTCAGGTTTAGGGTATAAAAATAGATGTCATCCGCCCATGGCCACGGCCACCTCCTATACAAGCCAAAAATTTAGAGCTCAATAAAAAAGCTTATAAGTAATCTACAGTGGTAAAATTTGGAACGAACGTTTTTTATTAGAACAGCCAAAGATGATTTTGAAAAATCAATGTCATTTGCAATTTGATATTTGCACTTTCCATACAACCCAAAAATTGAAAAGTCAATTAATAATATTATGTTTAACGTGCAGCGATAAAATTTGATATGTAAATATAAGCCTGCAACACTAAAATTTGATATGTATGTGTTTTTAATGAACACAGAGAAGTCTTTGTAAAATGGGTGTCATCCGCTCACGGACACGCCCACCTCCCATACAATCCAAAAATTGAAAACGCAATAAATAAGCATCTGTTTAACCTACTGAGATAAAATTTGGCACATATGTTTTTTATAACAAAACGAACATGTTTTGAAAAATGGACACCATCCGCCCACGGACACGCCTACCTCCCATACAATGCGAAAATTGAAAACTGCATAACTCAGCTCATAATTAGCCTACAACAATAAAATTAGATATGTATGTGTTTTATACAAACACAAAGATGTCTTCGAAAAATGAACGTCATTCGCTCACGAACACGCCCACCTCCCATACAGCCCAAGAATTGAAAACGCAATAAATAAGCCTCTGTTTAACCTACAGAGCTAACAATTGGCTCGTATGTTTTTTATGACAAGAAAAAGGTGGTTTTGAAAAATGGACGTCATCCGCCTACGAACACGCCTACTTCCCATACAAACCAAAAAGTTTAAAACTCAATAAATAAGGTTATGTTTGTCAAAGAGAAATTAAATTTGATATGTATGTATTTTATACCAAAACTAAGGTGTGTTCAAAAATTGGAAGTAGTCCGTCCATGAACACGCCCACCTCCCATAGCGAAAGCACAATAAAGGCATTAACTGTGAGCTACAGGAATAAAACTTGGTATGTGTACATTTTTCATCAACATTTAAATGCATATAAAATATAGGCTTCATCCGCCCATGAAAACGCCCATTTACAATAAAAATTTTTTTGTTTTTGAAAATTGGGTTTAGGGTATTTCATACTCAGCCTAGACCGACTTGTGACTTACTTTAGTTGTTTTTTTTTTAGTTTCTTTAAAAAATTGTAAGATAATAAAGAAAACAAAATTTTTATTAAAATTTTAGAGATTATCTTTGTATTAAAGATACATGGTTTCTCAGAAGAGCAGGCTACGTTAAATTGTGACATTTTTCTCACTTTAAACGTCGATATCTTCGAAACTGCCAAAGATATTTTAACTTTGCGTGCCAAAATTGAAATATCAAATATTTCTTAAATGAAATTGTAATACAAAACGGTATAGCTCAAAACTCGAGAACTGATGGAGAAAAACAGTGTCCATACTTGAAATCAAAAAACTCAATTTGTCTCTGATGTTCTAAATAATCTCCGGCACCAAAATGTCTGTCGCACAGTGTTATATATGTGCAGTGGAATTCACTTATAACGACCTCGGTTATAACAACATTTCTGTTATAATGTCGTATTCTTGAAGTCCGCACATTTTAATTGATTATTCCTTAGAAACTGAGTTCGCTTTTAACGTCGTCGGATATAATGACGAGTTCGCATAAAGCGACGAAATTTTCATAAAATATGGTAAAATATTTTCACATACAGCGACGACGCATGCATGTCAAAAGCAAAATGTAACTAGATATTTGAAATTCGCGCTTTGTTGAAATAAAGATTGCACACTAAGATTGCATTAGAGGATCAAATTCCTTCAGCCAGAGCAGCATTTAATGCTTTATCTTCTATTTAAAGGTTTGTATTTATTACAGTATGTGGTGCCCGTGGCATGCAGGTTAAGTGTGTGGCTTAGCATGTTCGGAGCCCGAGTTCGATCCCCAGTCGCGGCGAAAAGTTTTTGCAATAAAAAATTTTTCTGATCGGTCACCACCTCTCTGCAGACAATCGCAAACCTCAGAGAGTAAATAATGTCATGTAAAGCTTCTTGAGAACATGAACTTAAGCCGTTCGGAGTCGGCATAAAACATGTAGGTCCAGTTCTCGGTCAATTGTGTGCAAACATTTAATAACACAAACAACACAATTAATCATAAGAAGCTCGGTCAAAGTCCTTTCAAGGGCTGAAATGGTCAATTTGTTTGTGAGGTTTGTTTTTATTTATTACAGACAAGGTATACATTGATTTGAAAGTTTTTGAAGGTTTGCTTTATTCGGTTAAGGTGCTGAAAATTTGTCTCTTGAATACCTATTTGAACTTGAACGAAAGTCAGAGTGGACTTACACTGCATAGAGCAACTTAAGCCAAGTCAATATTACCGATTATTTAAAGCAAATTTAAGTTTATTACATATGCATATGTAATTATTTTATTCATGAACATACTTCTATAACGTATATCGTCTTTGTATGTATTTCTACTAAGTTTTATGTTTTAGCTTTTAATATTGATAATTGGAATTAATTTTCTTTATAATAAATGAATTAAATTAATAAAAAACAACAAAAAAAATTATGTTCGCATATAACGACATTCGGTTATAACGACGAAATAATCCGGTCCCTTCAGGGTCGCTATAACCGAATTCCACTGTACTTAGTACTTCTGAACTGTACTCATTACATCTTTCTTCAATTTGTACTCACATGTAGCATAACATCTTTTCGTTTCTCATAATCGCAACTGTAGCGTTAACTATAGATTTTACACACTTAGATTTTACATCAATGCCCTTTTTTGAACTTACCTAGAAAAGAAAGAGAAAGAGTGAATATGAAAAATACAAAAATCACAATGATCAGCATAAAGTTTTATCAAAATATGTAAAAATTGTTCGCATCGATAACGCACAAGAAACTCAATATAACCACTGCAGTAAAAATGACATATTTAGCTAACGACAAAACACATTATTTTTAGCCTGATTTAAAGCCTAGCTGCAGCAACTGAAGTACATCTTTCTCCCTTAATGCATTTCTTATTTTATTTTTCTCTACTACTACTTTACTTTTTGCCTTCTCTCTATTTTTACCAAAGCGCATAGATTTCATGCAGCTGACTTGTGCCGCAGTTTGTCTTGTATTGCTTTTAACTTTTTGTACAGCCCAAAATGCATTATTTTCCGTTTTTGCCTCTATGGTTTTTATTTTTTTTTTTTTATTATTCACTCTTTTTTGTTGCATTTTGTAGTGTTTGAATGCTTATGTTGTGTTTTTATTTTTTGTTTTTTATTTCAACACATACTAAAGCGCAAGCTTAAAAGGCACAAAAATTTACAACACTGCATGTTTTATGAAGGCAATCGAGAATTTCTACTACTACGATACTATATGGTGAAGTAAGTGAAAAAAGTAGCAGTAGTAGTAGTTGTTGTTATTGTTCGGATATAAACGGAATAACTGGCTGAAAAAATAAAACATTATAATGTGCAGCAGACATTTGCGGTGTGTTAGAAGTTAGAGTGAGGCTTCTGAGTTTTCTGTTTTTTTTTTTTTTTTTCAAAGGAAGGCAAGAACTGGCACCATATAAAGGTTAGTGAAAATGTCACTTACAGTTGAACTTGCAGGCAATACTTTTTTTGCTGCTGCGGTTTGAAAATATTTCTTAAAGTCTGAAGTTTTTATGATTTATGATTTGAAAATCGACTTTAATGTGGAAAAGGAAAGAAAGCGAACTAAAAACCAAAGGAAATAGTTTTGCTGATTGCAATAATAGTTTTATTTTTAAAATATTTAAACAACAAAAGACACTAGATTAAGCTGAAAAAATGGTTTTTTTGATTGGTTTCATTTTCAATTCACTGCGTATTTATAAAAGCATCTCTTAGAAGCAAAATATTTACGTTATTCTACAAATTCGCCTAAAAATAAACGTGAGGCAGGTTAAAATTAAAACTGAAATTCTTTGTGATATCTTGTGGCTTTCACTCATTTCTGGGATGCTTGATTATTATAATTTAACACGTTTTTTTTTTCTCAACTGCTTTTTTCGCCAAATAATATGTGTACAAATAGAAATGTATCGCCCCCACAATGTAGATATGTACATATCGCTTTCTGCTAATATGTTGGTTTGGGCGTATTCAATTACTATTTAATGAGCATAATTAAAATACCAACCGATACTTGTTGTCATAAAAAATTAAGACAATTTTTAATAATTATCTAACATTACATCAATTAAAATTAATTGCATAGTTTTTGGAGTTTGCATAGTTAGAGAAGAATGAAATTTTTTTTATCAAGTTGAAGAGTATGATATGTTTACTTTTGCGTGTGTGTGGAAAATATTTAGTATTGGTGTTATGTGTTGCATTCAATACAGAACACATTTTTAGATGCAACAAGTAAGGCAACTCTAAACTCGGTCTCGCTCGACTATGGCGTACTGTTTATAGTACTCTATATATGGTACCCTACTATGAAGTACTGTTTATGGTAGCTATACTTTATAAGTATATATTAAAAAGCTTAACAAAAAAATAGCTAGAAAAAAACTTTTTGTATATGACAACGAATAAAATGCATGTATTTCTTTATAGGTTCATACAGGTATAGTTCTGTAGATGGTTTGGGGGGTTAGCGTGTTCATGGGTTGATAACACATAGTTTTTGTACACATATTAGCAAATGTTTTTATTTAGCTCTAACAGCAACTTTTTCGAGATTTCAATATTGTGGGATATATGTATGAAAAGTGAGCATACCTATAGGTAGATGGTGCAAATATTTTGTCACATCTTTGTTTTTATGTAACATACTTACAAGTTTTATTCTTTGATAAAACAGAACAATGAAGTTTTGACTATTTTTGAAAGCTAGAAAATAGACCATCCTAAAGATATATACCACTTTATGGTTATAATGCTATTGCTACGTGTATTTATCAAGTAATTGCAAACATTTTGACAATTTTTCGCATTTTCCAAACTTTGACAATTTTTTTAAGACATAGTTTCCACAAAATACCACCTTTTTAAATTAATATTCTGAAAGAACTTTTTTTTCCGAGTGCCGTGAGTGCTTGTTTTAAAAAATCGGCTAATAATTGACGAATTTATGGAAAGTTTTCGGAAAACAAATTATTGGGAGCGGGTCAAAATTTCCATTACTAAAATTGCCCTTGACAAAATTCATCCTCACAAAATTTCCATTTCCAAAATTGTCCCTTTTTAAACTTTCCCTTTTTTAAAATTATACTTTACAAAATTACCCTTTACAAAATTGCCCATTAACAAAATTGTCTTCTTTGAACTTAATACTGAGAAAATAATCAAACAAAAGTTTTATTCAAAAATTAATTTGATACAATTATGCAAAAAATTATCATTTAAATCGGGTTGGGGTCGATATCGCCCTTATACAAAATTTTTCCCCCCTTGATTTGCTTCCAATACTTCCGACAATTTAAATTACGATAAACGCTAAAACGTATTCCTTAATCTTTGACTGACTTATGACTGCAATTTAGTATTTCATTGCCAAAACATTTCATTATTCATAACAATAAAAAACAACCGTTTTTCTAAGTTTGGAAACCTGTTTCAGCAAAGTGGTGAGCTGATTAGATCAAACATAATTGCAAAACAATACTGCAATGAAAAAGTGCAACAATGAATGTGTTTTACCTTTACAACATTGTACAAAAAATAAATAAAAAAATTTTGTAAAGGTGAATTTTGTAAAGGGAAATTTTCTAAAGGGGAAATTTTGTAAAGGGAAATTTTGTCAAAAGGAAATTTTGTAAAGGACAATTTTAAAAAAGGGCAATTTTGAAAAGTACAATTTTGTCAATGAAATTTTGTATAAGGGCAATTTCGACCCCAACCCCAAATTATTTTCAAAAAGTCACACAGCAATGTATTTTGTATGTCTCACTTTCGCAAGGGCTCCAACTACTGTGCGCGTTTTTGTGAAACAGTAAGGAACCTTTATATTTTTAACGGTGCATTTTTGTCAAGACCAAAACAAAATACAAAATATAAACGAGTGGGCTCTAAAGTGCGTTCAAGTTATCGGCTGTTATATTATATTTTGCGCAATGTGTGATAAACGCGATTATTTTTGATACGTGTACGGTTTACTTGTCGACAAGGAACATCGCTTTGAATTAAAAAAAAGTAAAGCTGTTATAGATTATCATAACAATCTTTTTGACCGCACTTTTATTGAAAATCGTTGGTATGAACCAAAATTGGCTTGTTCGACTTGCTGTGCAGAACGAAAAAAATGAAAATCTGAAAACAAACATTCGTTGCCTCTTTCAAGCCCCATGGTTTCGCATCGTCAAGTGAACCATAAGCCAGAAGATTGCTATTTTTGTGAAACAAATATCGAAGGTCATCATCTGTTTGTTTTATCAACTGTTTGTAAAACAGGTGTGAGGGAAAGTCAGAGATGTTTTAATAAAAAAAATAGCAATAAATTAAGTTTTTATTTCAGTGGTTGTGGTTTTATAAATTCAAAAACTTCTTTCGCTTAACAACTATTTTATATGTTAAGTTTAAATAACTTAAACAGTAAAAAAATAAATTTACAATTTTTTTTAATTTGTAAGTGCAATTGTCTTTATAGGGACCATCAACCTCTGATTTCATTTGCACAACATATTAGCTACTACTTCAATATGAATTGAGAATGAATGAGTTTCCTTGAAAAATTTATTAAAAATTGTTTTTAAATTAACACTTTAGTTAAATACTTACTTCTTAGTCATGTCATCTGAAATTAAAATAAGCATTTTTTGACTTTTTTTTGGTGACCGTGGCATGCAGGTTAAGTGTGTGGCCTAGCATGCTCTGAGCCCGGGTACGATCCCCAGCCGCGGCGAAAATTATTTTTCAATAAAAAGTTTTTCTGATCGATCACCATCTCTCTGCAGACAATGGCAAACCGCAGAGAGTAAATAATGCAATGTGAAGCTTCTTGACAACATGAACTTTAGCAATTGGTCATAAGACCCTCGGTCAAAGTCCTTTCAAGGGCTGAAATGGCAAATTTGTTATGTTTTTTTTTTTATTTCTTTACTTTAGAATAACCAACATTTAACAACAGATCCATTTTATTAGTTATCTGATTTTTATACCCTAAACCTGAAATGTCAGGGTATATTAACTTTGTGCAAACGTTTGTAACGCATAGAACGAAGTGAGTCCGGTATAGAAAAGTATATATATTCTTGATCAGCGTCACCACGTGAGTCGAGCTATCCATGTACGTCCGTCCGTCCGTCAGTGTGTTGTCCGTATACACAGGATAAGAAGGAGTAGTTGAGATAATTGCATGAAACTTGGTACACATGATCACATGCACCAACGGATTTGTACTATTGAATATTTTTGGAATCCGCCCACGGACACGCCTACCTTCCATACAACGCAAAAATTGAAACTGCATAAATAGGCTCATAATTAACCTACAACAATAAAATTTGGTGCGTATGTGTTTTGTATCAACACAAAGGCGTGTTTGAAAAATGGGTGTCGTCCGCCCACGGACACGCCCACCTCCCATACAACCCAAAAATTGAAAACACAATAAATAAGCCTCTGTTAAGTCTACAGAAATAAAATTTGGCAAATGTGATTTTCATAACAAAACAAAGATGTTTTTTGAAAAATGGACATCATCCGCCTACGGACACGCTTACCTTCCATACAACCCAAAAATTGAAAACTGCATAACTCAGCTCATAGTTAGCCTACAACAATAAAATTTGATATGTATGTGTTTTATACCAACACAAAGATGTCTTCGAAAAATGGACGTCATCCGCTCTTGGACGCGCCCACCTCCCATACAACCCAAAAATTGAAAATGCAATAAATAAACCTGTGTTTAACCTACAGAGCTAAAATTTGGCACTTATGTTTTTTATGACAAGACAAAGATGGTTTTGAAAAATGGACGTCATCCGCCTACGAACACGCCTACCTCCCATACAACCCAAAAAGTTTAAAACTCAATAAATAAGGTTATGTTTGTCATAGAGAAATTAAATTTGGTATGTATGTATTTGATACCAAAACTAAGGTGTGTTCAAAAATTGGGAGTAATCCGTCCATGAACTCGCCCACCTCCCATAGCGAAAGCACAATAAAGGCATTAACTGTGAGCTACAGGAATAAAACTTGGTATGTGTAATTTTTCAACATTTAAATGCATATAAAATATAGGCTTCATTCGCCCACGGACTAGCCCATTTTCAATAAAAATTTTTTTGTTTTTGAAAAGTGGGTTTAGGGTATTTTATAGTCGGCTATAAAAGCCACACTGTGAGTTGTGGAGAAAATCCATATTAAACACGTGATTGGTCAGACAGGAAACCGTTTCAAATAGGAAACAAAACTGATAAAATTATTTTGTCGGCCTTGCACCTAAAGTTAGGCTATATGAAACAGTTTGTGAAAAAATGGACAAGGATGGCGAGACTTTTGCATATCTTAAATCAGTTTTTCCACCAAGAAATCTCGAAGATCAAAACGCGATTCCAGGGTAGAAGTAAAGTAAAAATGATAGCCAATTATTGCTGGTCACTTCAACGGGAAACTGATGATGCATCGTTAAAACGCAGGCGATCAAACAAGCATTTCTAAGTTAAAATGTTTCGAAGTGAAAATATTTTTTTTTTTTTAAATCAATAAGTTTGTACAGAACTGCATTCATTTTACTTGGAAAAAAACGTTCTCTCGGAATATTAATTAAAAATTAATTATATTAGACAAAAGTATGTTTTAAAAACGTCGTCAAAGTTAAATGAAGTGAAAAAAAGTAGAAAATTGTTCATTTACTTGATAAATTCACGTAGTAACTGCATAATATCCACAAACTAGTATATCGATGGTTAAGCTAACTTAAGTGATAAGTGAAAAATTTCAAATGTTCAGGAACGTCGATTTTGCTTTTAAATTTTAATATATCTCAATACAAAACTATACTTTTAACTGTGTACTGACACGCATTCACTGGCTATGCATTTTTAATAAATTTACATAAGTTAGATATAATATTGATGGATTGAAAAATGCATTAAACCTATTTTTGTCAAAAGGTCACTTATCACTTTAGTGCGCTTAACCATCGATATACTTTTGGAAAGGCCTATATTTCAGCTTTCCAAAAATGATAAGAAATTAAAAATCGTAAACTGATTAAGTTGCTGGGTAAGCCACCGTGTGTGGTTTTGTAAGAGCTTTCGTTTGGTACCAAATTTGTAAATGTTTCCATGGAAAATAGCAAAAATACAAAATTTTCGCTGATTTTTGAACGTGAGTTTGAATACCATCGATTGAGTACGTATAAAAAAAGACGTCGACCTTAGATTTTTGACTTCTATCACTTATCCGAAAATCATTCAAATCGGAGAATGTCACCTGGGGACCTTTCCTTGTAAGTTGGATTTTCGATTTTGTGCTCAACAGAAGCCTAACACTTTTTTATTTCTCGTGTTAATAAATGTTGCAAAAAAACAAAAGTGGTTATTGTGATGGGTGTGCAAAGCAACATTTTTTTTTACAATTAATCTATAAACAACGCATTTAGATTGGCCTGCGGTTGTTTTAGTTGAAAGCAGGCGCCGACCCAGAAAAAAGTTTTTGGGGGGGGGGGTTTATGTTTTTATTTTCAGACCTATTTAAATTTGTTATTCATTAGATAATGTTAAGTAAATAATGTTTTTTATTCTTTTATTTTGAACAATTGAACTTGAAATGTTCTTAATATTATTTTCTAGACCTCTACGAACACTTAACAGAGGTAGACCACATGTTAACCCAGTCTACCCAGTTTTATTAACCCATTTCTGCCTGAATCCAGATCCGCTCACACGATTTTGATAAAATTTCAAACACGATTGTATGATCAATTGATTCAAAACGATCAAAAACAAACATTCAGCTCCATACCTCAATGCGTTGCTGAGATATTCATGGGGTATTTTTCAAGCCATTAGGCCATCGTGATAGCTTTTCTCCGAATTTTTTTAAAATAATTACAATGCGTATTTAATGACAAAACTGCTGGTTGATATCTGCAGCGATTACTTTTAGCTGTAGAGGGCAAAACTAACACCTGAACTGCTGATTTGGTATACCTATAGAAAAATACTCAAATCAGTTAAATACCTATTACTTTCTTATTAATAATGCGATGGAGCCAAAGTTGGCAAATGGGTTAATTGCATGAGTCTTTGTAGCCTCAAGCCTTGTTTATTAGGCTGGGTCAATTTTTGTTTTCAAAAAATCGTAGGCGCGGAAAATGTTCTACGGAAAATTCTGACCATCTTTTCCCAAGAAGCACTTAATCGATTTCGAACCTGCGGTTTTTCGAAAGAAATTTTGAATTTGTGTTTTGCTACAAAATGTGAAAAATTGAAAAAAGAACCACAAAAGTACTCTACTGATGTACAAATTTTAGTGGTTTCGAACCAAGGCTTATTTATATAAGGTTGCATACATTTTTGACGTTTTCTCATTTCGGCACCCTTATTTTGAAATGAGAGCAAAAGAGCGTAGTCATTTGATTAAAGAACTGACACGGTTGCCTGAATATAATACTATTGGTAGTTTTTTGTAGTACTATTTGGTAAATAGAATACTAAAATTTTTGTTTAGTACTTTTATTAGTCCTTTTTTTATTCGGATGTCCTGATAAAATTAAGTCATTGAATTTGATCTACCCCCATAATTTTAGTTTTGATTGAAGGATTTCATTATTATGCCCTAAAAAGGTTTAATGAAATAAATATATATTAAGAAAATCAAGAAAGACAGACCAAATAAATATTTTCATATTCGAAACTTTCATTGCATTGGACAACGGTGATCGTAAA
The DNA here is from genome assembly GCA_958299015.1 of Tetanocera ferruginea. Taxonomy (NCBI): domain Eukaryota; kingdom Metazoa; phylum Arthropoda; class Insecta; order Diptera; family Sciomyzidae; genus Tetanocera; species Tetanocera ferruginea. Next base: position 79,435,137 of record OY282642.1, read on the forward strand.
AACCACTTTTACTTCCAATTTTGACAAAAATCAAAATTTTAACACATCTTGACTTAGTGTGTACACAATAAAACAGAAAACTGCACAAAACCCTGAAAAATACTTTTTTTTCTCGAGTAGCACAAAACCCTACTCTGCAAACGTCAAAATATTTTTGTTTACATAAAATAAAGATGCGTCAAAAAATGTAAGCAACCTTAAATAAATCAACCTTGGTTTCGAACAAAAATTTAAAATAATAATTTAGTTATAAATTGCACGTGTTTGTTTCATCATGTCTCAACAAAAAATAAAAAATTTTCAGATTTCATAATAACATAACAAAAATATTTTGTAAATTTATTTCAAATAGAAGAAGAACATTTGAAAGCTAGATTTGCTATTATCGTTTCATTATTTAATTTTGAGTTTCGTAAAATCTATGGTATAATTCCACTTGTTAGATATTAATATTTTGTTTTGATGAAAGTTAGTAAATAAATAACAAAATAAGTAAACTTGATCTACAAATTTCCTGCCATATTCAAGGAACTGAGAGTAATATTCAACTTTAATATGACTTTTGGCTAGTGTTCGACGAGTTGTCGAAAAAAATCAACAGTTATGGATGCAGTTATAGTTGTGACAGTAGATAGTCGAAGAAAAACTCTACGACTTGAAAGCAAACAGGACTTCCTAAAACAATCTTTTCAATTTTATATTGAGATTTTTTTTGTTCTTTTTCTATAAAACTTTTTGTTACTTTTACTTTATTTTGTATTGTTTATTTTACTATTGTTTGTTTTTTCTCGATGAATTAATTCATTTCTTACATTTTTGTGTATTTTATTGCTTTCAATTTGAATTTGAATTTTATAAATTTGTTTTATTTGACTTCTGTTTTTCACCTGATTCATAATATACCCCTTCGAAGTTTAGATCAAATATAACAAAACAAAAAAACAAATTGGCCATTTCAGCCCTTGAAAGGACTTTGACCGAGCTGCTTATGATCAATTGTGTTGTGTGTGTTATTAGATGTTTGCACACAATTAACCGAGAACTGGACCTACATGTTTTATGCCGACTCCGAACGGCTAAAGTTTATGTTCTCAAGAAGCTTTACATGACATTATTTACTCTCTGAGGTTTGCCATTGTCTGCAGAGAGGTGGTGACCGATCAGAAAAATTTTTTATTTAAAAAACTTTTCGCCGCGACTGGGGATCGAACTCAGGCTCCGAGCGTACTAAGCCACACACTTAACCTGTACGCCACGGTCATCATCAAATATGGTAAAATTTTATTTAAATGGCGACATTCCATGAAAACTTTTTACCGAAAACTATGTAATTTTTTCCCCTTATACATGTTTTTTGGATGTTTTTATACATTTTTCACATAAATAGTAAAAGTCACATAAAGTAAAACACAAATTCAAATTTTCTCTCAAAAAATCGGTGGCTCGCAATCAATTTTAAACCAAGGGTTTCTTGGGCAAACCTGTTCGGAATAATTCGTAAAATATTTTCTGCCCCGACGATTTTTTAGTTTTTTTTCACCCATACAAATTGGCCCGCCCTATTTATTGTATATACCTGTAAAATCAAATAATAGTGTCGATTTGTTATGTGTTTGGTAAAAAGAGTGCGTTAGTTATGCCATCCTCAAACTTCTCTACCATCATTAAAACTTTCAAAGTCGTATACATTGATCAATTTTGAATTTCAGTTAATTAGAAATGAGGAAAGAATTAAAGAAAAGTTACAAGTTACATGGTGGTGAAACACCATTTCCAATCAACTTCCAAGGTAGCTATATCGAGCCATAACCGCGAAAAAGATGTAACCAGCAATTTACAAAAATTTGTTTTCTTATCAAAACTTATAATTTATTTCATTATCAACAATTTATTATTTTAAAATAATAAATAATTATTTAATAATTATTTAAAATAATTATTTATTTGTAAAGATTGTGAAACAACATTGTCGTTACTAAATATCTTGAGTCGAAAATAATTAAAAGAAATTTGCTCCTTTGGCTCGATATGTTTATACCCTAAACCTGAAATGTCAGGGTATATTAACTTTGTGCAAACGTTTGTAACGCATAGAACGAAGCGAGTCCGGTATAGAAAAGTATATATATTCTTGATCAGCGTCACCACGTGAGTCGAGCTATCTATGTCCGTCCGTCCGTCCGTCCGTCCGTCCGTCTGTGTGTTGTCCGTATACACAGGATAAGAAGAAGGAGTTGAGATAATTGGATGAAACTTGGTACACATGGTCACATGTACCCAAGGATCTGCACTATTGAATATTTTTGGAATCCGCCCACGGACACGCCTACCCCCCATACAACGCAAAAATTTAAAACTGCATAACTCAGCTAATAATAAGTCTACAACAACAAAACTTAGTATGTGTGTGTTTTATATCAACACAAAGATGTCTTTGAAAAATGGACGTCATCCGCTCACGGACACGCCCACCTCCCATACAACCCAAAAATTGAAAATGCAATAAATAAGCCTCTGTTTAACCTACAGAGCTAAAATTTGGCACGTATGTTTCTTATAACAAAAAAAAGATGGTTTTGAAAAATGGACATCGTCCGCCTACGGACACGCCTACTTCCCATACAACGCGAAAATTGAAAACTGCATAACTCAGCTAATAATAAGTCTACAACAACAAAATTTAGTATGTGTGTGTTTTATACCAACACAAAGATGTCTTTGAAAAATGGACGTCATCCGCTCACGGACACGCCCACCTCCCATACAACCCAAAAATTGAAAATGCACTAAATAAGCCTCTGTTTAACCTACAGAGCTAAAATTTGGCACGAATGTTTTTTATGACAAGACAAAGATGGTTTGGAAAAATGGACTTCATCCGCCCACGGACACGCCCATTTACAATTAATTTTTTTTTTTTTTTTTTAAAAGTGGGTTTAGGGTATTTCATAGTCGGCCTAGACCGACTTTAGACTTTCTTTACTTGTTTTGATTTAGTGCTTTTTGATTTTGTGGCAATACTTTTTTAAGTAGTGCTTTTAACAAGTATTTAGTGGTAATTATCAAACACAACAAAAAATAGCTTAAAATAATACAATATAATTAATAATTAATATAAAAATACTTCATAATTTTTATCGTTTTGCTTCAAAAATATTATTTGTCTTTCATTTGATTTAAGACTGGAATTCTTTATGAAGAGTATAATGCTCTGAGTATTGAATCTTGTGTTTAAAGATCCCTTTATTATTTTTAATAGTTTTCATAAGAAGTTTTTTACTCTAAGTATGTTTACTCAAATCTTTTAGTTTTTAATAGTTTTGCCTTATACATTTCATTTTCATTCATTTTGGGAGGTTTTTACCCCCAAACCCCCCCTGCGTTCGCCCTTGGTTGAAGGTAAGAACATCTAAATATAATAATACAACCTTTGAATAATTTTGCCCATTTAATCCATTAGGCCTAGCAAAAGCTAAGGAGCGCTTGTAAAAATCAAAGAGATGTTTTTGTAATCTTTTTATGTCCTAAATAATGGGAATATTACCCACAAAAATTTTTCCACGATTATTCTAGCCAAGCCATTGAAAGAGTTATATATAAACCTTTTGAGTGACGCTGGTTATATAATCGATTATTTGTTTCTATTATAATCGTATGGATTAAGTTCATGCTTTAACTTGCAAACCTGTATTACTGATCAAAGCTCCACTTGCTTAGATCACATTTTTTGTAGACTTGGTGCGAATGTTAATGCGTCTAGCGCTATTATAGATTTGAATATTACAGATCACTGCCTAACTGTCTACAAGGAAGTACAATGAAGTAGGTGCACACTCCCCGCCTAACTTAAATCGGATTTATTACTAATTTAAAAGTGCAGTGCCAGACTTCTTTAATTTTATCATCATTAAAATCTTTAAATTTATCGGTTCGAAATAATTTGGTTATCGTATTTCCCATACAAATTTTTTTTATTCTATCTTTGCTACGTGAACACTTCAAAAGGCAATATTATTCAATATTAAGGTATTTGCTTTGAAAATTAAAAAAAAAATTATTTGACATGAACAATAAAAAAAGTATGTTTTGCAGTTCACTAACACAAAGTTAACTTTATTATAGGTTATTTTGTTGATGTTCGTGCAAGGAATTGTGTATTCACTGTTATGAAGTTCTTCAATTTAATTTACAAAATTCCACAAAATCGTTTTCGTTGCTTAATTTTTTAATCTTTAATCCAATGTATACTTGTCTGAAATCAATAGAATTTTTATATATATATTTTTTTTTTTATCCATTATACCGAATCTACTCATTTTCGTTTCAATAGGAATTTCGCTTTTGGCTTCACTGGACTTTACTTAAAAAGCCAACCCTTACACATTGATTTAATTAGATATTTAATTTATTCGGCTAAGCAATGTTCTCAAAAAAAGAAAACCAAAAACAAAAAAAAGGACCTCTGGAGTTAAGTTGCGTGAAGCAACATGCTGTTGTGATTTCAGCAGAACGGCGCTTATTGGGTTTTGTTAAATTTGGGTTGTGTTTGAACAGCAAATTGAACAAACAAGAAGATTAAAATCTGTTACAGCCAGTTTTTTGCTGGTGATTTAATTGGAAAGTTTACGAGTGTGAGTAATAATAAAAAAGTTGGCTAGACATGACTCACTCTACGAATTAATCTTGAGCTGAAAACAAGTTTAGGCGTTATTCTTTTTGACTCTGAATTATATAATTAGAAAGTTATTCATTATAACAAAAATTAAAATAATTGCATGTTTATAACACGCTATTTTGCGTCGGTGTGTGAGTAAATATTTGAATTCTGCGGTTGTTTTATATACGTTTTCTTTTCGAACACTCTATTTGTTTGCAATAAGAATATATTTTTGCCTAAAGATATTAAGGCTAGCTTTAAAGGAGTGATAAAAGATCTTGCCAGATTATTTAACTTGCACCTAATTAATACTTTTTTTTATATTTTATTTCTAAATTTTTGCTATATTAATTTAGTATTTATAATTAGGATGGGATTTGTATAGATTAAAAGGTTAAAGTTTATATATATATCTGATAATATTTTTGTTAATAATAATATGTGTCTTTTGCACGCTAGATAATCTAAATTTGCATAGTATTCTTATTGTTTTGCTGCTTTTTATCTTTGTTTTGCTTTTTATTTAAAAAAATCTAGAAATGGTCTTAATGGGAAGAAAACAAAGTAGAGTTAAAAGTTTTCGCTTTTTAAAGAAACTTAATTTGCATTCGTCTGTTACCTCCCCGGAAGTCCCGTTTTGCAACTATCTCTACTATGTCGGTAGCTTATCCTTCGATATTTGCAGCTTCTCATACTCAACTTAATTGCAGATCTTCCGTGACTTCCAATACACCTAATTCCCGTGTCTTTTTATCCCAATTCACTTTTACTTGGTTGGCACAGAGGACTGCAATCCTTTCCCGCTTACATGTTTCCGTTGCGAAACAGATAACTAATTGTTGGCTAAAGCTCGAAAAAGCTTATACCGGAAACATAAGCCACTCATGATGCATATCGATTCTATCAATATTAGAGCTCTTATAAATTTTGAAAACTCTCTCAAAGCAATAGCCACACAGATAAACAGCAACAGTAAGTCTGACTCAAAAAAATTTAACTCCCTATATGCGACGCCAATGAAGGTCTCTAAGAGGAAAACCGAGAAAACCATTGAATAGCTCACACACTCACTGTAAGTAGGGTAAGCCATCATGCAAAGCTTGGGAGCTGGCGAGCACATCTCTTCAAGCGATCACGTCAGAATCTCTGAATCAGAGTTTAAAAGGCAAATAAGCTTATGAGAAACCTTTTCAAATAGTCATCATAAACTAGCATGAACCAGACGGTAGGATATCGCTGGACAGATGGTTAGTTGTTGAGAATGAAATCCTCCATATGATGCTGACTGGCGCAGAGTGCAGCAGCAGAAAGTTAAGTTCCTCCAATATAGAAGAACTTTAAGAGTAAGAACGATTTGAGGTCCTCTTACATACCATCTTCAATATAGAATAATTTTGGGTGAGTGCCAAGCTCAAACTTCACTTCCACTTCGTCATTTGAAGACATTTCTATAATTGGCAGCTATGTGATGTTTGAAAGTGCATTGGTAGGAGCTTACCTTTCAAAGGCACTGTTATGTTAGTTACCTTTGCCAAGAAAACACCGTTAGCGAAATTTATCAGACAGCGATCTGGTGTATTGAAGTTCGGAATGATCGGTTTTAAAAGTGTGAAACTCCATGCAGAAGGTCAAGGTGCTAATACTGCAGACAAAGTAAACAAATATGTATTACTGCAAAGAAGCTATCGAAGACTTGCTGATCTTCAAGGATATGAAGGACATGGAAGTGCCTTAAGCGAAGAAATATTGATAGTAACTTGATAATAACATAGTGCTACAAGCTAAATCGAAAGAGTTCAACCTGTTTAACTTTACTGAAGTTAAGAAGCTGGATTCTTGTGAAAAATCTCTTTATTTATTATTTTTTTCCTTAATTCAGTGACGGAGATTCAAAGGCTATAAAGGAATCATATATGGCATATGAGTATATCAATGTGGGCAGAGATCTAACAGCCTACGTTAGCAATAGGAAAAAACTATAGTATGCTGGGTTGCGATGAAAATGCGCATCGCACTCAATGGACAGCAAACAAATAAACGAATGAGCCAATAAAATCTTTTATCTAATTTCACATTCTATATTAAAATAATAAAAAGGTACTTGAGTACATTCCAAGTCATACAAAGCTTTAATCGAAAAATTGTAAAAAATTGTAGTCTTCTAACGATTCCTTCACAGATCTTTAATATTGACATTGTCAATATCAACATAGCATCATTTGAAACCCTAACAAAACTAATTAAACTGAATACACCTGAAGTCTAGAAGCTCATATATGTCCTAAATGACGTGTTTAGCATGTTAGCATATATTTGTTTAAAAAAGCCTTAAGCACAAACAGAGTTGGTGGAGCTGCGATCTTAAATGAGCACAGAACTGAGCTCAGAATTCTGCATAAAAATCCCAAAAAACTTTAAAGGTTTAAACGGCAATCATGAAAAACTTTAACGAATCCATTGAGAATACAACAATGGATACAGACCTGGTTAGAGAAATATTCCATGAAACACTTTCGCTACTCATGGGAACATCCATTCCTGGATATAGTGAGCCACAAATCTCGTGAAACCCCAATAAAGTGAACATGAAGTTCATAAGAGTGGTCCTGGCAAAAAATATAACTATTAGATTAACGCCGAAAACAGGATCAAATCATTCTTACTTTGGCTACTAGTATACTAGTTATAATATCAAGAAGTGTAAGTAATGAACAGAATACTACGTGATCAAGATTTGAAACTGATAACCTACGATGACATCGTCATACCCTCGGTCGGAGGGCAACATCTCAAAACCACTTGCATCATAAAAAAGCATTAGAAGAAACTGTTTTAGTGTAAAATCAACGAATTAGGCCTGCAAAATGCGAACAGATTCTGTTCTGTTTAGAATTTTCAAAACTGAATTATCTAACTGTTATTTGCACAGTTCTCATTTACGTTATTTTATTTACCACATTTTATTTACTTGATCCACCCTGCTTTAACCTTACTGATCTGGTAAAGAGAAGCATGTGTAAAAATAATGCAATAGCATTATAGACCAAAAATAAGCAAAGTTTCAGTCAATCAACAGGGAAGTAAAAAACATAAAAAAGTAAGATTGGGTTTTGCTTGTGTGTGCTGATGACATTACCCATTTACCATAAATACTAGTTTAATTTAACCATGAAAAAGAAAGTCTAAAGTCGGTCTTAACTAAAACAATACTAAAACAAATAGACATAACTTCCTATCAAAATTCACGTAATCTTTATACATATAGATTTAATACAATAATTACTTAAAGACCTACCAGGTGTTGATAAAAAATACATACATACCAAATTGTTGTTGTAGGCTTATTATGAGCTGAGTTATGCAGTTTTCAATTTTTGCGTTGTATGGGAGGTAGGCGTGTCCGTGTGCGGATTCCAAAAATATTCAATAGCGCAGATCCTTGGAACCACGTGATCATGTGTACCAAGTTTCATTCCATTATCTCAACTCCTTCTTCTTATCCTGTGTATACGGACAACACACAGACGGACAGACGGACGGACGGATGGTTGGACGGACATGGCTAGCTCGACTCAGGTGGAGACGCTGATCAAGAATGTATATACTTTTCTATACCGGACTCGCATCGTTCTATGCGTTACAAACGTTTGCACAAAGTTAATATACCCTGACCTTTCAGGTTTAGAGTATAACAAGTAAAGAAAGTCTAAAGTCGGTCTAGGCCGACTATGAAATACCCTAAACCCACTTTAAAAAAAAAAAAAAAAAATTAATTGTAAATGGGCGTGTCCGTGGGCGGATGAAGTCTATTTTTCCAAACCATCTTTGTCTTGTCATAAAAAACATACGTGCCAAATTTTAGCTCTGTAGGTTAAACACATGCTTATTTATTGCGTTTTCAATTTTTGGGTTGTATGGGAGGTAGGCGTGTCCGTGATCGGATGATGTCCATTTTCCGAAGACATATTTGTGTTGGTATGAAACACATACATATCAAATTTTATTGTTATTGGCTAATTATGAGCTGAGCTATGCAGTTTTCAATTTTCGCGTTGTATGGGAAGTAGGCGTGTCCGTGGGCGGACGATGTCCATTTTTCAAAACCATCTTTTTTTTGTTATAGAAAACATGCGTGCCAAATTTTAGCTCTGTAGGTTAAACAGAGGCTTATTTATTGCGTTTTCAATTTTTGGGTTGTATGGGAGGTGGGCGTGTCCGTGAGCGGATGACGTCCATTTTTCAAAGACATCTTTGTGTTGGTATAAAACACATACATACCAAATTTTGTTGTTGTAGACTTATTATGAGCTGAGTTATGCAGTTTCAAATTTTTGCGTTGTGTGGGAGGTAGGCGTGTCCGTGGGCGGATTCCAAAAATATTCAATAGTGCAGATCCTTGGGTACATGTGACCATGTGTACCAAGTTTCATCCAATTATCTCAACTCCTTCTTCCTATCCTGTGTATACGGACAACACACAGACGGACGGACGGACGGACGGACGGACGGACATAGATAGCTCGACTCACGTGGTGACGCTGATCAATTATATATATACTTTTCTATACCGGACTCGCTTCGTTCTATGCGTTACAAACGTTTGCACAAAGTTAATATACCCTGACCTTTCAGGTTTAGAGTATAAAAAGTAAAAAATTTAGTTATATTTGCCACATTTCTAGTTTGATTAAGCCACAAAAATAAGTTGAAATTGATATGAAAAGCATGTGGTTAACTTTATCTGACGATTCATGACGATTCACTAGGCAAAGTGTTACGAGAGCTCAGAGTCTTCTATATAGAGAATAGAGAGAGAGAATGATTTCGAGTATCATCCATTTGGCCCATATGGTTCGATCATGTCTTGAAAAGTCATAGAGGAAACCAGCTATCTCAACGCTCTTTCTAGAGTTCAAGGACTTGACTGTCTAGGCTCTAGAGCAGAGAAGGGCACAAATTAACTTTCCTTTCCCATGGGATTGGAAGCAAAATGCTGCTTGCGCGACGTCGACACCAGCGTTGCCAGAGAACCGCGGAGAAAATTCTTCATTGTGGTATTGAAAAATCTGAATTTGGACCAAAAATACTTCCTTTTAGAAGTTTTCGAACTAGGCGCATAGGAAAATAAAGATTTTTTTTTTTTATTGAAAAATAATTATATTAACCCTGGATCACTAACCTATGGTAAGTTGCGTCACAACTAATTCTGGGTATTTTCCACCCATAAAAGAAATTCTCAATAATAAGGACATAATTTCTCAAACCTAAGAAATGTGTTAGTTTTCAATAAAGTACAGATTATTTTCGCCAGTTTAAAATGTTTTGTTATGAAAAGAATGGTTATTTCAATGTGAAACAAAAAATTTTGAACTAGTTCATGAGTTAATTTAGAAAAAAAAAAGAAATACAATTGGTTTTGAAAAACGCATATCATTTCTACAGTTTTAGAGCTAGTGGAATATGAAATATTTGATTGTAAGGCTAAAATTATACAAACAAAAAAATTTTTTATAAGTACTTTTTTCTCTTTAGAACAAATTTCCACCTCAAAAAGATCAGCTAAAATTATATAATTTTTGCAGTAATATTACGCTACTGGAAGAACTATCGTCAGCAGTTTTCCTATTTTTGCGAAGGCGTTGCGTTAAAGGACATACCGTTGTAAGTGTAAATTGGATATATGTGTCCTTATCAAATGTATTTGTCACTGTTAGAGCATATTATCTGAGTTTTGCTACAAAGCTTCCTGGGTGTAACTCACCGAAAAAAAAGTATTTTAGTAACTAACTTGAGTGTAAAGCACTAAAATCTTATATCTCGGAGACCACTAGAAACTGAAAATTATTGACTAAAAAATATTGAATAGAGAATATTGAAGAGAGACTGTTAGTTCGTCACGCAAATATTGCATAAGAAATCTTACATAGAAAGTGTGACTGGGTGGGTTCCACCCTAAGGTTAGTGATGGACGATCAAGTAACATACATTTTTCAATTTTATATTTGAAGGGCTTATTGCAAAAACATGATATGCCACACTGCTTTAAAAGTTCATATTTTATGTTCATTACGTTCATTGATGCATTATCAATATCCACTGAAAATATTGCGACCATTACCCGATCAATTTTCGCCGTATACGTAATAGTTCTTGTAAACATTTTAATGATTTCATACAAATATACATTTTTTCAAAACTTTAAACTCGATTATTTCGAAATATTTTTTATGTGGCATATCATGTTTCTGCAATAAGCCCTTCATTTAAAATAATTCAAATCAATTGCCACTAGCAATTTGAACTCTAGGTTGATCTATAAAACAATTTTGATTTTTTAATAAAGCATATTAAAACAAATGAGATCGATATATAAGGTCTGTTCCGTGCTCTAAAATTTTAGTCCAATTTACCAGTTTTTACCAGTTTTAGTCCGAGAAGCGTTCCCGTACTCGAAAAAATGGTAAAAGAGAGTGCAATCGAGAGAGTAAAACATTTCCCCTCTTTGTCAAAAGTTGCAAGTTTTAGTCCGAGAAATTTCTTCGGGTAAAATAGTAAAAGTGTCAAACAGCTTAAAATCAGCTGTTTACAAGTTAGCAAAGAAATTTCGATGCATAAAAACTACTTTGAATCTATTAAAATGGAAAACGGATACATGGGAAATGTTTAAAAAGTAATATAAATTCTTAACTTAACTAAGCGTTCCCGCACTTTTTTGTGTTTTTCTCTATTTTCGAAAGATTTTTTCTCATTCTCAGACTTTTGACAGTTTTACCATTTTTAGTCCAAAAACTACGGGAACCGACCTATAATTTATAAAGTTTGGTTAAATTTTAAGGGTCGATGTTGATTTTGAATAAAAATATTAAAAAAAAAAATAAAATAATTGTCGTTTCTTTTTATTATGATAATATTGGTATAGTTCAATTATGTATAGAATTGCAATCTCGACGGCACACCTCCATCCGATAGTCAAAATTTTCGATGACGCTGAGGCATAATATATATGGCTTATCGACGTACGCCTTTTCGTTTAAATCATAAAAAGAAGTCCAACGGTGTCAAATCACATGATCTAGGCGGCCAATTGACATCGCAACCACGTGAGATAACACGGCCATTGAATTTGTCGCGCAAAAGAGCCATTGTTTCGTTAGCTGTGTGGCAATTGCCACCGTTTTGTTAAAACCACATAATGTAAACCACCCTTTATAATACAGTGGAAGTACTTTTATGCTTAGTATACAAACATTTTTTTGGCTGGCATAAATACTTCATTTAAGCCATGAAATACTTCAATCTTATTTTGGGTTGAAAATACTTCCAAATGAAGTATTTTACTTCCATATGGCAACACTGGTCGACACATGAACAGTGTAAGAGCTACTTCGTCTGGCTTACGATCGTGTGCATTCAGCTGTTGCTTTGTTTTTATTTTGACAGCAAATCAAGTCAGTTGCTTTTCAGCATTTGTTGAAATAGCATGTCTTTGCTATTTTTTTATAAAAAAAAAATTTAATTTTTATTTTTATATAATTTTTTAAAATATAGCGAGAAAATACGTTAAATTCATCTTCTTTTTCTCTGCTTTACACACAATCAAAGAATGTGACAGTATGTGTGTGCCCATCGCTACTCTAGAGCATTGATGCCCAGAAAACTTATTTGAAGAGTCCCAGTAGACAATGACAGCGCTGCTAGCATGCATTCCTGTGGATTTTGTAGTACTGCCGCACTCATATACAATGACACTTTCTTTTTTATATGAAGTGGGAAAATTTCGCAGGCCTTCCGCTCCGATAGCTCAAAAGAGGCCTGAAAGAAGCACTTCTTAAGAATGGCTAAAAGAAGGGGTAAACAAAAAGTATTGAAAAAAATATTTTTTTTCTTTTAAACCTATTTCTTTTTTTTATAAATTCTATTATTTTATCTTCTCTCCTTTGTTTTTTCATGTCAGATTAATTTCAATTTATAAACTTTGATACAGCAGTAAGAAGAGCCATTATTATGTCATATTTTTAAACTGATATATATTTTGACTTTAAACGAAAAAGTTGCCCTGAAGTACATGAAAAGTTTGTCTTTGAAGGGAAAAAAGTTTGTTGTGCTGCCTTTTGTGCAGAAAAAGAAGGCCTTCAAGAAGGGCTCATAAGAGCAGCGAAGAAAGGATGTGTTTGGTCTTCAAAAGTAGCAGTCAATGCAGGCCTTCGTTTGAAGAGCGCTAGCTTAATTGCCTATTGGGGTGCTTCAACAATTACAATAAAAAGCTACCAACATCAACACATTTTTGGATTTGTGGCACAATTATTTATTTCCTACAATAAGAACACATAATAAAAAAAAACGAGCAATAAATAAATAAATAAACTTGCAGCAACAATATGTTGAATATACAAAAACAACAACACAAATCAATTTTTAGGCAAATACAACAATCATTGCAATATTGAAGTTGTTGTAAAGAGTGGAAAGAGAGAAACAGTTTAAAAACAACAGCACGAATGCTGGCAGCGTTCAAGTTATATTGTTAGACACTCAAAAACAACAATATACAAACGCAAGACAGCAACATGTGATGCCTTAAAAAAACAACAAAGCAATAAGAAGCAATAATATTATTTCAAACTGAATTCGACGAATTACAAAAATCACGACAACATCGAAGTTGTTGTAACGAGTGGAAAGAGTTAGGCGCTGGACATCCCTGGTCTAGACTCTAGAGCAACAAGAGGGTACAGCAATCAACTCCTGAAAAAGGTTTGGAAGTTATGCTACTGCCATTTCACTCAATGAACGTGTTCATAAAAATCATGGCAGGTAAAACGACATTCCGACTCAAAACTCTTGCTATTCATTAACAGTATAAAACTACTGTGAGTTGCTGTGTGTACATAATATCGAAACAAAAAGATAGACATGTATAATGCTTCGTCTAATAAATAAAATGGTCTGTATAATAAAGTAAAAATAAAAAAAAAAAGTTACATCGCTAACTTCTTTCAAAGCTTTGCTAAATAAAGTTGTGAAAAATGCATATTTTTCCTCAATTACGTAAATGACTAAACAAATAACAACAAGGACTGCAAGTTACTGGCCAGCAACAATAACTGTTGGATTCATTTTCCTATTCTCTGATTGCCTGTTTGTTTTTGCTGGAATTATTTATTTATGCGTTTTTTTTTTAATTTTTTCCTCATAAAAATATAATGAAGTTCTGTCTGTTAATATAAATTTATTTCTGTCTTGTTCTGAGTAAAATATTCGTGATAACTTTAATATTCTTGCAGTATTGTGACGGCTGTTAAAATTCTACAACTTTATTTTGTTTTACATTATTTGCCAATTTCTCTGTTTTTTAGTTGCTACATTAAGACAACTGGTCAAAATCATTCAGTTGACGTTCAAAACAAGTGCTTTCCTGAAATTGAATAGACATGTTTGTGCATATTTTTCATTTGTTTGCCATTCATTTTAATAAATAAAAAAAAGTTTTAAATTTTTAAATGACTAAGTATTGGGGACAAATATTTCAATAAACAAATCGTGTTATTTCTGTTTGTCTTGTCTTGGCTTTAACTTGCAAATTATTAAGGCACATAAACGATTTGTTGTCGAAATCATAAATATAATAAAATATGTACGTAGATGAAAAGTCTACAAACTTCTTTGATATAATTTTTTAATTTAATATGCATTCTTTATGATGGTCTACTGACCTGGTGAGGTATTCGTGGGCTCAGAATGCTAGTTCACTTGTATTTAGTTTATATATATGTTTTATGGTCAAAGCATTACTGGGACTCATGGTTTTTTGTATTTTTGTGCAAGTGTGCATTTTTATTAGAGCTGTCAAATCAGCATTCATATTCAGAATTCTAAGAACAAATGAATATCGGCACTAAAACACATTCAATGAATACAAAAATGATCTATGAATACAATTTTTAATTGATATTCAATTTTAAGGAAGTGATTATTATTTGTTTAATTATTAAGAATAATGCATTAATTTTTTTATCCAAATGAATGCTATTTATTGGATAAATATTATGCAGTTCACAATGAATTGTTATTCGTTGTGCATTTATGCATTCAGTTTTTATTCATTATTAATTTTTTATAAATTATTAATTTTTTAATTCATTATTAATTTTTTATTCATGGGACAATACTATTTTCACACTTTTCTAAACTATTCTAACTAAAATATTGGTTTTCATCCGATTTGTCTCATTCTCTCATTCTCAATATTATTATTCAAATAATTTATGTGGTACTTTAAGATTTTTTACCTTTTTTTAATGCCAATTGAAACGATTTGGCACATTTTCGAGTGCCAAATACTCCAAAGTCTTGTGGAGTATTATCTGGAAGCATAATAGACCCTGTGATCGAGCATGCTACATTGTGGTAATGTTGTATGCTGGCTGATCAAGTTTTCTTATTTAATTTAGATAAGGCGATCAGTTTAGCACTAATTGTCTTGGATTTGTTATACATTTCCAAGTCATAGCAATTACCCAAACTAGTGTCTATCGGTATAGTATACCGGGATACTAAGATAAGCTTGCTTATCAAGTCATGTGTGCTTAACCTATCAATTCATGTCGGTATTTGTTGGAAGCTATTCTAAGGTGGAAACCACTTTGCCCGGGGGACTATCAAGGGCTGGCTCTTCGGGGAGTTTCGTGCTGGCTGTGGTAAGCTTAATGTCGCAAGCTAGACAACGAGACTGCGTGGCGTTACATCTCTGTACAACCAGGCTGACATATCCTATATGCAAGAGATTTTAGGTCAGTCTCGCTCCTTACCAATGGAGGTGGATTGAATTTAACCTCAAATTAAATGTACACAATGTGGTACTTTGGTAGTCGGATTAGTAATGCTTTTACCCAAATGGTAGAAGGCGCCTTATCAGAGTATGGTATAAGTTTTGAAAATCTGATTTCCATAGAGCACTGGTCATGCCCGGAAAATAGTTAATTTTTATATGGCGTTAATGGCGATCAAATTCAGCATGAAATGATTGAAACGAAAGGTTACTCAGTAGAAATCTTGGGTGCTGAGTGCCTAGAAACTGGTCGATAAATTAAATTATATACCTAAACCCATTGGACTTGAGAAAACAACTCCAAGAGACGTTGATCCTAGATATTGCACTGTCGAATTAAATCTGATTTAACCAAATTTAAGATTAAAAAAAATATTTAGCAATTCCTCTAAAAATATTTGCAACAAGCGCTTTTAAGTTAATTTTTAGCATTTTAATACAAGTTCGGTTAAAGATCGGCATATCTGATTTAGTTTTTCTTAATATTTGACTTATTTTGGGAAGAATTTGTTTGAGCTTTGAATCAAGGATTTTATTTGTCAAACCTATTCACCTTAGGAACCTAAGTCTGGCTTGGTTCCTTTCCACAATCATTCATATTAAAGTAGTTTGAATTTGAATTGAAAGCTTGAATATCAGTTGATTTGAAAGAAAAGAACTATAGTCAGGCCTATATTCGAACGCAGGATCCTTTAAGAGGGCAGTCAAGCACCACTCGACTAAGGAGTTCGCTTTTTACTTTGTAATATACTGTTCGGTACTACAGAATTTCAAAAATTTCAAATGTCTTCTTTATGGGAGATATTTGAAACTATTTCTAAAGTAATGATTTATAGAATGTATCGATTTCACTTGGTTTTGATTTTGATGCAGCCAACGCATTTAAATAAGGAACACAATAAACATCTTAAACAAACCATAAACTTTTTCCTAAAATATTACTATAGTGCTGTCCAAATGGGCTATAATCTTAACTTTTTATGTATTTCTGCATTGTCATCAGATTAATTTATAAGGATATTACGAATTTTTTACGTTTATATTTGAAGCAGTTAGAAAACCACAGTTTTCCTAGAATTAACTACAAAAGCACAAAAACACAAGGTAAATCGTAAGTATTTACTATAAAGTAAGCAATAGTAGAAGCAATAAAAAATGTTGTATATTTTGAACCAATAATATGAAAATATGAGATAATACTGCACAAATAGTACTGAAAATGCCTCCGGGGTACTAACGTACTTTTGATAAGGGTAATGTAGTGAAAAAAGTACAATTGTATCGAAAATTCCATCACTACATCAATACCCCTATTAATTAAATTTTTTGACTAGTATATTTCCAACACATACATTGCATAGCTAACAAGTGAAGGCTTTTTCATTTATGATTTACCTCTGAGAATACTTCATTCAGACTATTTTCATTGAACGAAGTCATGTAACAGCACATCTGCATTTTTTTAATTGAATGGCAATATTATAGGTTTTCAGGTGAAGTACCATCTTATATATTTATACGTGAACATTAAAGTTTGTCGTAAGCTTTTTTGGTATTAATTAAAACTTAAAATAAATGAAACTTATATCATTCGAAAGATTATGTTGCCCAGATGTGCAGAATATATATATATAAATGATATATCTGATGGAGGGGGCTCCCAACCTTCTAAGAGAGAAATTAAATTTTTGAGAAAAAACCCGCACTTTGATTAATTTGAAATTTAGTTGGAGGAAAGTTTTTGAGTTGGTTGAATTTGAATTTTTTTAAAAGTTACAATTTCTTAAAAAAAATGTACTTTTATCCGTTCGTCAATTGTAAAATTTGTAAAAATATGTGTTTTGAATTCAAAAATTTGACTTTCCATGTTATATCTTGGTCGAATTTAAACGGTTTTTCAATTTTTCTAATTTTTTCTAAAAGTTTGTTAAATTTTTTTTCAAATGTGATAAGAACTACAGCAAAGTTCTAACTAAAAGTATTTTTAATGAATTTTCTTAATATTGTCTTTAGTTATTTAGCGTGTGTTTCAACCAAAAGCCAAGAGAGAGAAAAAAAAACTGTCTCAAATTGAATGTTCTAAATTGGAAAGCCAATATCTCCGCCATCTGTGAATAGATTTTATTTATTTCTTTTTTGTATTTAAGTCTTATCAGTTAACTTAAAAAAACTTTTGAAAATAATACCGTTTTTTTTCTTTACATTTAAATTATTCGTTTTAAAAAAAATACCATAGAATTTTATTTATTCTTAAAATATGGAGTAAAACTGATTTTTTTTGTAAAAAACAAAAACTCAAAATTGCATTTTTGATTTTCTTTAAAGTCCTTACCGAATTGAAAATGAAATTATTTTGTCTTGACACTAAATTAATAAACTGTCCGTGCCATCGAAACATCAAAGCTACTCTCTATGATTTCTTTGAAAAATTATATTTTTTAAATATTTTTAAAAATAATAAAATAAAATAAATATATATATTTTTTGAAGAAAATATTTTTATATCTCCAATCAATTAAGAGTTATAGCCTCGAACTTATTTAAACCATCTCGCATAGAATTATAAATAGGCAATCAATAAATTGGTCAAATTTCGACCCCAGGCGATTCTAGTAAGTACACTGAGAAAAAAACACATACCTTGCTCCGGTTAAAAATTTCTCTATTTTCGATAATAGCAATTTTCTCTTTTTCAAATAAAATTTTCTTCAATTAGAATAAATTTTCACATTTTCGAAGAAATATTTCTTTGATTCTAGGAAATGGAAATATTTCAATGTCTCTAATAACACTGTGTGTAATTTTTTAAGTCACGGCAAAATAACCATATACGGACACCACTACGTGATAAAAGACTAAAAAAAAAAGACCCGTGTCTCCCAATTTTCCCCAAAGTCATGCACTTTTTGTTTTATGGGCCACGCCTACCTCCCATACAACACAAATAATGAAAACTCTATAAAGAGGCTAATATAAAAGTTACAAAACTGAAACTTGGTTTTTGTGTGTTCTATGTCAAAACTTAAGTGTGTTAGAAAAATGGGCGTTATCCACCCACTTACACGCCCACCTCCCATACAACCCCAAAATTTAAAACTCTATAAAGAGACTAATATTAAAGTAACAAAACTGAAACTCGGTATTTGTGTGTTCTATGTCAAAGCTTAGGTGTGTTAGAAAAATGGGTGTTATCCACCCACTAACACTCCCACCTCCCCATCTCAACACTCCCACCTCCCATTATTTCTTAAGTTACAATAAAAAAATATAAACAGTTAAGAGTTTTTTCAGCAGAAATTGTCGATATCAAAAACAATGGATAGTCTCTTTATGAAACAATTTTTTGATATAAAGACTTAGGGTAAATTTTTTAGTGCTGGTTTAAACTGTAGTTAATTAGAGTTTAGTTGATCGAAGATAAAAGTTAATCAGCGTTTAAATACACAATCAGTTTTTCAGTGCTTGTTTACCTTACCAGCAATTTTGAGCTTATTGATATGGCAGTACCATCAAACGTCAAAAAATAATCGATTCTTTTCGATTATTTTAACAGCTGATGCTAAACTTTCCAGCTTTATGATTAGTTTTGTTTCAGAAGAAGAACGAAGAAGTCTGCAAAAAAAAATTTGTTAAGAATTGAAAAAGGTTTATAAAACCGGAGGAGGCCCAAAACAGTTGTTGTTAGTGAAGTTTAATTTAAAGATAGAGCTGTTAGAAAACAGTTCAGTACGTTGTTCCAAAATTGGGCTCTATCATTAAAAATTCCTGCTGTTGCTTTTCTAAAGCAATTATTTTTTTGCAGGCTTCTTCATGATGAAAATTTGTTTGCAGGATTTCGCAACTTTTTAATACACCTACGAATTCGCTGTTGAAATAAATACTTTTCAACATATTTTCTTGAATTTACTATTTCTTGATAAAGCTAATTAAAAAAAATTGCATAAATTAACAAAAAAAAAACTAACTGCCAGAATCATATGGCAAGATACCCAAAGTTTAACCATACAATATTGGGCGTTTACCCTTAGTTTAAACCTTGCTTAAACCAGAAATAGAGTTTAACTCGAACTGAAAAATTGGCCCTTAAAGGTGTCACTTTTTATAAATTCTACTGCTTTTTAGTTGCCAAACATTAGGGCGGAGTAATTTGTTTGGAGCAAAATTTTTGAGGAAAGTGTATGGCATATTCAAAATCTATGCTAAATTTTAAGCAAATACGTAGAACAAACTATATCCCAAAACTGACGTTTGACCCTCCCAATTTTTAAAAGAAAAATAGAAGTAAATTATAATTGTTTCTGTTTGGTTTGTTTTTTTTTTTTAATACTTGCAATAACAATAGAGTTTAGCAGTATCTTTAATTTGATAATCGGTAATTAAATTATTCCTTTTACGTGGAAAGGACATGGTCTGGCATTTATCTGGATTAAGAAACATATTATTTCTAGAACACCAAACCTCAAAAAAATTCAGATCAGAGGTTTGGTGGTACAACTTTTACTAGTGTTTCACGACGAGTTGTTGAAAAGAACAGGGAAGGCATTATAGCGGTGGTGATAGAAAGTAGGGAATTATCCCTCGTCTAGAAACTAAAAAAGATTTGATGTGATATATTTTCTATTTTCTAAATTTTTGTATAGTTTTTTCTTATATATAAAAAAATACACAAACTTCTGTAAATAAAAAATTAACTTTGATCAAAGATCATATAGTTTGTTTTGCATTTTTGCTTAGAATTTAGCGTAGAACTCGAATATGCCATACACTTTCTGTGGAAAAAAATTGCTCCGCCCTCTCATTTGTTATAAAATGTTATTATATTCATAACGCGGCTCAACAACGTCTTTTGTTTCTTTTTACTAATACAAATGTTTTGTTTCTTTTTTTTACATATGAAATTTTGTTGTACATTGAGATTATTTATGTTTGGATATAATTTTATTATTGTGACATTATAAATTATCTGATTTTGTGTTGGAATTTAAAAAATTAATTTTTTAATATAAATAATATTAAAAACAAAATTTTTGGGACAAAAAAATGAATTCTTTTTCACCATTCACGTGATTTGTAAGTTGCTTATAAAACCCCAGTAGCAAATGTAATGATTTCAGTGAGGATATATTCTGGCCTTTTATATTGCTTCTGATCGGATATCGACGTTGAATTATGACATGCAAAATACGGCCGGATTTTTTCTTTAATTTCAGGTTAGAGTAAAAGGGTGTAATATTTTAATTGCAACACTGATATCACAGCTGAAATACGTAGGCATGATAGTTTTTAGAATTACAAGCATAAGTGCTGGGCCGATTATGAGAGGCCTGAGTAAGTTTACTGCTGGGATACTATACTAGGTTCACACACACACACAAATTGGCCATTTCAGCCCTTGAAAGGACTTTGACCGAGCTTCTAATGATCAATTGTGTTGTGTGTGTTATTAAATGCTTGCACACAATTGACCGAGAACTGGACCCACATGTTTTATGCCGACTCCGAACGGCTAAAGTTCATGTTCTCAAGAAGCTTTACATGGCATTATTTACTCTCTGAGGTTTGCCATTGTCTGCAGAGAGGTGGTGACCGATCAGAAAAATTTTTTATTGAAATAAACTTTTCGCCGCGGCTGAAGATCGAACCCGGGCTCCTAGCATGCTAAGCCACACAACTTAACCTACATGCCACGGTCACCACGTTCAGTTCTTCTTAATTACCAAATGATAGCCTTAGAAAGGTGTAGCATAGCTTAGAATAGATTAATAAGACACGATTGGATTGAATTGTGAATAAATCCCGACACCCTTTGACAAAAATCTATAATCCACACTGTTGAACCAGCGACATAGCGTAAAACAGCTTAAAGTAAAAGATATACGAAAGCATAGAATTGAAATGAAGCGACTTGCAAAAAGTAAAAAACAATAACAACAAAACAGACGTGCTTCATTGAGCAAATAATTGTATGTGTCAATTGATACGGCCTTATTGAAAGAGCTCATTTCACCACTTTAACACTTAAGCTCCCTATAGAAAAATGCAAACAGAGATACAAATTTGCTGTTATAAAACACACACTCAAATAAACTAATATTGTTCAATGACAACAATATTGTAGTTTTCACTCCATTTAAAGCGACAGCATGAACATCATACACACTAGCGGCCAATTTGCAACATATTTACACATTCGTGCAAATGTACAAAATGTTTAACCTACCAAAGCAATAGCATATTTTGTACACTCCGAACACATTCCAATAACTGCTTAACCCTAGATTAAATTCAATATACATACAACTCACTAAATCACAGCCCTTAAAATGCATTGTGAAAAGTATAGCAACAGTTATGTTTGAGTGCTTGTCGTATTGCCACCCAACTACCAGCCATCAACTGAGTGCTACCAGAGAAGCTCGCTGACAAAATTCACCTTTACAAATTTATTCATGTTGCAATTGATATTTGCTCAATAGCAAGGAATTATCAAACAAAACACGTTGTTGTGTGCAAAATGGTCGTGTCACCCACTCATCGACTAGCTTGACACAGCTGTGTCAGGCAACCCCTGATATCATTCATCGACAATCACTGTAAAACATAAATAAATAAATCATTTTCAATAAATTTATAATGCACATCAACACTTTGAACATTGCAAACGTTGTTCTCTGATCTGTATATCTGAGAGGTATTTAAAAATCCAAAACGGTTAACTGTAGTGAAATGGTTTTATAATATTGAAAACTTAAGTTATCATATCAACATATTTTAACATCTTCTTCAAGTGAATTGGAACTAAGAATCAATGTAATAAGATGGTGCTCACAGACGTCCTCGTAGACGTCACTGCTTTATAAATTTCTTGAAATAGAAGATATAATTTTAATTTTTCAGAGCGGAATTTGATTGATTTTATTGCTGTTTCAACTGTAACCGACATCTGTGGTAGCCTGAGAATTTTCGGTTTATCTCTTCATAATATTCGTTGTAATTTTATTAAACAACCCTCGTTCAATGCTGTTGACAGCACTGACAAGAGTTGCTTAACCTTTATCTCGAATGTCTAATCATGTAACTAGCTATGGGGCCCTTGTTCTCCGCCAAGCATTTGTTATTTAATTAAATTACATTTAAGATTGGTTTGTATGCAGTCAATTGCTGAATTGCTGAACTCAGAATTCAGTTACATTTTTATATTTCATACAGTTCAGTTAAACTTTTTTGTAACAATGAGAGTTCAGAGTTTTTTGAATAAATGTGTTAAATTTTATGTGTAGTTTCTATGAAAGTTTAAGAAATTTGAACTCGTTTTCTTGTATCAAAATTTAATCTCAGCCTAGTTTTGAATTCGAGAATAAATTTGTTTTGTTTTTCAATTTTTACAATTCGCATAAAGCAAACTCTTCCTAGATGTATTGTAATTATCGAATTGTTTAGATGAATTTCTTGTTTTCTGAAGAGTAGCTGATTCCTGTATTCCATTAAATTCAGTATTTTTCCAGTAAGAGTTTTCAGTTATAATTTTTTTTTTTTGGTTTTTCATATTTATTAATTCTTCTTTTTATGTTATTGTTTTAGATAAAGCAATTTTTTGCATAAAATTATTTAATTTGTTTTGAGCCACTGGAATTCATGTAATTGAAATATTTCAATGAGATCTGGAGTGTGGCTTCAGAGAGATTAATGCTGAGAATGTGCGAAAAAGCTGTAGTAGCTGAACTCTATTGTTATTGCAAAAGTCCAGGAAGCAGTAAATATTTTTCTAACGATATGTTGAAAACGAGGATCGCATAAGATTTAATAAAGTTATTCGATTTTAACTAAAAAAAACCTTTATGTAATGCAAGAAAAAAGCATTATTATTCCATTGCATATATTTATAATTTTTGTTAAGGACTTATTACATACTTACGTATTACATGGACTGAGAATAATCGGGATTTTTAATGAAAATAAGTGTAATACACTTAACTTGAAAGGTAGAACTCGCAAACTATCGATGGCACTATCGATAGTATCACACTATTGTGACTGTCGATAGTTTTGGATGGACTATCGATGGTTTTTTCGATTTTCATACTAAATGTCAGATGGACCGCAATTTTTGCGTTCCACCATACTACATGTCGTACGACATGCAATGTAAATCGGACAGGTAGTATAGTTTGAAAGGGAATATTGATATTTATATTCCATTGACAACACTGTTTAAATCATTGCCCTTGCTGTGAAATCTTGACAACATGGCTTAGCAAAGCAAAAATATAAAAAATTTAAAATAAACTGAAATATTTTTATGAAAAATGTGAGATTTAAATCGTTTTTCGTTTAACCTCATATTAATTTTAATTAAACACGTAACTACTTTCGAAAACTATCGATAGTCTATCGATAGCTAGAAAAAAAACTATCGCACACTATCGATTGTCACGACTATCGATAGTTTGTGAGCTCTACTGAAAGGTCACGATATATTAACTTTGTGCAAACGTTTGTAACGCATAGAATGAAGCGAGTCCGGTATAGAAAAGTATATATATTCTTGATCAGGGTCACCTCGCGAGTCGAGCTATTCATGTCCGTCCGTACGTCTATCCGGATCTGTGTTATTGAATATTTTTGGAATCCGCCTACGGGCACACCTACCTCTCATGCAACGCAAAAATTGAAAAGTGCATAAATGAGGTCATATTTAGCCTAAAACAATAGAATAAGCTATAGCTAAATGTATTTTATAGCAAAACAAAAATGTTTTCGAAAAATGGGTGTAATCCACCCAAAGGAAAAAAAAACAAAAATTAAAAACTCATTTAATAAGATTATTGCGCAATTAATAAGATTAGTTATGTTTCACATTGAAAAAAAGTTTGGTGCGCTTTTTTTTAATAACAAAACAAAAACGTTGTTGAGAAATGGGTGTTATCCAACGGCGGATACGCCCACCTCCTATACAATGTTAAACTTGAAAACTCAATTAATAAGCTTATGTTTGTCTTTCAGAGATAAAATTTGGTATGTAAGTATTTGATACCAAAACCACGATGGGTTCAAAAATTGGGCGTCATCTGTCAGCGAATACGCCTACCTCCCATGCAACCCACAATAGCGAAAACACTATAAAGGCATTAACAATTGAGCTACAGGAATATAACTTGGTATGTGTAAATTTTTCATCAAAATTTAAATGCAAATAAAATATGGGCTTCATCCACCCACGGACACGCCCATTTTCAATAACATTATTGTATTTTGAAAAAGTAGGTTTAGGGTATACCATAGTCGGGCTAGACCGACTTTAGACTTTTATTACTTGTTTTGTGATAATTTCGTTCAATGAAACGAAATTTGATTTGATAAATTCTAAACTATCACGCCTATCCTTGAACCCGCTATCGAATAAATATCTTCGACGAGAACTCACTTTCACCAACAGTTCGTCGTCGAACAGAATTTCGACAATAGTTTTCACTTCCGACAATAGAGTTTCACTCTATTTTTAAAAACACGCGACCAAACTGCTTTATCGGTACTCTCAATTCTCTGTAGCCTGTCAAAAATACTTCAAAATAAATTTTTATTTAAAACAAATTGTACAGAAGAAATTTTAAATGAATCAAGAAGCAAGACAATCGAACATCTAGCACAGCAAATATGTCTACCATAGTACAACAAATAAGGTAGCTGCAAGGCTGAGAGCCGAAAGTCAGAACTGTCAAAAAATACTGAACGAAATAGAGCTACAAAACAAGACATCAAATAATTTGTATTGAATTTGACAATTCTAACTCTGAGAGAGAGAGGATTGATGACCCTGCAGCTACCTTGTTTATTGTACTATGATGTCTACATATTCTGTGACTATGAAGCAAAGGATTTTATGAAGCGCGCATTAGTTGCATGCTGATCCTGCAAGCGTTGCAAAGCTTATTGCTGCAGGTGGCACCTGGGTATACTCTTCCACAGCTGCTGTTTTCGTTCGGTCAGCTGTGATACGACTCCGCAATCCAAGAAAGACCTCCTCGAATATTTGGCTAAAGCTCTAAATGCTACGATTTGTGGTTATCGTTGCTGTATCAATCAGCTGGACAATGTTATTTGATCAAAGATGTTACCAAGTGCAACGTGCAAATGTGTAAAGTAGTGCTAGATATGCTATGGCCATCGTTTAGGGCTTTGAACGATAAATGTCATGAGCAATAAGTCTGGGTTCATTTGGATTAATGTTTAAATACGTTGTTATGTTAGAGAATAAAGCTTAGAACATGCACAAAAGGTGGTATTGCATAGTAAAGTGGAGAGTTGGAGTTTGTAGATTGATATAACTTAACATTGGTCATGTTGCAGAAAGAAGTACCAAGAATAGTTATAGAAGGTATAGAATATACCTGCTTCATTTCAACACACCTTTAAATTTGCAATTTTTTATTAAATTGGAATAACTTTTTATTTTCTGGAAACCACAAGATTTAACCAAAGTCCTTACAAAAGTAAGATGCATGTATTAGATAAAGCATGTCGATGGTTAAGCGCACTAAAGTGATAAGTGAAAAATATCAAATCTTCAGGAACGTCGATTTTGTTTTTAAATTTCAATACATCTGAATACAAAAGACTAATTTTAACTGTGTACTGGCACGTGTTCACTGGCTATGAATTTTCAATAAATTTACACAAGGTAGATATTATATTGATGGATTGAAAAATGCAGTAAACCTATTTTCGTCAAAATCACTTTAGTGCGCTTTACCATCGATGTATTCAAAATAATTCAGTCACTCCTTATTTAAAAAAAGACGCCTATTTACACATTCTTTGTTTCTTAATTATTCTTTTGGAACAACTTCGTGCAATGCCTCTTACCATAGTTTAAACCATCAAATATCTGGTTTTTATAAATATGCTTATGTTACATAGCATTTGATCTATAACCTATGATAATTGAAGAGAAATTAATCGTAAACTTCTACTTCCTCAATATTTGCTTAGCAGGTGAAATGAATCCGCTTTAAAAATTTTGTCAACAAAAATATTGTATTTATGTTCGACGACGTTTGTTCAATAATTGAGTGAGGAATCACTATCGATAAAACAGTTCATTTGACGTCGAAATTTTAATTTTCAAAAATAGGAAATATTTGTTTCGACGCTGTTTTGAGAGCGAGCGCGGGTTCAAAGATAAGGGTGGTTATTTAAAAAACGAAATATTTTTGATAATTTATTTATCTGCCTCAACGAAAGAAAAACATTTTGTTTATTTCGTTATGCATGTCTATTCTAAACAATACCTGAATAGTTTTCTTTAAGATATAATGTTAATGTTGTTTCTTTGGTCCAAAAAAAAACCTATGAGAAATTACCTCAATGCGAAGTTTACACCTATATTTTCAACTATATAGTAGTAACAAGTCTAAAAAAGTCTACAAAAATTCATATCCAAAGTCAATGTTGGTTATTAAGGTTTTTCGGGTATTCCGAAATAACACTTCAAATACTTACTTCTATAAGTTAGCTAGCTATTCAGCACAGAAAAATTTATTAGATATTCTTGTTAAGTATAAAGTTTTCTAAAACTCAGCAATTTGCGTACAGAAGGGTCCTAATAAAATTCGAAGCTTAGTTAACTGAAACTTTGTCACTGAATTTTGTTTTTATGAGTTTTTAAGTCCAATTTTTCGCATTATTCTTAGATATTGCCTCTACTATTCCATTTTTTTTTTTTCAAACATTATTAATAAATCTTGCAAAAACTTGTAACCATAAAACAACAATACAAGTTAACAAAGTTATTGCAAGAAAAAAAAAATAAATGTATCATCATAAATGAATGTAAACCTCATTTTTAAGCCTGAAGCAAATCATCAGCATTTGTCCAGATGCTGGTTTTCATATTTAACAACTACAACTTTAAGTTTTCTTGGCAGCGGCTTAACACAGCATTATGTAAATAATACGTTATCCTTATACGGAAAACAAAAACAAAAACAAAAAAAAAAAAAAAAAAGAAAAAAGTTCCAAAGTTGCCATCATGAATGATCTTTCGCTTGTCAATTTCGCATAAATTGGCAGCTAAAAACAAAAGTTCAAGAGCACAAAAAAAGCCCACGACAATTTTGGCGAAAAAGGAAAAATCCTCAAATTATTTGGGGGCAAAAATAACTCTCGAAAACTTTTCACATTATTACAAAAACAATGATGGCAAACCAAACAATGGAATGCTGTTAACATTAGGCTTCCCCACCATCTTGACTTCATGTCTCTCATTTGCATTGGAAACTCATAATTTTTATGCGTCTTTAAAAAGTTTGCGTTTTTATCCCTATCAAATAAACTTTTTTTCTTGTCTTCATCTTAAAAAGTATGCTTTGTTGTTTTTTTTTTTATTTATGGTTTTTTTTTTGCATAGCTGGCATCAATTTTCATTAAAATAATTTTTGGAAGGCAAAGTGCTGCTGTTAAATTTTTGCTTTATAGAATTCCATAAAACTTCATAATTTATACGAGTTGAAAATATTTTAACTTTCGCTTTTAATGTATTTAAGAAGCAAATCTAATTTTTTGTATGGCGTTTTCATAATGTTTCAGAAATAAAATAAGCACTTAAGCCGTAGAATGGGGCCAATTTAAAATAAAATTATAGGAACTAACAATAAGAATGTATAAATAATATGATGAAACAATTCTGAAGTTATCAGAATTGTTTACAAAAACTCTTCTTTTTATATTAAGACTTATTTTTTATTGAAAGAAATAATAATTTATAATAAAACTTCTTCGTAACTTAAAAAAAAAATTGATTTCAACTTTATCTATATCAATACTCTATACTATTTTGTAAAAAGAGACTACACGGAGTGAAATTTGAGTTGACAATGATCCCAAATCAATTTATTTTGGGAATGATTCTGAGCTAAGCCATTGATATCAAGCCCTTATGTAATTGTTTAACAAAAAAATTAACACACTAATTTCCGCCCAATTTATGACATTTTGGTATTAATTAAAAAAAAAATCTGCTCATTTGTGTCCAATGCATGTCATTTATGGATTGTGAATAAAACAATTTAACATGCTCTCATATGTCTAATCTAAGAAATTTTGGGAAGTGACATTTTATGAATTTTAATAATACAAGGCAAAACATGACAAAATGTAAGGGGCTTAGGCATCAAAGAAACCAAACGAGAAAAAAACAAAACGATGACCAGACGCAAACTAAAAATTATATCAACATTGTCCAAATCAGGTATTTCATTCAATTCGGACAGGAAAATATAATTTTTTTTAATTTATGTTCTGCACTTTTATACTAACAGCAACAAAAACCAACCGAGAATTTTGTCGTTTGATTGCAAATTTTGGTGATGAACAAAAACAACAACAACAAAATTTTATTTTTATAATCAAGCCCAAGATAAAACGTATTAAGTACAAATTGACGTGTTTATCAAAACAAATTTCAAGCCCAATTTCTGGCATAAACTGCTAACACGAATAGCATGTTTTGAGATGGTTTTAGCTCTATTGAGCTGATTTCGTTTTGAGCTTGATTTGAGCCCACTTTTTTCTCTCCGTGTAACGAAGTTTTTGTGCGCAAGTCTTATTAGTAATCGCTACAAGTAATTATACAGCGAATGAAACAAAAATTATTTTTCACCAAAATAACCGCATTCTATGGTATAGGTTTGTTACTGTGATCAGATGTCAGTAAAACCCTAGATGGGTTTTGAGAGTATGGCAACCGTTTTGTTTTACACGCAATGAAAAAAAAACGTTTATCGCCAATTTGCTGCAACGAACTACGTTTGTCGTGTTTAAATCCTTTTTTGCAAAGGTTTGAACAATTGTCATAATAAAAGTGAGTTGCGGCAAACGCGTTATTTAGTTGCACGAAATAAATTTCGTTTGCCATTAGGTAAGTTATTTTTAAATTGCAGCAACCGATAAATTTATTTTGTTCAACTGAAAACTTCAATTGTAAAAAAAAGATCCATTTCTCATGACAAACAAATAATCTAAAAAAATTCATTCTTCACAATATCTCACAATAGCTCAATAAAAGCGTGCTAGACTGTCATGCTGAAGACGTGGGTTCGAATCCTTGCTGTGTAAGTACCAAAAAATGTAATTTAATTATTGAAATTCTAATTCTGTTTATTAACTGCTTGGTCAAAAATAACTGCCAATAAAGTTTGCTCACCATCTAGAAAAAATTATACATTTAATTTTTTACTTAAATATAATAACTATTAACTTTGTACAAATGTTTATAACGCATGGCAATAAGCGAGTCCGGTATAGAAGAGTATGTATGTAAAGGGTGATTTTTTTGAGGTTATGATTTTCATGCATTAGTATTTGACAGATCACGTGGGATTTCAGACATGGTGTCAAAGAGAAAGATGCTCAGTATGCTTTGACATTTCATCATGAATAGACTTACTAACGACCAACGCTTGCAAATCATTGAATTTTATTACCAAAATCAGTGTTCGGTTCGAAATGTGTTTCGCGCTTTACGTCCGATTTATGGTCTACATAATCGACCAAGTGAGCAAACAATTAATGCGATTGTGACCAAGTTTCGCACTCAGTTTACTTTATTGGACATTAAACCAACCACACGAATGCGTACAGTGCGTACAGAAGAGAATATTGCGTCTGTTTCTGAGAGTGTTGCTGAAGACCGTGAAATGTCGATTCGTCGCCGTTCGCAGCAATTGGGTTTGTGTTATTCGACCACATGGAAGGTTTTACGCAAAGATCTTGGTGTAAAACCGTATAAAATACAGCTCGTGCAAGAACTGAAGCCAAACGATCTGCCACAACGTCGAATTTTCAGTGAATGGGCCCTAGAAAAGTTGGCAGAAAATCCGCTTTTTTATCGACAAATTTTGTTCAGCGATGAGGCTCATTTCTGGTTGAATGGCTACGTAAATAAGCAAAATTGCCGCATTTGGAGTGAAGAGCAACCAGAAGCCGTTCAAGAACTGGCCATGCATCCCGAAAAATGCACTGTTTGGTGTGGTTTGTACGCTGGTGGAATCATTGGACCGTATTTTTTCAAAGATGCTGTTGGACGCAACGTTACGGTGAATGGCGATCGCTATCGTTCGATGCTAACAAACTTTTTGTTGCCAAAAATGGAAGAACTGAACTTGGTTGACATGTGGTTTCAACAAGATGGCGCTACATGCCACACAGCTCGCGATTCTATGGCCATTTTGAGGGAAAACTTCGGAGAACAATTAATCTCAAGAAATGGACCGGTAAGTTGGCCACCAAGATCATGCGATTTGACGCCTTTAGACTATTTTTTGTGGGGCTACGTCAAGTCTAAAGTCTACAGAAATAAGCCAGCAACTATTCCAGCTTTGAAAGACAACATTTCCGAAGAAATTCGGGCTATTCCGGCCGAAATGCTCGAAAAAGTTGCCCAAAATTGGACTTTCCGAATGGACCACCTAAGACGCAGCCGCGGTCAACATTTAAATGAAATTATCTTAAAAAAGTAAATGTCATGGACCAATCTAACGTTTCAAATAAAGAACCGATGAGATTTTGCAAATTTTATGCGTTTTTTAAAAAAAAAAAGTTATCAAGCTCTTAAAAAATCACCCTTTATTCCCGATCAGCTTAAAAAAAAAAAAAAAAAATTGGCCATTTCAGCCCTTGAAAGGACTTTGACCGAGCTTCTTATGATCAATTGTATTGTGTGTGTGTTATTAAATGTTTGCACACAATTGACCGAGAACTGGACCAACATGTTTTATGCCGTCTCCGAACGGCTAAATTTCATGTTCTCAAGAAGCTTTACATGGCATTATTTACTCTCTGAGGTTTGCCATTGTCTGCAGAGAGGTGGTGACCGATCAGAAAAAAATTTTTATTGAAAAAACTTTTTCGCCGCGACTTGGGGGTTGAACTCGGGCTCCGAACATGCTAAGCCACACACTTAGCCTGCATGCCACAGTTACCACGGTCACTTGATCAGCTTCACTTCGAGTCTATAGTATAAAAAAAGTTGTATATAAAAAAATGAGTGTAATCTACCCATATAACCCATAAAAGCGAATCTCTATAAACAGGAGAGCTACAGGAATAAAACTTGGTATGTGTAAAAGTTTCTTCAAAACTGAGATTTGTACAAATTATGAGCTTCCCAGTCGGCAATGGCAGCACTTCAAAGCGCTACTAGCAGGCTTCATTTGGATTTGGAAGTGCTTTTCGCACTCATATCCAAGTATACTTTCTTTTTTATATGAAATGGGAAAATTTTCCATGCCTTCTGCTCTCATTCCTCAAAAGAGGCCTGATAGAAGCACTTCTTAAGAATGGCTAAAAGAAGGGGTAAACAAAAAGTATTTAAAAATATATTTTTTTCTATTAAACCATTTTCCGTTTATTATATATTCTATGATTTTATCTTATCTTATCTATTATGTTTTTTAAGTCAGATTAATTTTAATCTATAATCTTTGATATAGCAGCAAGAAGGGCTATTATTCTTTTATGTTTTAAACTGATATATATTCTAACTTTAAACGAAAAAGTTGCCCTGAAGTATATGAAAAGTCAGTCTTTGAAGGGAAAACAAATTTGTTGTGCTGCCTTTTGTGCAGAAAAAGAAGGCCTGCAAGAAGTGTTCATAAGAGCAGCGAGGTAAGCATGTGTTTGGTTTCCAAAAGTAGCAATCAATTCATATTATTCATTCGCATATTGGATTCATTCGCTCATGGACATGTTCTCTTGTTATGCTTAATATTTTAATGTTAATATTAATTAATAATGTTTAATATTATTATTTAATGAAAAAGAAGGTAGTCGGTTAGACCAACTTAAGACATTCTTCTGGTAACATACTCAATCTGTTACAGTAAATTTTATTAACTATATCCTAGAATGGAAGGAAAACCTTCAAAATGTACTTTTTTTAATACATACTATTTGATGTTTTTCCTAGAATTGATTAAATTAATATGACAAAAAAAATATACCTTGCTTATCTGTTGTTGTGACAGCAATAATGCCCGCAATCCAACCATTTTCAGTAAGTATTTTGCAAAAGTATACCCTTAAATGAACACTGCCGTTATATACTCACTCACTCTTTTGTTTGTACTTAAAGCTTCATGAAGAAGCATGCCAACTGATGTCATTCATCTGTCAAGCATACCCAACACAAGATTAAGTTGACGTAACCACTAATTGACGTGCTTTGTTTAGCTTAATTTAATCTTGACAATTCCAACAAAAAGTGACATTCAGTCTATGCCAGTAATTAAGTAATCTAGCACTTCAACCTAATTAGTTCCACTTCAATAGCGTTGCAATTTTTTGTTGTATTTATCAGCAGAATACAAGCTCTTTTTAGACCTTATTTCAAAATAATTGGTTGTATCGGAATGAAAACAAGTACAAGAAACATTCCAATGCTTTAACAATCAGAAAAGCATGCTTCATTGAATTTTTAAATCAATGATTACTAACATCAGTGATAATAGCCTGAAAACAACATCTTCACATGCCACACTGTGTGGAAAATTTATGGGCAAAATTTGATGTAGCATTAAAATCTCGTTACATCTTTCAGTGTAAGCCCGATTACAATTTTCTGACTAAGTATTTTTCTCTGCAATATTTAAGGAAATGTTAAAAAATTTTGAAAAATGTTGAGAAATTAAGTTAAATGCTTCATTACACAATATTTCTAATATCTAATGAAAAATATTATAATAAAGAGTAATTTTGTTTATGATGATGTCTCATGCGTGATAGAGTTCAAAGATTGTAATGAAACTTATTTCTCTTATCTGTGCTTATTTCCAACCCATTCCAGACTCTAACCTTTTTCTTTGCCAATTCTATTCCAAGAAAACAGTAATATTTCTAAAGATACAATTTGTGTATTGATCCTGCCTTTTATAAACAGCTTGTGTAACATGCTGACCTTTATTGTATAATATGCTGGTTAGTAATTTCTATTAACATTTGTCTCTTATTCAATTTTGCTCAATATTTTTAGTTCGTTTGAGTGCTTTAAAGGCAGTTTATGTGTTTTTGTGCTCATCTCAGAACATTCTTACTACTTCATGTGTGAAATTCTTAACCCTTACAAGCAGGACAATACTTTCAGGTTACCAACTTTTTTTTTATTCTTTTTTGCTCATTAAAGATATATATATATGTAACTTTTCAGGTTTAGGGTAGACAAATACAATCTTTTCTAGGAAATATGTTATTCATATGTTTCTAGAACAAGGAAAAATCCGTTAATGTTGGAACCACTGAAAAGAAATATATTTTTAATTTTTATACCCTAAACCTTTAAATTTAGGATATTAAAAAAAGCAACGAGCAAATAAAAACCATTGTATAGAGAGTTCTATTCAAGCTACAAAAATAAAATTTGATACGTACACTCAGAAAAAAGCTGCCATGTAAAATTAACATTTTTTAATGTTATTTCCAATGTAAATCAGAAAATGTGGATTTTACGTAAGAAAATGTTAAGTTTACATGTATTGTGTTGAATTGATATCGATCGATCAATTATTAATGTTAAAATAACATTTAAAATGTTTTTAGTTCATCATTTTTTACTGTACAATTGATATTATTTCATATCCATGGAGGTTCAACTGGGGTGTAAAAAAATGGGCGCAAGTATGTGGGCGTGGCACTCTATAATAACTTCTGAACGCCTGGACCGATTTAAATGAAATTTGGTATGGAGGTTCAACTGCTCCCAAAATAGAAGATAGGCTATAAAAAACTACAAAGACTTCCGCAAGAGGGCGCTTTAAGAAGTCCGTTTTTTAGAATCAATAAATCTTAACCTCCTGGACCGATTTCAATGAAATTTAGTATGAAGGTTCAACTGCTCCCAAGATAAAGCATAGGTAAAACGTGGGCGGAAGTATGTGGGCGTGGCACTCTATAATAACTTCTAAACCACTGAACCGATTTCCATGAAATGTGGTATGAAGGTTCAACTGCCCCCAAAATAAAACATAGGCTTTAAAAAATTACAAAAACTTCTACAAGAGGGCGCTTTAAGTAGTGCGTTTTAAAGACATAATAACTCCTTAACACCTGGACTGATTTCAATGAAATTTGGTATGGAGGTTCAATTGCACCCAATATAAAGCTTAGGTGAAAAAGTGAGCGTGGTACTCTATAATAACTCTTAAGCACCTGGACCTATTTCAATTAAATTTGGAATGAAGGTTCGACTGCGCCCAAGAAAACATAGGCTATAAAAAATTCCAAAGATTTCCGTAAGAGGGCGCTTTAAGTAGTGCGTTTTTAAGACTCAATAACTCCTAAACGCCTGAACCGATTTCAATGAAATTTGGTATGAACGTTCAACTGCACCCAAGATAAAACATAAAATATAAAACATTCCAAAGACTTTCGCAAGAGAGCGCTTTACGTAGTGCATTGTTAAGACTCAATAACTCTCAAATGACTTGACCGATTTTACTATAATTTGGCATTTGAAATAACTTGACCCTGCAACAGAATTGAGGCTACTTAAATTTCAGAAAACTTCCGTGACAGGGCACTTTATTCAATCAACTATGTTTGGCTCATTCACGTCAAAACGGATGAACCGATTTTGATAAAACTTGGTAGTCATTTGTATCTGTTACTTAAATAGATCCTATTCTTTTAACAGTTCTTTTGACAAAAATCAAGGAATGAGCGGTAGTCAAACAAAGTCAAGAACCAAAGGCGAACGAAAAAAAAAGTTTAACGAACACGAGCATAAGCTATATCAAGATAAAAAACATCAACCGAACAGTATCGACCAAAACCGAAGTTGAACGAACACAATCCAAAAATCGAATCGATGCTTATAGGATTTTTTAAAATTGCAATTTTTTTGATATAAAATTGCATATTAAATGCATGCTAAGAAAAACTTTATGCGCATTTTTCTTGAAATGACTTTTCAAACTGCACTCAGAAAAAAATTTCTCGGAATATGATAAAAAAGGCATCATATTAAGAGAAAAACGGTTTAGACTTTGCTCCAGAGAATGCCTTTCTCTAAATGCGGTCCTAAAAATTATCTTAAAATGATAAAAAAAGTTTCTATGAAACAGAGAAATATATAAAAATATATCAGTTTTAGAGAAAACGACTATTTTTTATTGAGAAAAATTTGTTTTCATTGAAGAAAATACTTCTAATAGTGATTTTTTTTATCAAAAAATAGGAAAAATTTTTCATTTTCAGAAAATTGTTCTCTATGAATGAGAATTTTTTTGTGCGAGTAAAATAATTATCATTATAAGAGACATTGAAATATTTCCATTTTTTAGAAGTGAAGAAATACTTCTTCGAAAATGTAAAAATTTATTCTAATCGAAGAAAATTTTATTTGAAAAAGAGAAAACTGCTATTATCGAAAATAGTGAAATTTTTCACCGGAGAAAGATATGTGTTTCTTTTTGAGTGTGGGTGACCATTTTCCTCAGAAACCAGACTTCAGATTGAGACGTTGAAGATGTCATTTTTTTTTTAATCATATCTGGCTGGTACAGTTTTACGTAAATTTGACAAAAACACTTTCGACGGAAAGACCCAAAAAACAATTATTTAAAAAATTTTAAAATTGAATTGATAATTTAAAAAATGTTAAAATGAGAGCAGTTTTGAAAATCGTCCTTTTTCTGTGCTCGAGGCACAACCCCGAGTAACACCGGGTTACATCCACAAGTGAACTATAAAATATTTTCCACCAGTTTTATTGTGGAAATAATTATTATTAATTTTATTTTTATTCGGCGAGCGATCAAATTTTGACATCCGACAAGATTCCGTTGATCGATATTGACTGAAATATTTTAGTTAATATAAACGGTGATTTTTCAAGCGTTTGGTTTTTAAAAATAGAAAAAAAAAAGCAAACAGAAAATTTGCATAACGAGTAAAATATTTGTATACTATATATATATAATATATATCCAACCAAAAATAGACTAGTAGCGTTAAATCGCATGATCTTGGTGAAAATTGTACTGCTCCAAAACGTGAGATTAATTTCTTACTAAACTCGCCTCTAACTAGATCTAAGGTATTGCGTGCCATCTGACATGTGGCACCGTCTTATTGAAACCACATATCAACTAACGATAAGTCCAACTCTTCCATTTTGGGGTCAAAAAAAGTCGGTAATCTTGGCACGATACCTTGCTCCATTGGCTGTAACGTTGCGATTTTCATTATTTTTGAAAAAATAACGGCTGCTGTTAAACCAAATTTGGCACTTCAGTTTTTGTTGAGGTATCCAATGAGCCAAAAATGAGCTTCGTTACTGAAGACAATTTTTGGATAAAAGAGAGGATATTCATCTTACTTTTCTAAGGCCCATTTATCAAACAAACGAAGTTGTGGTAAGTCACCCGTCTTCAGTTTTTGTGCAAGTCCTTATTTAAAAGATTACAGGTGGTCGACTAACACAAGCCCCATTGTTGAGAACGGCGACGAATTGCAAAGCACGATTCATTGACACTGAACGATACAGCTGTTCGATGGGTTGATAATGACAACCATAAAATGGAAGTAATAAGCGAAAAAAATTTGTCTCAGAGCACGAATTTTAATAAAAAATTTCAATGATTTGCGTGAGGTGTCAAAAATAATGCCCTGAAAAACAAATTCAAAAAAATTCCCTGGTTGAGCCCCTTATCGTGAAAAAAAGCACAAACCACAATACGTATGATAGCCGCGGCCATGATATTCGAAAACACAAAAATAAAAACATGGAAACGTAAGAATGCGGCAATCTAAGTAGTAGATCCGAGCAGCCCCGAATAAGCGCTGATTTGCACTGATTTGATTTGAAATTTTTTGCAAATCTTGCGTTCGTTTCGAATATTTGAAGTCGCTGAAAAATTTTAGGAAAAAATTTTTTATAAAACTATGATTTCCTGACGATCTTGATACTCTCAAAGAGTATTGAAGTTAAAGATTAAGAATCTGAAATATAATTGGATTACAAGAAAATAACACGACTATGGTGGTGAAGAAGAAATGTACTTTCATTATTTAAATATTGATATGGTATTTTATACCAATCACACCTCTTAAGGGTTATTACAAAAGAACCGAAAAATCTAAAAAGCCAGTTTGGAATAAAATAAAACATTATGCCTCAAAGTGTTAAAATGTAAGGCAATGTCTGACGACGCATGTACAGACATAGGCACATATGTTGTTGAATTACAACATCCTGTGACCAAAGCATACAAATGCTCACGTTCGACATTACATCAAAGTGTAGGAAGTTAACTGTTGACATTTTTTTTTCTCTCTACCTTCTTTGTGTTTAGCTCATTTTACTTCTTCTTTTATTTTCCTTATCGTTTTTCGTTTTTTTTTAACTTTTTTTTTGAATAAATTTCATTTCTCGTTTTGCCATTGGCATAAATTCCAACAAATGGCATATTTATGTGAGCAGGATATCATACATAATTCACTTAGTATCTGTGCGTTAGAGTTCTTGTTGAGTTCTTACGAGTACAAAATGAACCCTCTTCAATACATGCACATCCCGAGCGAAGTGATTCAATTTATGTTGGTTGTACCGATTACTCAATGTATAAAATATTTAAGTATCATTTCAATACAAATACTGTTTCGAGTGCTTAAAAAAACATCTTCTATAAATTAAATAACAATCATGCGGCAAAATGATTGAATTTATGCAATTCTGTTCATGACGGCATTCGTAGTAATTTAATTGAAGTTCTGTTGAATTTTACAACTTGAGTGCTTAAACTTTTAATGAACGGCATTAAGTATTCACTATTTTGTTAACTAAAGTATAACGGTTTTTTTTAAAGTATATTCAAATGTTTCTTGGAAAAATTAGTGGCAAATTTTTTGTCCTAACCACATGAGGTAGGCATAAATTACATTAAAGATTTTGTTTAGAACAATTTATAAAAATATATAATATTACACACTTAGTTACAAAAGTATAAGGTCATTTTACGAAAGTCAATCATGAAATTTAATTTTGTAGAAGCTATTTTTCACCTAATAACGGTATTGAAATTAATATTAAAGCACTTGGTATTTCACATTTCGTCCAAGAGCTTCTGAAAAAAAATTACCTAGGCCTTATTAGAACGGCATCAGCAGTGCCATTAAGCTTGGTCTCTGCATTAAAAGAATTCCCGAATTTAGAACATAAGCTGCGAATAAATCATTTTCTTGCTTTCAAAAAAAGGTCACAAGTTTAGTTTCCATTTTATTTTTCCATCTTTCCGATCTTGCACATTATCGAATGCATGCAATATTTGGTAGGACTGGCAATAATCTTGCAGGTGTCTGTCATAAAAGATTGGAAATCCAAATTAAATTCGAGTCTTATGATTTGAGGAATAAATAGTTGGAGGGAAATGTTTAGTCTGTTATTTTCCTGTTGTTGTTTTTTTTTTTTATTTAAGCGAGATATTTTAAGGTAAGAAACAAATAAGAAAAGTCTTAAGCCCAACTAAGAATAATAATAAAAAAGATAATCCCATTTCGTGCATCAACTACCGTGGAATAAGTGTTCTTAACCCTCAAACAGCTGACAGTTTATAAATGTAAACTTTCCGAATTTGAAGCGTTTTTTTTTTCATGTTTGAATTGTTCGAATTTCTTGAAACTTCATAAGAGAACTGCAAATTCATTTCTAAATTGAATAAAAAAGAAAAAAAAGTTTACAAACATTTTTTTTATAACTCATTTTACCTTTTTTTTAAGACTACTTGCTTAACGGCTGACTAGTTTACATTTGTAAACGTATGTATTATGTATGGAAATACGTATAAAGTAGCCAAAACACATTTGTTTATGTTTTAATTCAAATTTTATTTAAAATACAATAATTATTTTAAATAAGAGGAAAGATGTAAAAATGTATTTGCATTCCAGACACTTTGTAATAGTGACACAGTGCGCATCACACACCTTCTTGTTGCAAAGAGAGCAGCATTTTTCGGTGCCGCGTTGCCTTTTCTCTATTGCACAAAACACGTGCTTTCTATTCGGTTGCAATCGTATCGGTGTTGTATCTAATGGAAGACTCCTGGTACCCAGCATGCCCTGTACCGCATTGCGAACATGAGGTTAACGATTGATGTGGCTAATCTGCGCTCGACGCCTGATGTTCGGAGTGAGCAAATCGTTTGCCAGTGCAAGTAGGAAGCTGCGACGAGAATTGCTGGTTCCATGCGTTTCAGCTTTGGCACAGCTTTTCTGCGGATATACTCCATTATTATTTCTGGTTTCCCAGTTTTGGCATCAATGGCATCGAGTGATATGCATCGAGTACAAAACAAAGACCATTTTTTTGGGCTTGGGTAGTAAGCGACCAATGTGAGGTTTTGGTGAAAAGTGAACACAGATTCGTCCACATTTTTGTCACGTGCCCAATGCAATTTTTCTGGAATGCAGTGCTTGTTTTTGCGCATCGTACCGTCGACACTCAACTTTTAATCTACCAACTGATGGGTCAAATCTAATCCGGGAAAAAAATTGTTCATAGTGATATTTCGACCTAAGCTCCAATAAGCTTTGACGAGTTCTTGCTCTACATTAGTGCCAATATTTGTGGCCATCGGTTGACGAGGCTAGCGACCGTAGTATATGTCTCCTCTTAGAGGATAATGAGCTGTAGCATCGGCAGCCCACCAAACTTCTATTCCATATTTTGATGGCTTCGAGGGTATGTACTGCTTGAAAGATACTCGGCCTCTAAACAATTGCTCGTCTATTGTAATGCAAGCATGCGGCTTATACTTGGCTTTCACAGATGAATTGAGCAGCATCCACAATTCGGAAATGGGATCACCTTTATCTATCGTTTGACGAACAGCTCGCGTATTTGCATCATCAAAGCAAATGGTCCGCAATATTGCTTTGAAGTGATCCCGGCTTATCGATGCGCGATAAATAGGAGGTGCATGTGGTGCCCAAAACTTTTCTAGTACTTGATTTTTTCGTGAATCAGCATTGCCATATTAACAGTTTAAACTGTAAATTAAAGTTTTTTTTAAACTGTATCGGATTTGAAAGCAAAAATTGGTTTTTGATTTTTTTTTTTTGTTTTCAGCTGTTTACGTCAATTAAATCTTATTTGTAATAAATCTGACAACGCTGCGAATAACCGCAAGCTTCGGTAAGTCTGCAGCTGTTGTCGCGTTACGATAGAAAGGATATATGTTGCTTATAGCGTTCACCGCAGGCTAAGAATGAGAATTATATATGGGTTTACAAATGTAAACCAGTCAGCTGGAATAGGATATAGTAAACAGTCAGCTGTTTGAGGGTTAATAACGCACAATAAGTACCAAAAAAGTAAGGACCTGTAATACGCTTCGTTAAAAATAGACATACTCTTAAGAGTAACCATGAACTATAAGAAATTTTCATAAGTGACAATTGTTCTTCGCTCCCCGTGAACTTTCCTAGAGAATGGGTGCTAAAAATAAGATCTAAATGGGAGCTAAAAATAAACTTGATCGGGTCGCTTTTGAATTTTACCCTAAAAATTACTCATCACCCCATGAAACGACCACATAAGTTTTCATATAAAATTAATCGGCAAAGATTTTTTGGTTCTCAGATTTCCTCTTTTTCATGTCGGATATGGTTTGTTTAAAGGTCAAACTAAAATTTTTTAAAAAATTGTTTTAAAAACAAAAACATTTGTTTTAAATTTAACTTCAAAAACAGTTTTGCTTGCATTAAATATATATTTTAAAAATATTAATTAAAAAAATTACTATTAATATTTAACTAGTATTTTTATAGTGTATATTAATACATAGTATATATTAATATTTTTATACCCTAAACCTGAAAGGTCAGGGTATATTAACTTTGTGCAAACGTTTGTAACGCATAGAACGAAACGAGTCCGGTATAGAAAAGTATATATATTCTTGATCAGCGTCACCACGTGAGTCGAGCTATCCATGTCCGTCCGTCCGTCCGTCCGTCCGTCCGTCCGTCCGTCCGTCCGTCCGTCCGTCTGTCCGTCTGTGTGTTGTCCGTATACACAGGATAAGAAGAAGGAGTTGAGATAATTGGATGAAACTTTGTACACATGGTCACATGGACGCAACGATCTGCACTATTTAATATTTTTGGAATCCGCTCACGGACACGCCTACCTCCCGTACAACGCGAAAATTGAAAACTGCATAACTCAGCTTATAATAAACCTACAACAATAAAATTTGGTATGTATGTGTTTTATATTAACACAAAGATGTCTTTGCAAAATGGACGTCATCCGCCTACGGACACGCCCACCTCCCATACAACCCAAAAATTGAAAACGCAATAAATAAGCCTCTGTTTAACCTACAGAGCTAAAATTTGCCAAATAAGTTTGGTATGACAAAACAAAGACGGTTTTGAAAAATGGACATCATCCACTTACGGACACGCCTACCTCCCATACAACGCGAAAATTGAAAACTGCATAACTCAGTTCATAATTAGCCTACAACAATAAAATTTGATATGTATGTGTTTTATATCAACACAAAGATGTCTTTGAAAAATAGACGTCATCCGCTTACGGACACGCCCACCTCCCATACAACCCAAAAATTGAAAACGTAATAAATAAGCCTCTGTTTAACCTACAGAGCTATATTTTGGCACATATGTTTTTTGTAACAAAACAAAGATGGTTTTGAAAAGTGGACATCATCCGCTCACGGACACGCCTACCTCCCATACAACGCGAAAATTGAAAACTGCATAACTCAGCTCATAATCAGCCTACAACAATAAAATTTGATATGTATGTGTTTTATACAAACAAAAAGATGTCTTCGAAAAATGGACGTCATCCGCCTACGGACACGCCTACCTCCCATACAACCCAAAAAGTTCTAAACTCAATAAATAAGGTTATGTTTGTCATAGAGAAATTAAATTTGGTATGCATGTATTTTATACGAAAACTAAGGTGTGTTCAAATTGGAAGTAATCCGTCCATGAACACGCCCACTTCCCATAGCGAAAGCACAATAAAGGCATTAACTGTGAGCTACAGGAATAAAACTTGGTATGTGTAAATTTTTCATCAATATTTAAATACATATAAAATATAGGCTTCATCCGCCCTTGGAGACGCCCATTTACAATAAAAATTTTTTGTTTTTGAAAAGTGGGTTTAGGGTATTTCATAGTCGGCCTAGACCGACTTTAGACTTTCTTTACTTGTTTTATATTAATATTTATTTAATATTAAAGTTTTTTTTTTCTTCTCAGTGCAGTTTTAATTTTATTTCAGCTCAGTTCATGATAAATATTTGTGGGTGAAATGTTTTCACGTATATTTAATATTCCTACAAAGCTAAAACATCTTTGCAGGATGGCTCTGAGCCAGAGGCGTTCCTAGGCTTGGTGTCACCCGGTGCGGATACCCATGGTGTCACCCCTAGAAGAAATTTCTAAATGCAATAAGAAATCAATTCGATGAGATTTTGTGTTTTCATTATTTTCTTTGTGTTTCCAAAAAAAACAACAGACGACAAACAATAACAAATTACTAAAAAACAGAACAAAAATATTACAAAGATTTGTACACTCAGAAAAAAACACACATTTTTCTCCGATAAAAAATTTCTCTATGTTTGATAACAGCAGTTTCTCTTTTTTTCAAATAAAATTTTCTTCAATTAGAATAAATTTTCACATTTTGGAAGAAATACTTCTTCACTTGTGGGAAATGGAAATATTTCAATGTCTCCAATAATGATAAGTATTTTTCTCGCACAAAAAAATTCTCATTTATAGAGAAAGTTTTATTGAAAATAAAAAACTTTTCCAATATTTTGATGAAAAAATTCACTAGGAGAAGTATTTTCTTCAATAAAAACAAATCTTTCTCAAAAATAGATGAGTCTTTTTCTCTAAAAACGATATATTTTTATGTATTTCTCTTTTTCATAGAAGCTATGTATTACTTTTAGGGTATTTTTAGTGACATATGTAGGTCCACTAAACTTGAGGTAATAATACCCAAACTGATTTTAGGGATTATAACCATCCCTGCAAGAGGTCATACACTCCCAAACATTTGTGACATCCTCAATGATGTTGAGGGTTATGACCGCCAAAGAAACGGACATAATCCTCAAATTAAATTTAAAAAATTTTTGTTTTTACAAAATTCAGTAACTGTTACTTGAACTATTTTGGTTGTAAGATAGTGAATATAGTAAGCGCCGCAGGCAAAAATTTGGTATTAAAATCGCCCGATTTGAAATCATTTACTTTCAAAAATATTTTATTTTTTATAAATTAAATGAGGGGTTAAAAGTTATTATCGCAGGCGAAACATTTTTATTAAAAATGTCGCGATTGTTAAATTAAAGAAAAATTACAAAAATGGTTGAAATC
The DNA here is from genome assembly GCA_958299015.1 of Tetanocera ferruginea. Taxonomy (NCBI): domain Eukaryota; kingdom Metazoa; phylum Arthropoda; class Insecta; order Diptera; family Sciomyzidae; genus Tetanocera; species Tetanocera ferruginea. The sequence continues at coordinate 79,479,050 of OY282642.1, forward strand.
GGTCAGTTCCTAGAGGTACTTTCTTTGGGTACTTTTCCTATATTAGTTTTTTACATTCTTTTGTATGGGAGATGCATGTCAAAGTTAGCCAGTCTTAACAAAATTTAGAAATGGAGTGAGAATGTCGCGATTGTTAAATTAAAGAAAAATTGCAAAAATGGTTGAAATCGGTCAGTTCGTAGGGGTACTTTCTTTGGGTACTTTTCCTATATTACACAGAGGGAAAAACCTATGGACTCAATACATAAATTTATGTACTCATCGCATAGTTTTCTGCACACAAAAATTTTACATTTTTCATGTATTGAGTACATGTTGAAATCTTTATTGACTACATAATGCTTTCAAGCGGTTATGTAGTCAATAAAGAATTTTATGTACTCAACGCATAAATATGTGTCGTGAATTCATGGATGTATGTGGTGAGTACATGCTCACTGTACTCATCGCAAACTGTTACAAATAATTTTATGTAATGAGTAAAGATCTTATGTACGTAATACATAGATTATTGACTCAGTACATACATAATTTACTCATTACATATTTGGAGTACATAATTTTATGCAATGAGTACATACATAATTTACTCATTACATATTTTTAGTGCAATGCAATAAATAATTTTATAAAGAAATGACTAGATTTCACAAAATAATTGGCAATTACTTATAGAAACCCAGCCATTTAATTCTTATCCAATCATCACTTTTGTTCTAGAGTACAGTGGATAAACAACGCTCTGATTTTCTACATACTTTAGAGGTGTTGCTTATTTGAAAATCAAGAAACGAATGATATAAAATAGCAAAATCGTGTGCCGATGTTCAACAGATACGTGTACTGAGTCCATATGTTATGTACTGAATAAATGTGTCACTTTAATCGTATAAGGGGGACGTGTACTGAGTCTATATTTTATGTATTGAGTAAAGTTTTTGTAAAAAATTACATAACACGTTGATTGAGTACACGTTGCTTGTATCTATTGAAGTCTGCTATGTATTCAACACATAGCATGATGTATTGAATACATTTTTCATTCATTTTAAAAAGTGAATAAATTGATATGTAGTCAGTACACGCTCCCTTTACTCAGTAAATACTGCTCTTGTTGCGTTCTCATACAAGTTGCAGAGCATAGATTTTACATAGCTGTCTCTGTACTGACTACATAACTATTTCCCTTAGTGTAGTTTTTTACATTCTTTTGTATGGGAGATGCATGTCAAAGTTAGCCAATCTTAACAAAATTTAGAAATTGAGTGAGTATATTTCTCTTACAAAAAGGCAAATAGAGAAATAAATGTGCATTCAAAATGGTAGAAATTGATTAGACCTTAGAGGTACCTCCCAAGGATCTTTATATATTTGTTTATATAATTTGTGTGGAATATAATTTGTGTGGTTCGTACAAAAGTAACCCGATCCTAACGAAACTCAGTAAGAATGCTATACAAATATATAAAAAATGTTTATTGAAATAGAAATTAGTTCAACCTTATTTTTTTTAGAAATTAGTTAGACAAACAAATTTTGTTAATATTTTCTTACCATTTCGATGCATTGTGAGCTGTCTTAAATACTGACATTTCTTACTTTAAGAGTTGCAATATTTTAAATAACCTTCCTCATCGGAATCAGTAATAATAATTTCAATCTCGTTTTCAATGGATAAAATAGCAAGATCGGAAACTCTTGCCTGTCCCATGGAAGACCTTCAGTAAGTCTTAATTAATTTAAGCTTTAAAATACTCTTTCGGATGAAGGTACTGATACACAAATTGTTAGAAATAATTTCAATGCTAATGAAATATTTGGTGAAGTTTCCAAAAAGTCCCACTCGACAATGAAAGTGAGCATTTCTAATGCTGTCTAATTTTTGGCGCTTCGAAATCGATTTGTGCTGCATTTATGTGCCTACGTAGCATCGGAATCAATTTCAACAACTAGCTCCTTTTCTGAAATTTCGTCGTAAGCTGCTCTGAAATTTTAAGCACTTAACATGAACTCATTTGCGTTGTGTTACAATAAGTTTTCAGATTTTAAAGCTCGAAGCGTTTCCGCAATTTTTCCTCCCCATTGCTTGACTTGCAAGCATAATTTTAAATTTTGAAACAGCAATTAAAATTTTTACCGTAAAGTATTTAATCACTTTTTGTGTCTTTTTGAGGAAATAAAAAATCGAAATGCACCCTCCCTCCCCCTAGGGACGCCTCTGCTCTGAGCAGCACTGGCTCATAAAATAAAAATATAAAAATTAATAAAAATCAGAAAAAACTACTCCTGCTCGCGAGGTGCGAGCCAACTAATCAATACAGAACCGAGTTCGATTCACCATCTGATTCAGACAGTTTTTTCATTATAAATACATTTTTCTGATTGGCAGTCACCTTTCTGTTGAAAAATCAAAAGTAAGAGAGTAAATAATGCCAAATACAGCTTCTTGAGAACATGCCCATTAACCCTTCGGATTCGGTATCAAACATGTATTTTCAGTACTCTGATCAATTGTATACAAATACTTTATTACACACACACACACACACAACACAATTGATTATAAGAAGCTCCCCAGTAGACAATGACATCGCTGCTAGCAGGCCTTCCTATGGATTTTGTAGTATTGCCGCACTCATATACAATTACACTTTCTTTTTTATATGAAGTGGGAAAATTTCGCAGGCCTTCCGCTCCGATAGCTCAAAAGAGGCCTGATAGAAGCACTTCTTTAGAATGGCTAAAAGTAGGGGTAAACAAAAAGTGTTGAAAAACTATTTTTTTCTTTTACACCTTTTTCTATTTATTTATATATTCTATGATTTTATCTTCTCTCCTATGTTTTTTTAAGTTAGATTAATTTCAATCTATAATCTTTGATATAGCAGTAAGAAGGGCCATTATTGCGTCATATTTTTAAACTGATATATATTCTAGCTTTTAACGAAAAAGTTGCCCTGAAGTATATGAAAAGTCAGTCTTTGTAGGGAAAACAAATTTGTTGTACTGCCTTTTGTGCAGAAAAGGAAGGCCTTCAAGAAGTGCTCATAAGAGCAGCGAGGAACGGATGTGTTTAGTCTTCAAAAGTAGCAGTCAATGCATGCCTTCGTACGAAGAGCGCTGGTTTAATTGCCTATTGGGTCGGTCAAAGTAGTTTCAAGTGCTGAAATGGCCAAGTCGTTTTTTTTATGTGTTCTTTTTCATGTGTTTTTTTTTTAATTGTGGAGAAAAATCAAAAAAACCGTCTATTTACTTAAGTAAGTAAAAATAGTATTTCCTTTGCTTCAATCATGTATTCTGCAAATAAATTTTTGAATTTAAAAAAAAATCTTGTTTCTTTTCATGTTTCATATTTATTTTATTATAATTATTTTTCTTGATTTCATAAGTTCTACCTTATCTAGTAAGTTGTTATCTCATATTAAACATGTTTATTCTTATGCATCTACTGTACTCTAAAAGAGCATACTTCTTATTTGTACTCATTTTTAATACAACAAACAATAAACAATTATAAATCATTAATTCTTATTTTTTTTTAATTTTTCTTAAACAATTCCAAAACTATGCATTCCGTTTAAAATGTTTACAATTTAATTATTTAAAAACCTGGTCAGCGAACTAAGGTTAAGCAAATGAGTCATCGTTCTACTACGTTCGTAGTACTGAACTTAAAACAATGGGAACTACAACAGAATAGAGTGAATTATGTATGCTGAATAAAAACACTCGCTCACATATAATAATAAAAACCGCATGACCTCAAAATTCTGTGTCATTATGTTGAAAACCTTTGGTATTCTTTAAACTCAAATAAGCCGTCCAAATCCTATGCCTGTGACGTTGTCTAAGTTATGTTGGCACCTTAAACTATTTTTTCTTTACTACCTCATGCCAAGCTTCATTTAAATAATTGGATATGTAAATAAAATTTTCGTGACATTGGCAGCTTCTAGCCAAGTTTAGTTACTGCATTTCCATTTCTATTTTTAGTTGGCGTTGTTGTTGAAGTTGCAGCATGTGAAAAATTAACCACAAACGTGGTAAGACCGAACGACCATATCTATGCAAACTCATGATCTGTCTGACTCATTTCTCGTAATGAAAACCTCACCCTGTGGCCGTCATCAAAGGATTTTCTGCCGATGCTGATGCAGTGCATACTTGCTGGTAGAGGTCCTGTTGTTGCTGGTGCTGCTTTTTCGGTTAGCTAAGCTCGTTTATCATGCAAAACGCATCAGACTCAATTGTAACGGTTTTTTTTTTTTTTTTAGTTGAATGTAATATTATTTCCTGCGCAACCAAAATTTAAACCGACTTGTCCAAAATTTTTAATAGTAACGAGTATTGTGTGAAAAATTTAAAATTGTCATTTGAAATAGAGAAATGCAGAAAAACTGAAATGAAAGTTCAACGAATTGTTGAATTATGTGTTTTTGGTCTTGTTTTTTTTTTGTTTTTTTTTTCTGGACAGGCTCAGGTTTAATTTGTTGTAGTAGAGATAAAACGATGCAGAAAATTTTACCGTTCTTGCCTACCGCAATTCTTTTCGTAAAGCTCAAAGGTAGACGTCCAGACCAGAGCACAGTCGGCGTAGGTAGCAGTGCCGGATGATATATTTTTAGCAGCTTATCTGTCGTCAACATAGCATAGACTCAGTTTTAGTGACTTTATGCTGGACACAAATTATTCACTCACTCTTATAGTTGGCTTTCTTTTTTACTTGTCGTATTTTTTCAGTTCCTTTTTCTACATTTCTAGACATGACAAGCGGATTAACCGAGCTTACATTGGCTTAAATGTTGCATAAGTTGTTGCAGAGTGTTAGAATAGATTAATATGTTACAATATCATATAAAAATATCTCTTAAAAATATCTCAATATAAAATTGTCAACTATTTTCGTAACCACTTCATTTGATTTTTAAATAAAAACTGATTTTAGGTAAGAAGAATAAAAAGTTTTCTTAAAGACTGTCCCAGAAATAACTTTAATTTTGTTTTTAGGTTATTTATTAAAAACTGTTACCTCTATAGCAACATATTTGGTACTTAAATAAAGTATAAATATTGCAGACTAAAAAAAAATACTCATTAGTAAAATAAAAGAGCTACTGAAAAGATGTCGCCTCAACAAGAAGAAAAGCAGAAAGCAATTATTTGCAAATACCTAGAAAATCCTAACTTCGCTAAGTTGGCGTGTGCGTAAAACCTGTCGGAAGAACCATAAAACAATACCAACAAATTACCCTTTTGTCAAAAACGCCAGGCTCAGGGAGAAAAAGTGGTCCAGCGCACCAAGCGGTGGCCCAGAACGTTAAGCGGCTGTTTACTCAGAATCCAGGCACTTCGGTTCGTGATATGGCAGCAAAAGCGGCAACATCATTGTCAAGTGTTCAAAGGATTAAAAAATTTAACAACCTAAGGAGCAATAAAGTACAAAAAGTACCTGATAGGTCAGAAGAAAAGGCCGCCGAAACCAAGAGGAGGGCTCGAAAACTGTGTCGCGATTACCTGCCCAAATTTGATTGCGTGATCATGGACGATGAAACGTACTGCAAAGCGGATTTCAAGTAGTTACCTGAACACGGATATTTTACTGCGATTAGAAGAAGTGGTAAAAGTAAAGAAGTAAATCCTCTAAATTTACTACCAAAAAACATACCAAACTTCCAAAACAAACACGGTGTGGCATGTTTTGCAAATGTGGCCTTCGAAGTAAGGAATTTGTGAAATATTTCGAAACATCGAAATATTTCCTTTTTTAAAAAAGTGCACAATTATTTTAAGTGTATTTTTTTCAGTGTAAGTAAAATTTTCATTTATTTTGCAATGTTCATTTAATAATAAACTAAAAGAATATTTAAAAAACATCATTGGTTTTTTTACAATAAAAAAAAGGACAGGTTTTTCTGGGACAGTCTTTATATTCGTACACTGAGAAAAAAAAACATACTTTAAAATTAAACAAAAAATATTGAAATAGAAATTTAACGCCTTTGCGTTTCTACAAAACAAAATTTAAAACAATTGTGTTAAATTTTCACCTACCTTTAAACTCTTTTCTTTTTTTTATTTTTCGCTTATTATTTCTTTGAAAAAAACAAACAAAAATTTGAATTCAATGAAAATTTTTGAATTTTTTAAATTGGTTTGACAAATATGAAAATATATTTGAAAATATGATAAAATAAAAACAAATTAATTAAATATTAAAATATTTCAGATGCAAACTTAATCTATAGAGTTAACATTTGGTATTCGGAAGGTTCCGGGGATAGCTGGTTGTGAATCTGGTGCTAAAAACTCGGAAAAGTTAAAAAAATGGCATCGAAAAAAATATGCTTTAAAGCATGTGTTTTGAATTTTAAAATTTTTGTTTTAAATTTGTTTTACATAACAAAAACATTGTTTTAAAAACAAAAACTTTTGCTTTGAATTTAACTTTAAAAACAGTTGTGTTTAATTTTAATGAATTTGTTTCAAGCTCTATTTCAAAAACAAATTCGTTAGATATGAACACAATTTAATTTCATTTTAACACATTTTTCCCTCAGTGTAGGTCTTTTAAATTTATCAACAGTTTCTTATCCATGCAAAATCCATCAAATAATACAATCCCAACACTTTTGAAACACTTAAACTATTTTTTGGATTAGTTTTACAGTTTTAACTTAATTTATAAGGCACCGCTATTCTTCACATTTGAATTCATCGCCATTAACTTCAACATTCTAGGCAAAACTTTGTTCAAAGAGAATTCATTACTTTCCATTCATTCACTCATTCATGCACGCACTTCAGACAAATTTTATGCAAAAACAAGTAAAGAAAGTCTAAAGTCGGTCTAGGCCGACTATGAAATACCCTAAACCCACTTTTCAAAAAAAAAAAATTTTTATTGCAAATGGGCGTCTCCGTGGGCGGATGAAGCCTATATTTTAATTGCATTTATACGGTGATGAAAAATTTACACATACCAAGTTTTATTCCTGTAGCTCACAGTTAATGCCTTTATTGTGCTTTCGCTATGGGAGGTGGGCGTGTTCATGGACGGATTACTCCCAATTTTTGAACACACATTAGTTTTGGTATAAAATACATACATACCAAATTTAATTTCTCTATGACAAACATAACCTAATTTATTGAGTTTTAAACTTTTTGGGTTGTATGGGAGGTAGGCGTGTCCGTATGCGGATGACGTCCATTTTTTCATAAATATCTTTGTCTTGTCATAAAAAACATATGTGCCAAATTTTAGCTCTGTAGGTTAAACAGAGGCTTATTTATTGCGTTTTCAATTTTTGGGTTGTATGGGAGGTGGGCGTGTCCGTGAACGGATGACGTCCATTTTTCGAAAATATCTTTGTCTTGTCATAAAAAACATATGTGCCAAATGTTAGCTCTGTAGGTTAAACAGAGGCTTTTTTATTGCGTTTTCAATTTTTGGGTTGTATGGGAGGTGGGCGTGTCCGTGAACGAATGACGTCCATTTTTCGAAAACATCTTTGTGTTTGCATAAAACACATACATATCAAATTTTATTGTTGTAGACTAAATATGAGCTGAGTTATGCAGTTTTCAATTTTCGCTTTGTATGGGAGGTAGGCGTGTCCGTGAGCGGATGATGTCCATTTTTCAAAACCATCTTTCTTTTGTTATAAAAAATATATGTGTCAAATTTTAGCTCTGTAGGTTAAACAGAGGCTTATTTATTGCGTTTTCAATTTTTGGGTTGTATGGGAGGTGGGCGTGTCCGTGAGTGGATGACACCTATTTTTCAAAAACATCTTTGTGTTGACGCAAAACACATACATACCAAATTTTATTGTTGTAGGCTTATTATGAGCTGAGTTATGCAGTTTTCAATTTTTGCGTTGTATGGGAGGTAGGCGTGTCCGTGGGCGGATTCCAAAAATATTCAATAGTGCAGATCCTTGGGTCCTTGTGACTATGTGTACCAAGTTTCATTCAATTATCTCAACTCCTTCTTCTTATCCTGTGTATACGGACAACACACAGACGGACGGACGGACGGACGGACGGACGGACGGACGGACGGACAGACATGGATAGCTCGACTCACGTGGTGACGCTGATCAAAAATATATATACTTTTCTATACCGGACTCGCTTCGTTCTATGCGTTACAAACGTTTGCACAAAGTTAATATACCCTGACCTTTCAGGTTTAGGGTATAACAAGTAAAGAAAGTCTAAAGTCGGTCTAGGCCGACTATGAAATACCCTAAACCCACTTTTAAAAAAAAAAAAAAAATTAATTGTAAATGGGCGTGTCCGTGGGCGGATGAAGTCCATTTTTCCAAACCATCTTTGTCTTGTCATAAAAGACATACGTGCTCTGAGCCAAATTTTAGCTCTGTAGGTTAAACACATGCTTATTTATTGCGTTTTCAATTTTTGGGTTGTATGGGAGGTAGGCGTGTCCGTGATCAGATGACGTCCAATTTCCGAAGACATATTTGTGTTGGTATGAAACACATACATATCAAATTTTATTGTTGTAGGCTAATTATGAGGTGAGCTACGCAGTTTTCAATTTTCGCGTTGTATGGGAAGTAGGCGTGTCCGTGGGCGGACGATGTCCATTTTTCAAAACCATCTTTTTTTTGTTATAAAAAATATTCGTGCCAAATTTTAGCTCTGTAGGTTAAACAGAGGCTTATTTATTGCATTTTCAATTTTTGGGTTGTATGGGAGGTGGGCGTGTCCGTGAGCGGATGACGTCCATTTTTCAAAGACATCTTTGTCTTGGTAAGAAACACACACATACCAAATTTTGTTGTTGTAGACTTATTATGAGCTGAGTTATGCAGTTTTAAATTTTCGCGTTGTATGGGAGGTAGGCGTGTCCGTGGGCGGATGATGTCCATTTTTCAAAACCGTCTTTGTTTTGTTAAAAAAAACATAAGTGCCAAATTTTAGCTCTGTAGGTTAAACAGAGGTTTATTTATTGCGTTTTCAATTTTTGGGTTGTATGGGAGGTGGGCGTGTCCGTAAGCGGATGACGTCCATTTTTCAAAGACATCTTTGTGTTAATATAAAACACATACATACCAAATTTTATTGTTGTAGGCTAATTATGAGCTGAGTTATGCAGTTTTAAATTTTTGCGTTGCATGGGAGGTAGGCGTGTCCGTGAGCGGATTCCAAAAATATTCAATAATGCAGATCCTTGGGTGCATGTGACCATGTGTACAAAGTTTTATCCAATTATCTCAACTCCTTCTTCTTATCCTGTGTATACGGACAACACACAGACGGACGGACGGACGGACGGACGGACGGACGGAGGGACGGAGGGACGGAGGGACGGACGGACGGACGGACGGACGGACGGACGGACATAGATAGCTCGACTCACGTGGTGACGCTGATCAAGAATATATATACTTTTCTATACCGGACTCGCTTCGTTCTATGCGTTACAAACGTTTGCACAAAGTTAATATACCCTGACCTTTCAGGTTTAGGGTATAATTAAATTAAAACAATGCCAGTTTTAAAAGAAGAAGAACTAAACTTACCATCCTTGCCAAAAAAAAAAACAGAGTCTATTAATTTCTACAAGTCAAGCGATGAATATGCAAGAAGCAAAAACTCTTCATGAAATTGTTTTTCTGTTAAAGTCGGTGGTGCAGGATAATTGAGAAAAAAAGAGCAATTTTAGCTGGCAAAAGCTTAACTAAGAAAGTTTAATACATGCAATGTAGATTTTTTTAATTAACGGTTTGTCGGTTGCAGTAATAAACAAAAAGATGTTGCTGATGTTTTAATTTCAATGCAGAATTTCAATGTCTTTTTCGGCTTTTTAACACATTATTTAATTAAAGAATCCTTAAGGCCATAGAATATAAAAACTTAAATCTAGCTACACTAACAAATTTAAAATAACGATAGGAAAAACAACCAAATAACAAAAAATTATGTTTCCCGGGGACTAATCTTCAGTCTACCATATGTTATGTTACTTAACTTAAACAAGTACATAACACCAAAGAGTAAAGATTGTTAATCATAACACAGTCTGCATACAATAAACAACCAGATTTTTGATCAGATAGTAACTGAAGCATTTTTTTATTTTTTAAACTTAAATTTTGGCATATGGAAAAATTACATAAAAACACTACAAGTTTGATTAAAAAACCAGAACAAAATGTCAATGACATTTAAATCTTTAAGTTTACCACTTCATGTTAACTAAAGAAGACATTATAATTAACCACTCACTTATAGTAAACTTACACTTACACTGCACCAAGTGGCTACAAGTGCAGTTTTCAGTAATATTTAGAGCAAAATGTATGTGTGAACACAACATATCTAAGGTATTATATAAAAATCTTCTCACGTATCTACGAATGCGCTAAACTCAAGAACTACTCAACCGATTTTTGTATTTTTTCCCCTTATTATATTTACTTCTTCGAAAAAAATCCTTTTTCCGCGGTTACCTTTTCATTTGTAAAATCTCTTTCACTGTGATTCATACTAGAGAACTACATGACACCATGCGTCATTTTTTGTCACTCGAATAACAATCGTCGTTAGCCACAATCGCACAAAAAAGAAAATTCATACATAACACTCGAGTTCGTAAACAACGATTGCTGCTTAGCTCAGTGTGTGACGACTGCGAATCGATACAAAGGCAGCATCCAGACAATGCTGACATTCGAATGATTCGCTGGAAGCTCGAGTGTTTGCTGCTGCTATTCATAGTTTTTTGAACTGTAGTTAAAAAGTGGTTATTTTTGGCCTATCCCGTTTTTTTTTAACTTTTGAAGTGAAACTTCTTTGGCGGCGAGTGAAATTTCAAGGTCTCTTATTCGTGACGCTAGGCTAATGTTTTCAATTTATATGAAAATTTTCAAAATATGAAAGCCGCTAGCTAGAATTGAACCCTGACCATCGTTGCTTAAGAGTCAGAATCTATACCTTTACGCCACGTAGGCACACGTTAAACATGCAAACAAAATGTAATTAATATTGAACGCGTTTTGGTCCGTAACATTAATTTTCATCCGAAAAGTATGCACGGAAAATTTATTTCTTTAAGCTTCAAAAGAAAATATTTAGGCATAGAGATATATCCAGCAGGAAAAAATTCTACTGCCTGTTCGCCGCATAATGCTTAAAGATAAGATAAGATAGCTTAAAGATAAATTTGGTTCGTCTATTGTTATCAAAAACTTGACAGATGATTGAAAACATGCAAAAAACAGTTAATTCAATATAATAATAAAAGCAAAAAGTGTAATATGTAAGACTGCCGAGAGTAGTTTTTGACAGCCAAAAAACGTCTCAAAGCTAAGAACTATAGCTCAAACAGGAGCAGAACGCGTTCGTGAATATAAAGAGCGAATTAGAGCTCTTAAGAATGCAGCCGGAGCTGGGTCTGCAACTAATGATGAAGGTAAGGTGATTGCAACATCGGCTGAGTTCCAAAATTCATTTTTACGAAGCATCAGTGTATTTTGGTGAATCTACAAAGAACCAATCCCCACAAAAATACACTGATGCTTTGTAAATATATATTTTGGAACTCAGCCATTATCTCAACAAAATTTTACAGCCAACCAAGTTGATACACTCAACAGTCAACGTTCGCTGCTTTACGAGGCCCTCACTCAACATGGCAATTAATATGATCAGGAAACAGGAGGTAATAATCAATAAGATTTACCTCTGCTTTTGGAGGCTGCGTCAACGAGTACTATGCGAATGCAATCTAGCATTCAAAAATTGACAATGTTGAGAAGACATTCGAAAACAACTAAAACACAAACTGAACTAAAACAAGGACCGAAAATAACTGTTATTTTACAATTTTCAAATGAAAAAAATGCTTGAAAAACTTTTTCAAATATACCATTAGTTCCTTTTAAATTTTAGACTGATTCTTTGAAAGTTCGAGGAAAAATAAAGGATACTTTTAACTTTTATTTTATCGGTCAAAAATAGCAGTTATTTTGTGACTTTAATATTTTCGGTCAAAAATATCAAGCCAGTTTTTTAAAGGCCGCTCAAATAGATTGAACTGTTGACAAAAAACAAAACAAATTGGCCATTTCAGCCCTTGAAAGGACTTTGACCGAGCATCTTAGGATCGATTGTGTTGTGTGTGTTATTAAATTTTGCACACAATTGACCGAGAACTGGACCTTCATGTTTTATGCCGACTCCGAACGGCTCATGTTCTCAAGAAGTTTTACATGGCATTATTTTACTCTCTGAGGTTTGCCATTGTCTGCAGAGAGGTGCTGACCGATCAGAAAAATTTTTTATTGAAAAAATTTTTCGCCACGGCTGGGGATCGAACCCGGGCTCCGAGCATGCTAAGCCACACACTTAAACTGCATGCCACGGTCACCACATGAACTGTTGACACCATGTGTAAAATGTCTCACCCATGAGATGAAAGTTATGGTATCAAAATTTTTTTAGTCAGTAAAATGACTTGAACAAATATATATTATATTAATATTTTTTGATCGAAAAATTAACGGCGAAAATAACTGTTATTTTTGACCGATAAAATAAAAGACAAAAAGTAACTGTTATTTTTGCCCAAAAAAACTACAAGGCACAAAGTAACTTTTATTTTTGTCGGAAAAAAATAAAAAATTAAGAGATAAAAGTTAATATGTGACACTTTTTACGACAAAAACCATAGCCGTACGGTCCCTTGATCTAAATATTGAATCAACAGATTATTATTCCATTTTGTATTGATTCAATTTCTTTTCAGATACTTTCTCTCTCTATTTCACACTTAAATCTCTCTTATTTGTTACTGTTTAAGAAGTTTCACTTCTGCCACCTGTATGATTTAGTTATGTCCGTCTGTTCGTCTGTCCGTCTGTCTGTCTGTCTGTCTGTCTGTGGACACGATTACAGCCGTAATTTTGAAGCTATCGCGCTGAAATTCGATATTTAAGCTTTTTTTTTAAAAACTAAGATCAAGTTCGAGAATGGGCTAAATCGGATGAAAACCACGCCTACCTCCTATACAACCCCAATAATGAAAACTTCATAAAGAAGCAAATATTTAAGCTACAAAACTTAAATTCGGTATTTGAATAATTTATGTCAAAACTAAGGTGTGCTCGAAGAATGGGCGTGATGCACTTACTAACACGCCCACCTCCCATACAACTCTAGTATTGAAAACTATATAAATAGGCTTCTGTCGAAGCTACAAAATTAAAATTAGATATTTATTATTTTTGTACAAAAATTGAGACGTGTTAGAAAAATGGTCGTCATCCACTAACGAACACGCCCACCTCCCATATAACCTATTAAAGTGAAAACTCTATAAATGGGCTAATATTTAAGCAACAGACCTGAAATTTGGTGTTTGTGTATATTATATCAAAACTGAGCCGTATTAGAAAAAATTGGTATAAACCACTCAAGAACATGCCCACCTCCCATGCAACCCCTAATTGAAAACTTTCCATGAAAACAATTTGATATGAATGTATTTTAGACGTCATCAAAATAGTAAAATTTTTTGAAATCTCATACAAAAATAGCTTCAATTTAAATATTGTACCATTACGAATCGGCCGTGGGGGTATTTTTACTTCGGCTGAGTCCAAGATATACCTAACTAGTTTTTAAATATTTTTGGTGCAATAATTTGATATAGTGTGTTGCACTCTATCTACGCGTCTCGATAATACTATCTCCATTAGAAACTGGTAAAGAGCTGCTATTTTTGGTCTATCTCGCTCCGTTTTCGAGATATCCCGCTTTTTCTGTTTTTCATATATTTTATTTATTTTTGGCCTGAACCTCTAGTGGAAAGAGTTAGGCGCTGGTGATCGCTGCTCCAGACTGCAGTTAACATATTTTTCCTTGCTGCGAATTAACATTAATGGCTAAATCGCAATACTGCGTTAGGTCGGTCGTGCGTTGACAGCTCGAGTAGAGATCAACGTGTTCTTATGGTGCAAATCCAAATGCGACCTCGAGCGTTGGTCGTACTTTATATCGTAAAACAAGAAGAAGAGATAAAATACGACCAAAGTACGATCTAACGAGATAAGTAGAAAAATGTTCTACTCGGTCGTGCGTTTGACATTTCTTCATAGAGCAGAGTTGCATTTTCATTGAAAGCGCTTACAATGTGGGTGTTTTATGGTTTCACTGGCAAAGATAGATTTTCGTGGGATTTCTTTTATTATCGCTGGAATTTATGTTTTATATAATGTTTTTTAATAACTCATGCTATTAAAGTAATCAAATTAAAATTTTGATAAAGTTAATCTATTTGTATTATTCGATATCTTAGAAATTTATATAGAAATTGCGAGGTTTAGAATTGGAGGAAAAACAACTTTTGTGGGCATTTTTGTGTAGCTGCTTTTATTGGCATCGCCAAAATTGCAGACGCACAATCTGTCAGCGCAACATTGAGTTTTGTAAAGTAATAGGTCGTGCGTTCTGTCAGTTCATCTCGTAAAGTTTATGCAACGTCGATATAAAGTACGATCGGCGCACGACCGACCTAACGCAGTATTGCGATTTCAGCATAAAGCATTGACGGGCAGCTTTGCACACTTGTGATTGTATAAGTGTATGAAAATATGTATTCATCTCACGTACAGAACGATCAAAGCTTCAGTATCCAAGCAAACGTCAAGCAGACAAGACCTGCGCTTGAGTGTTCCTTGAATGCATGAAAAAAAAATTGCGAGATATTACACTGAATAAATTTTATGTTTAGAAAAATTTTGTATTTTTAGAAAATAACGGCATGGCGCATTGCATGGTGTGTCATAAGGAAGTAAAATTTGCTAATCAAACAATTTTGATTAGCAAAAAGCTGTTTTATGTAATTTTATTTAATATTAATGTTACTAAATGTTAACATATTAGTAGAAATGCCAATTTTAGTTCCAGATTAAAATATATTGGGACTTTCGTTTGGTAAAAAGAAATAATTTAGAGTTGTAAAAATTCTATGAATTAAAATAAAAATTAAAAATATTTGTAAAACTTCACTTTCTGTGTTTAATAAAACATATTATCCATCTGTCGGTCTGTTTGCATTTCATAGTCCGTTCATTACAAGTTTATTTAAATTCGTTATATAAATCGAAGCACAAAAAAAAAGTCACCCAAATGATACTACAAAAAGAGCTTTAGCACTGCTCTGTTTTCAGTGTAAGCTTTAAAGCGCTCCTTAATACATACTCAAGATAAGAAAGTATAGGTGTGCAAAGTTGCCCGTCAATGCATTAAAGCATGAATATTCGTTGGTTTTGAAATTGAAAACGCAATAAAAAAGCTCATGTTTAACGTACGGAGATAAAATTTGGTACGTTTGTATTTTATAACAAAACGAAGATAGTTTTGAAAAATGGATGTCACCAATCACGGAGACGCCCACCTCCAATACAACCCAAAAATTGAAAACTCAATAAATAGGCTTATGTTTAACATACAGATATAAAATTTGGTATGTATGTATGTTAAACCAAAACTAAGATGCATATTGAAATTGGGCGTAATCCGTTCACGAACAGGCCTACCTCCCATACAACCCACTTTAGCGAAAATTCTATAAAGGCATTAAAAAGTGAACTACAGGAATAAAACTTGATAGTTTTATAAGTGTTTGTAAATTTTTCATCAAAAATGAAATGCATTTAAAATATGGTCTTCATCCGCTCACGGATTCGTCCATTTTCAATACTAATACTTTTTTTTGAAAAAGTAGGTTTAGGGTATTTCATAGTCGGGCGAGACCGACTTTAGACTGTCTTTACTTGTTTTTATATTACTCTTCATTGTTTTTCACAACAGTCGTAATTATGATGAGTTTAATATTCTTCGAATAGTTTCCAGTATTTAATATTATTGTACACTGAGAAAACAGTTTCTTTCAGAGTTCTTTCTTTCTTTTCAACATTTTCTTTCGCACAAGAGGCGAATTTTCTAACTTCTTACCGACTTCTACTTCTTGATGTTTAACAAAATGCAACCAGTATGCAAGATATCGAATACTTCAAGTCTCATTAGCATCAAATGAGATTTGGTAACTATAACCAAATATAACGAAAATGAAAATTTCGCTCCTTCAATCAATCAAAGAAAAGATGATTTGAGGAGATTTTGGTACTGTATGGTTAATTTACGAGAGTTTTTGTGAACTCGAGATGAGCTTTATTTATACTTGTTAGGCCCCTTTATTTTTGGTTTAAAAAATTGCATTCAATTTTCTGATTTTTTGGCAATTCGCTGGAGATGGAAAGAGACGAAAGGGAAAAAAGTTGATGGTACATCACAAATTGACAATTCTTGACTTATGCAAAAAGGATTTTTTGGCAGATCTTGTGCGAATGTCAATATTTTTTTTAAAGCTTTTTGGAGGCTTAAAAATTCATGAAACTAACCTTACTTTGTCGGATATCTACAATGAAATGTCTATTTTTCATAGATTTCTATGTTGGAAACTTTTCAATTATGTAATAGTTAGATGTCTGGGTAATTTTAACTAGAAAATGTCCTGTTAATTTTTAAAAGTATCAATTCTAATAAAAAAAGGATTAAAAAAAATGCAATAGTCACATTATTATTCCAAGATTTTTAACGGTGTATAAATATAAGAATAACATTTTTACCTGATTTAAAAGACTGGCTTTTAAGTCCCCAGTGCGTAAGAAAGCAACCCAGTGAATACTGAAATGTTAAAGCTTTCTCATCAAAATGCTGATTCATGTCTCTTTAGGTGTCTGTGGTTACATGTTGCGGTTAATGAACTCAGCTTTTTTTGCAAACTTAGCAATAGAAATTCGATTTACACAAAATAATTTCACAAATTTATTTCTTTTGCATTTTTATCATCATTAATTTAAGTTTTTTATACGTTATAGTGATGCATCTTATTGCCGTTGATATAAAATGTTGTTTACCCTGACAAACTGTCATATTTTTTAATCAATTTTGCCAGTCAATTCCATGGATAATTCACATGCAAGCATAATTCACATGCGATTTCTCATTAATATATAAAATTAAAAGAATGCATGAAAATGGTAAGAACAGAACCTCAAGCAGAATAAATACAAACATATAGAAGAAATCTCAAGAGTCTGATGTTGCCTGCGATTTGCATTCATCTTAAATTTAATCCAGACTAGACAGTTAAACCGACAGACAACGAGCAAATCTTCACACAAGTCAAGATAAAGAAAAAAAAAAAATAGTAATAAAAAGAAAAACAAACAACGCCGTCAGTATAAGAAGATATATATTTAGACGTTCATCGCATGACACAGGATATGCGCCATCATCGGGTTCCATCAAGAGCAGCAAAAACGTTGGCAGTAATAAGATGGGTTGCAACAACAACAACAACAACAAGAATAACAACAACAACAACAACAACAACAACAAAACGCATACACATCTAACCTTCGTTCATCGCCTCACGTATTCAAAACGGAAATCGAATTTTCCAATAAAGCAACCACAATGATGCATATGTAAGAGTGACGCCTACATTGACGTGGCTGCTGATGATCGTGATGGTGTAAATGATGATGATGATTAACTAAGCATAAAAAACAAAACTCCAAAAGCAAAGTAGTTCAGAAGCAGACAAAAAGTCAAACTTGTGACTAAAATCATGTTGCCAAGCATGTTGAACTCTCAACACATGTGCATATATATATATATATATATATATATATATATATATATATATATATATATATATATATTCGTATGTTTGTGGGTATGTGTGCGTAATAGACGCAAACAAAAAAATTCTTCCATCAGTTATAGTTTTTATCACCCATAAATAAACTTGAGCCTTCAGGCCTTTCTTACGTTATTTAAAATACAAATAAAAGGTTACTTTTTTTCCAACGACCCGTCAATGTTGCCAAATTCAGCGAACTACAAAGTAACTTTTGAATAAAAAGGATAAAAATACGCTCACACTCCTCGCATAAGCAAACAACAAAACAAATGTACAAATACGCTCTCAATAAAAGCATGCTTCCCAAAGTTTAAGATGTGTTGCTCTGTTCGAGTGCCTCTACGTTATATCTTAGCGCACCGATAAAGCCACAAAATAAAATAAAACAGCCAAAAACAGACATAACTAAGAAAAAACAAATAGTAACAAACTCAAAGTGGAAACTTCAAGTCATTGAGTAAGCATCCTTTTCGACGTAAGTCCTTGTAGTTTTGTGAAAGTCCATTTTGGCATCCTTTTTTCTGTCCAACCCAACAGTTTTCTACCTTAAAACTTTCTAAATTTGAAGTAGTTTTTGTTTGTCTGATTTATTTACATGCATGCATGCGAGTCTATTCGTCTGTCTGTCTGTCTTGTCTATCTTCTGCAACTCTTCATCATTTCTTCAGGGCGTTTTCCTTTTGTTTCTGCTGAGAAAGGTTCTAAAACTCTCTTTTCGAGGGTTTGTTTTTGGCAAATTTGCCCAAAATCTTTTCTTCTTATCTATAATCGTGAAGAGAGTTTTTTTTTCGAATAAACAAGGGAATAGAAGCAGTGTAGAAGTTAATTTTTTTAAGGTCAGTACAACTGGTGCTTGGTTGTTGGTACTTTGTATCTTGAGGAATTTATTAGATAAGTTGGTAAAAAGTTTTACTATTGCTTTGCAAGTTTTGTATAAATTTATTACAGGAATTCAAACAAGAACATATGTCTAAAATATGTCTGAGCAAATCATTTTTAACATAAGCATTGTATGACATGATTCTAAGAAATGGAATTCAGGTAAGACTAAAATGCGCCAAGAGTTCACGTTTGTTCATCGCCCGTTTTAGTTTTAAATTTCTGTAGAACCAATTTGAATGTAAGATACATTGGGACAAATAACTTTTTCTTTGTTATTAAGTACGTTGTTGGTTCAGAGTTGGACTGTTTTAAATGTTATCTGAGTAGATTTCAGGGCTTTCCAAGTTGCTTGACTATCAGATAAAATATCATTCATCTGAAGCCAAATAACAGCTTCATGTAAAGCAGTAACTTCCACTTGGAAGACAATACAGTGGTCAGGGAACTTAAATACAAGGATGATCTTCAGCTCCTTCAAGCTCTAGTTTCAGATAAACCGAGTATGAAACTTATTCCAAATGCAAACAGTTTGTAAAAACCATTGATTCATTTGGCAAAAATGATTTGAGGTGCCTTATGTGGTTTCGACAGCCGACTGTTGAATACTTAATAGGTGTGAACCAGAGACTAGCTTTTACAGAGTACATTCATCAAAAATAAGTATTCATATTCATATTGATTCAATCCACTCACGCCAAAGAGAGATTGTGAGCAATCAATACTCATGACTAAGTGAAAGAGAGTTAAGTTGGCTTCGGCTCTGAGTGTTATGAATACTCTTTCTCAATTAACGCAATGACTTGTCGATACCATGGTAGAATAACAAGGTAGGCGCATATTGGAGAGGAAGTGAGCTAGATGTCAAAGACAGCTGTTCGCATTTTAGTTTTTCTAGTTGGTTTTGCTGACTTTATTGTTTGACGTTTATATTATTTACAGCTTTGAAAGTATAAAATTAGACATTTGAGCAGCCGTAAAAAAATGAGCAGCCGTAAATGTTATTCTATCATGGTCGATACTCATAAAATATTCAAAAATTCTTGGGAAAGTTAAATCACTTGAGTGCTGGTAGCGCGGCATAATTTCACGGAAGCGATGACTGTTCATGCATGTTCACTCATGTTGTTATTGTTTGGTGTGTGCTGTTTGAGTGTATATGTCAAAACTGCATGGCAGGCGGGTGTTGCCACCTAATAACTTTTTACGTATAAGATAAAAACTAAGCTTAATTTTATCATTTTCAAAATAAATTTACTGGCGCTTCAATAAACTTATTCTAACTAAATCTAGTAACCAATGATGCCACTAATTAAACATGATTCAAACTGTAAATACTAAAAATAAAGATGCTTGCATCAAGTTGCACATAACAACATAATTTTGTAAGAACTAAAATATGTGTATTGTTGCATTAATCTATTTAAATAAGGTTAAAATTCATCAAAATACGACTTTACCAGTTGTGCTAAGAAAACTCAACATTTTTTAACGCCAATCTGGCAATCTTGCTAAAAAAATAGCTTGTCTGCTGAAACAGAGAGAGATAATTAAAGTAACACTCGGTTATCACGTACACTCTCCTCACATGAATCTAACTCGGTTTGAGTGGGAATTTTGATTAGTACGAGTGAGTGCACCAGAGAACTGCAATGAGTATCCGACAGAAATCGGATACTCAAATCATACCCGAGATACCCGAGTTTCTTGCTGTGATCTGCCCTATCCATACTCAATAAAATATGTAAAGTACTTAGACTCATTCGCTCATTAGCATATTTTCGGGTATGAGTTCATACTTATATCCGAGAGCGGCGTGATCCGAACCACTTTGATTTGTTTTCAATGAGTGTGTTGAGTTAGTGTATAGGAAGGAAGCTCGACCCGAGTGTATTTTGAGTGTGTCCTGAGTACTGCTCTTTCTCTGCCAACGTCTATATTTTGTTTGGATTTGTTTTTTGCGTATGTTTTTTCGTAATCGCACTGCATGCAATATCAGCTGAAATTTTTTTTATAGTATTTTTGTAGGAATTTCGATATTGGTATTTTTCTGTTGCACTCTAGGAAGAAAAGAAAATAACAACAACGCTTGTGAGTTTTTTTTTTTTCTTTATGTTACGCGTTCATTCGTGTAAGTTGAATACATAAAACAAACAAAATAAAAAAACAAAAAAAAAAACACATGTTTCTGTTACACACAAAAAACTGGTTTACTTCACACTGCTGCGCTCATCTGCGCTCTGCTTCACATCAGTGGCAGAATGAACCGAGTGATTCGGGTGTTTTTATCGATTATGAGTTCTTGGGTAAGTATGATGAGTATCAGCAAGACGACAACAACCATAAGTATTTATGAACCGAAAAATCCGATCTTTGCCCGATCCAACTTGTGATTGAGTAAACTCATATTTATTTGAGCCACCGCATTGCAGCTTCGTGAAAGTGAGTATGAATAGGGTTGCGTGTGGTGAGGGCTGAGTAGGTTTTTGGACTCATTTTTTTCGGATCTACTCAGAGTCTCAAAAAAGCTACCCGTTGCAGTTCTCTGGAGTGCACGTACAAACAAATTATGAATATACTGGCGAGTATACTCGAATCTGAATCACTCATTGCAGGTCTATGGTATGAAAACAATTTTTGTTTTTCCATTTATGAGATTTAAACTTTTTCCCTTCAGAAACTTTTTCAGTCTTAATTCTTTTCAAAACTAACCAAATGGAGGAATATTAAAAATTGGATGTAGAAAAACATGATCACTTTTAGGCAGCTTGGTACCTTGTTTGGAGTGTCTAAATCATCTGCGTGAGTAGCTGTATATCGTGTGAGTTCTTGGCTTATTTCTATTTGTCACGAGTTTGTAAAATGGCCACAAGGCACTTTGGCATAAGAAACCTGCACAAAATTCGAACAAAAACATAATATACCTAATAAAGTTGAAGCTATGAACTGCGCTTCCATATAAATATAAAAAGGCGTTGTGAAAACCGTTCAGAACCATTTTCTTACATATTTCCTAACTGATTTTTTTTTTTTTTTATATGAATCAGAGTGTGGAGAAGGAAAATAGAACCGACTATTTTTTTAAAAATATTTTTATTAGAAAAAAATTATATTTCACATTAATTTTGCATCGAATCCACAGAACATGTAAGTGAAAAGGTTAAATTTCGGCCACTGTTGAACTGTAGAAACCGCTGACAACTCATTAGACATTATAACAGCATCGAAGCTTAAGTGAGCAATAGAAAACTTCAAACCGTTCAAGGCCCCAGGACCAGACGGCATAGCGCCAATTGAAATTCAAAAAACCTTCGAGATTATAAACCAATAGTTTTTCCTGATCTTCCAAAGCTGTCTTGACCTGAATCAAAACTCAAAACGCTAAATAAACGTGACGGTAGTTTTCATACCTAAGGCAGGAAAAAGCTCACATGTTTACCCAAAAGACCTTAGATCAATTAGTCTCTCTCTTTCCTTCTTAAAAATCTCTCGAGATTAATAGAAATCCACTTGAGACTAAAAATAGAAGTAAACTCACTTTCGCCAGCGCAACATGCTTACGCTGAAGGTAAATCCGTGGAAACAGCTCTCCACTCCATAGTCTCTACCATTGAAAAAGGCCTTCACCAAAAGGAACATACAATGATTGCATTCATCGATATAGGAGGTACCTTTCACAGCGTTAAGGCAGGGGCTATCACTTATGCACTGACGGAGCTTGGGGTGAATGTTGCGAAATGCAAATCTCGGAACAGCATCCACGCTAAGATTTGTGCCAAGAGTAACACCTCAAGGAGGAGTTCTCTTGCCACTACTCTGGAACTTAGCGGTGAATGAATTACTGGTTAAACTAGAGAGAGTGAGGGGTGCAGGGTGATAGCCTAGGAAAATATATATCTATTCTTAGGGATGTCATGCAAAATTGCTTAAACACCCTCGCAAATTGGGTTTCCAGCTGTGGACTCAAGGTAAACCCAGACAAAACTGAGTTAGTGATCTTCACAAGACAACACAACTTACCCACAATTAGTCCTCCAAAACTGGGAAATACAAGACTTAATTACCCGAATCAAGCAAAATACCTCGTTCTCATCTTAGATAGAAAATTAAATTGGAAACCCAACCTGCTCAAAAGAGCTAAAAAAGCCAATATAGCCCTATATTCATGTAAAAAGGCAAAGGGGCAACAAATGGGGACTACAACTAAGCGTTATACACTGGCTCTATACAGCTGTTATAAGGCCAATATTGCTATATGGTGCTGTAGTCTGGTCGCCTGCACTGAACAAACAAACACACCTTGATATACTTCGCAAAGTTCAAAGATCAGCAGAGCTGTGCATTAGTGGAGCATTGAGAACCAATCCTACAGATGTCAATATCAGCTAAGGATATATGCATTCTATCTGATAGTCAAGTCACTTTGAAAACCCTGGAATCTGTTCAAATAACAACAAAAACAGTCCTAAGCTGACGCAGATCTCTAAATAAAATGACAGCGCAGCTTAAAAACGACCTATACTGGATCCCCGGGCATAGAGACTTTCGAGGAAACTGCAAAGCAGATGAACTAGCCCGAACTGGAACTACCAATACCTTATCGAGAGAAAAGGAAATAATTGATATACCTCCAACCACATGTAAATTATTCACAAATGAGCTGAACCTTAA
This sequence comes from Tetanocera ferruginea, assembly GCA_958299015.1. Classification (NCBI taxonomy): domain Eukaryota; kingdom Metazoa; phylum Arthropoda; class Insecta; order Diptera; family Sciomyzidae; genus Tetanocera; species Tetanocera ferruginea. The sequence continues at coordinate 79,502,346 of OY282642.1, forward strand.
AAGAACCAACAGAAGGTGGTCCACGGCAAACAATTGCAACATGGCGCGTCAGTTTTTGCCTTCTCTGAACTTGAAACGCTCGAAAGAACTAATATTCCTCAGAAGGTATAAAATAAATACTGTTATCGGCGTCCTAACAGGGCACTAACGATTTCTGCAGAAGCTGCAGAGATGAGGAGGAGGAAGAATCTACAACACATCTTCTCTGCACAGGCCCAGCGCTAGCTAAAAACCGCCACCTCTTTCTGGACAACTGGTTTTATAGTGAACTAGACAGTCTCTCAAAATCTTCGGTCTACAGACTCCTAAGCTTTATTAATAGCTCCAACTGGTTCAAAAAGTGTAGACAAATAATTAACCCACTGGTATCACAACGGGCCTAATTGGCCTAGTGTGTCTCATAAGAGTCACCTAACCTTATCAAGTAACTATTAAAACACCAAAAATTTACAAGAAAGACTATTTCGACAGAAAAAATATTATAGTTTAGTCCTAAAAGCAGTTATTGATGCATTCGGGGAGCCAGGGTCACTCCACGACGTAACAGTTCTTCGCAGTTCGTAGATCTGATATTAACAGAAGAGCCGACTATTATTTTACGCGCTGTTTCAAAGCTACGGGATGATAGCACCATGAATTTTTTTAAGAAATTTTCAAGGTCATGAACAATTTGCTCTATTGTGGAAGCCAGGAAAGGAATTTTTAAAAACTAAATATACCACCTGAAAGATATTAAAAAGGACAAATAAGGTTAGTTATCTTCAAAAATTGGTCAGCGGTAGACAATTTTTTATGAATTTTTTAGCAAAATTTGAAGGTCATATACTATTCTTTCTTTGTTTAATATTCCTGGTTATAAGTGTTTTGCTAACTGTAATAATGATTATGCAGCTGGAGGAGTAGCGGTTTTTGTAAAGGAGGAATTTAAGTGTGAGTCTTGTTGTTTTAAGTTAAAGAGTTGTGATGCGATAAAAGTATGTTGTGTAATTGATGATTATAAATATTCTTTCATTTGCTTATATAGGTTTCATGACAATTCGAATATTGACACGTTTTTGAGTGATTTGGACATACTCTTGTTAAATGACAGATCTGATAATACAATTTTTCTGGGGGACATAAACTTAAATTTATTAGAAAATTCATTCATTATTGATAAATATTTACTTCAACTCTCGGCGTATGGATTAGAATCATGTATTAATGAACCAACTAGAGTTTCAGATATCTCTTCTACATGTATTGATCATGTTTTTGTTAAGTTAAAGCGTTCTGTAAATATATCACTGTATAGTTCTGTGGCCAATTTGTATATATCTGATCACTGTATGACGTGCCTGTATTTTGGAAATGTTAAAAGACCTACTAACACTAAATCACAGCTTGATGAATTTTATAATAAAACTAACTTTTCATTATTCAATGAAAAGCTTAAATTTGAATCGTGGAATAATGTATATGTTGAACCTGATCCTTCTAAAGCGTACAGCAAGTTTATAGATACTCTAAATCATCATGTTACTGTGTGTTCTGTAAAAGTTTGTAAACGTGCTTTGTTGAAAAGACTTAAACCTTGGATGTCGGTAGAGTTATTGAAAAAAATACGATTTATAAATAAACTTTTTAAAAAATTTTCTAAGTACCCAAACAATTTGCATGCTAAAGCTAGTTACAAAAAACTTTGCAAAGAAATTTCTGGCCAAGTAGCTAAGAGTAAAACGGATTAATACGCAAATGAGTTCAATAAAATCAGTGGAAATTCTAAGAAAGAATGGCAACTTGTTAATAATTTATTAAGTAATTCTAATAGCAATGAACAAAGAGTAAGGTCTTTTGATGAAGGAATGAGTTCATCTGAGTCTGTGGCTAAAGCTGAAGATTTTAACAGGTACTTTGCTGAAATTGGCAAAAATGTGGTTGCTGATGCTGGTTCTAACAACGATTCTTGTAAATGTTTAGATAAGGAACCTTCTCATCCAAACAGTGCATTTTTTGCACCTAACTCTTCTTTTGAACTATATAAAATAATTATGGCTCTTAAAAACACTAATTCATGTCCCGATGATGTTTTTTCTAATACATTCATCAAAAAGATTGTTTTCAATATTGTCGATGTTCTATCCAAGATTTTCAACAAAAGCCTTGACTGTGGAGTTTTTCCTGATGAACTCAAAAAAGCTGTGGTAATTCCATTATTTAAAAAGGGAGACAAAAGTATTTTCAATAATTACAGACCAATCTCATTATTGCCAGCTTTTTCGAAAATTTTTGAGAAAACAGTAAAAATCAGAATGTTAAATTTTTTAAAATCAACAAATTTTTTAAACAATTCGCAGTATGGCTTTAGAGAGGGTCTGTCTACTGAAGACGCTCTCTTGAAATTTTGTATTGATATATACAATGGCCAAAACAATAAAAAAGTATGTGCTGCCTTATTTGTAGATATCACTAAAGCGTTCGATACTGTTGATCATGTGATACTACTCAATAATTTATATAAATGTGGCTTTAGAGGATCTATTTACTCGTGGTTTCAGTTTCTGCATTCGCCACTTGTTTGTATTGAACAACAGAATGCAGTTTTTTGTTAATTAATTTTGTATTTTTGTATCTTTATGTTAGTTTTAAGATACATTGTACAACATTTAATTAATTAATAATAATAAATATGTACAAAAAATAAAATATGTACTATTTGCCCCACTGTGCAGTCCACAAGTTGAATATCAAAAAAATTAATTATACCACCTGAAAGGTATGAAAAATATTAAAAAAGGTCAGTTATGTTCGTTAATTGGTCAACGATGGATAATTTTTTAGAAATTTTCTTAAGTTTTTCAAATTTAACATATTTTGCCCCGGGAGACAATCGGATCAGAAGCGACTTAACTATTACTCCATCCGCTGCTATATATGTTAAATATGTTAATGGTAGCTTTCCAAAATAATATGAATTAATTGATCAGTTATCATTCTTTTATTTGTTACTGAAATAAAAATATTTTTATGTTAAACACCAAATTTCTATAGTATAATTCTACCGTTGTATTTTCTGCGAGAACGCATGATGTTTTTGTTTAGTACAATATTTTGGGTTGCAGTTCACAGAACACAATAATTTGCATTGTTTATAGTTTTTTTTTTACCATACAATAAGGTATTGTTGTATGAAGTTTTTGGCTTAAAAAGTTTTAATATGAAATATTTTAAAAGAAATATATATTCCTGCTCCATGCAGGACGCTAAAACTGTTTATAGTCGTTATAGCAACGCTTCTTAATAGATGTTCAGCCTGAACCAGAACCTGTTTCGCTACTACAGTGCTTTTTATATGAAAAAATTGTTAGCCTAAAAGTATGTACACAAAATTTATTTGGTATTTAGCTATATGGACACATTGAAGACGACTGTAACAAAACATTATTTGCGATGAAAAAAAAAATGTCATATCGTCTGCTACTTAATTATTTTAAATACGGCCCGGCCCGTCTTATAACGGCCTTCTATACCAGTGGCGTAGCGAGCATAACTGGCGCCCGGGGCAAAACAATTTTTTGGCGCCCCCAATGAAATATAAATACATATTTTTTAATATTTTGTACAAATAATTATAATACACTTGTTAAATAACATTAAAACAAATAACACTATGCGTCAAAATCAGAAAAAGGTTCTGTACACAACAGTTCATTATATTTTGTTATAGATTTAGAGTCTCTTAACACGAAAATCCAAAAAAAAATTGTAAAGTTAAGCTTCGTAGGGTAAACTGGGGTAGCCTTGACTTTAGGCCACATTCGACTATGACGATTTCGGTATGAACGAACCGTTATTTTTCAATAATTTGTATTATAAATTTTGTATATAAGTTATCGTCACGAAGTTTGACGATTCTTGCATTACATGAAGAAAAGTAAAAGTAGGTTTAAAAAAACACCTTTTCGAAAATGATGAAATATCGATTTTTTGGGGTCACAAAAGAGTTTGTTAGGACAACAAATTTCAAAATTTTTTTTAACCAATATTTGTGTACCATCACAATCTTTACTTTTTTGCTTATCTTGGGTATGCATTCTGAAGAACAAAAAAAAGTTATAGGCAAAAAAACTTGATATTTTGGCCAAAAAAAGGGTTCAGGAGAACCAAAACCACTCCATGGGGATTTCTCCGATCCAAAAAAAAAATAATGCAGAAATAGTTTTAAAGAGTCCCTCTAACTTTTGAGTCGGTGTCCGGATGACTTTTTTTTTCTCCATACAAAATCGATCCGGCTTACTGAATAGGTTTTGTGTTTTAGGGCGGGTAACTGTTATTTTCCGGCACTGATTCGTAAGGACGTCCTGACTGAGTTATAAAAGTTAATCAAAGTACCTTTTACAAAAGGTAAAAACTATTTATGTTTTTAAAATATAAGTGAATTTGAATAAAACTAAATATAAACTTAAAAAATTTAAAAAAAAGAAGCCGAGAGCATTTGGGTACATTTGACATTTTTAATTGGGCCAATTTTGACAAATGTTAGTTGTACGAGTACAAAGATCGAGTAACATCGAGATGTTACCAATTAATTTTAAAGTTTTTTAATATATTTCTAAATTGGTTTTAACAAAAAAGAAGTGGTTCAAACATCAGAAATAGGACTATCATTAGCCGAAGAAATAAAAGGACATGAAGAAAACAGAACGTTGGTTAACGAATGAAGAATGAAAGTCTAAAGATAATAGCAATTCTGGTGACAACTACAGCTTTGATTCTTTTGGATTGTTCAGTGATGCTGGTCTAATTTTTTTCCAAATATTCAGCCACTTCAATTTTAAATAATTTTTTGTGGAGCATCAAATCAGTAGAATTCACAAACGCATTATAGAAACTTGTGGTTATCGTTAACTGGCCCTTAACTACCTAACCTGTTAACTCGTATCCATAACATCTTTGCTAGCAATATTTATTCCTAACTTTGACAGTTCGTTAAAGATAACTGTTGCTTGCTTAACTACTCACTAACTGAAATAATAAAGTTTAAATTGTTTTATTTCAATAAAGTAAATTTTACTATATGTAATTTTGACATCAATTGTATCGAACTGATCATGTAAAATTCGTTATTTTAACTCTATTCTACTCTGACAAACACGAACTAAAGAAATATTGAATTTTTGTATAATAAGTCTGGTCTATTTTGAGAAGTAAAACATGACTTTCTCAAATTTTTCAATTTCTTCACAACAAAATATTTGTCAGAATTTTCACGCAACAAAAAAATGAATGTTGCGAGTGAAATTCCACGCAAACGGACAGAGTACTAGGATTTACGTGATTTTTACAGATTTTATATAATTTATAAAATTTTTGTTGAAATATATCTTGTTCATATTAATAATCACGCTAAGCCGAATAAAATTTCTAATTTTCTTCATGTTTGTTCAACGAATTTTAACATTTGGATGAGTAGTTTTTGCGCTATGATAATTCATAAAAAATCGAAAACTATTTTCATTTTTAGTGGATAATATAAGCTACCGCCGAAAGAAATGCGTGGAAAAATACGGTCAGGAGATGCATTTGAGTGAAGACGCTAAAATTCGACATTGCACTGTATTTTACATATATTATTCAATTTTACACTGTTTGATACATTGATACTGAAATAGTAATAAGTATTTGAAGTGCTACTCTCAGGTTTTGGAAAAACATCTTGTTCTTTAAATGGAAGTTCTGTTCCATTAAAATCTGTATTATAAAACTCACCCAAATTTTTACAATTATTTTCAAGATCGTTGTACGGATTATCCTTACTTAATAAATTTTCAGCTTCCAGTAAATACCAAAATTTGGAATTAAGGTCCCTAAGTCGTGTAAATTGTGAACTTATTTCCTGATGCAGACGATCAAGAACGCTTTTCATAACGCCAGATTTTTCGCTTTCTGCGGAAAGGTCATATCTCCAGTCAATTCTCCTCGCATTTGTCGGCGACATTTTATACGGATTGTTGTATCGATTCCCTATTTTTTACAAAGATTATTGACTTTTTCACATATCTCGTTACGAATTTCTGCAAGTTCAGTCGCCAATAATTTGAAATCATGGAACGCTTCTTTAAACTTAATTTTAGGACCTTGTAATCTGAGCTGCACACGATCAATTCTCTTAGAGTTCATGCCAGAAATGGACTAAAGTTATGATATTTAAATTCGGTTTAAGATAAAGATTGCAGCATTTCTGGTGTACCACTTGTGGCAGTATTTTCTTCTGCTAATTTTTCTTATAGTTCTACGTATTCTTCCAGTCCCTCGACAATAACGCTAACTGCTTGCGCTCTGGCGCTCCATCGTGTTACAGATTCTTTAACAGATTTTTTAAAGCATTTTCTAACAATTTCCATCGTAATGTTGAACGTGAGAAAAATAGACGTATGTTATCAATTATTCCAAAACATGCTACAATGATTGAATTTTGGTTAGCTGTAGTAACTTCTACTAAATTTAATGTGTGGTTATCACAATTTACAAATGTTGCCTTATTATTTTTTTCTATTATTCTTTGTTGAACGCCAGATATGTGATTTGACATAAGGGCAGCATTATCATAGCATTGTACCTTACAGTTGGCTAACTTAATTATTGAATTAATTAATTAAAAAAAAATTTTTGTAAAATTTTGTTTGTCTTGAGAATGATTTGGCGCCCGGGGCATGATGACATCCCCTGCTCCCCCCTCGCCACGCCACTGTTCTATACTAATTATATCATAAAAAACAATGAATTCTCATAAAGTTAATCAAATTTTGACCTCAAGTTTTGCGCCATTAGGTCATTGTTGACGACCGTTACAACATATATAGGAGCCGTGAATTTCACACCTTCTCGAAATGACTTACATGAGTTTTCGTTGTGAAAATGATTTTTAACATTTTTTTCCTTCCTGCTCAGTGCACAAATTCTGATATAATTTAACAAAAAATATTTAGTTTATTCTTTGGTACTTTAGTTTCGTCAAAAAAAGTACCAACGTACACTTATATCCCTTCGGATCTATTTTTGACCCTATACAATATTTGCTTTATTTTCAAGTAACTCACCCTATAAACTGTTTCATTCTTCATATCTTTCTTTTTCACTAGCTTTTTATATATTTATAGCACTGTTTTATTTGCATTTTGCTTAATTTTTGCAAGCATAGTTATCATTGCTGGCACAGCAAATTAGCATTTTTGTGTTAGAAATCAGTCAAAAATTAATTTATCATTTCAAAAAACTATACAAATGGCCCAAGAATTTGGAACTTTCATGGAAAGGCAATCTATTGAATGTACTTTGTACATGTAGAAACAAAACTTTGCCATCAGAACCAGCACGTGAGAGATGATGAAATTCGAGAAAAACTGGAATCATCCTAGTCCAGTCTTCAGGCTTTCGAAAATGAATGAAGTGATAGTGATGGATTTTGAGCCAGAAGAGCCAGAAGTGCATTTTCCAGAGCACGTTCCGTAAATATTATTCGACGAAGTGAATTCAGAATTTCATAATTGAAAGACTTTTTTAGCGTTTCATTCTCTGTCGCCATAATAAAATACATAATTCGTTTTAACAGTATTATGGGCCAAAGAAAGTTTGTCGGAAGCTTTGTTTGCTTTAATGACATTGAATTCGATGCATTCTTAGGACTTTTGCTTCTAAAAGGAATAGAGACTTGACAAGCAAAAATTACGTACAAAAACGATTTATGTGTGTATCGGTCACATGGTGAACGCTATGGGCGACCAATCTCGCATCTTGGCGTTTGACAACAGAGAGCTGCGTCGATTACGATAAGCTTTAACCGATTAAAGAAAATTTAAAAATTAAAAATAGGCCTCATGAAAACATTATAGTTGACAAGCAACTCATCTCTTTCCGTTTCGAAAGTATCTGGGCTTATACTTATATATGTACTTGTTTTTTAAATTTTTCCAATAAAAAATGAAAAAAATTTGTCAGGGTCAGTTTTTGACCCGAAAGAAAACAAGTGTGACTTTCTTCCAGGAACATTTGAGTGTTAAATATCGCTACACTTGTTAAATAATTTGATGTTGCTGAACACAAATCTGGTGAGAATTAACGAATTTTCTAGCGGTTCAAAAGTGGTTGTCAAAGTTTACTTGGCATACTTATAAAAAAAAGATATATGTATATAAATTTTATTTGTCATCTCATTCGATGGACTCATGAGCTCATTAAAAAAATTTCTTACTATCTCATCTATCGCAGTCTATCTTATTTAGTCTAATATTGCTTTTTCAGTGAACTCTTTCGCTAAAGATATTTTATGAAAATTTTAAAAATATTTTAAAGCAAAAGTAACGTTATATATTGCTTAACATAAACCTTCTTGAGCTAGAAATTAACTTATGGCATATGAAAAATCAAAATCGAGCTGAAAATAAGCCATCATAAACTTTGCTTATAAAGTTTGCATTAATTTAGTGTGCCAGAAAATGTATGAGATCAAAGTTAAGAATGAAGAAAAATGTTGCTTGTCAAATTATCTACATTTTGATTAAGTGTTTCACATTTTGTGCAAAAAATAATATTTATAAATTTGTTCCAGGTTTCTTTGCGACTCTTGAACCCAACACCTTTGCAGTGGCTGAACTTATAAACTTAAGTAATATATCATAGGAGGGCAGAGCTACTTACCTATTTGCAGCTTTAGAACCATTAGGAATATCCAGCTAAATATGGCAGCAACAAAGAAGCAATCAAACGATGAACGACGACGATGGCGATGGCGTCGTGAAGGATGTTGCTCTTGTTGTTGTTGTTGTTGTTGTTGTTGTTGTTGTTGTTGTTGTTGTTGTTGTTGTTGTTGTTCCGGTTCTACATCTAGGGGTACTTTTCGCTTTGGCTTTCTTGAGTTGAAAGATATAAATTGTTGCTGTTGCTGTTGATATTGTTGTGCATTTTTGTAGTTGCTGTTGATGCGGCCGCTGCTGGTGGTTGAGATGATGGCGGTAAGAAAGTTCGAAGCAATTTTTGCCATATTGCAGCGCAATAACTCAGTGGTTGCAGCAACAGTTAACGATGCTGGCTTATATGTGGCAGCAGCAGTTATGTACGAAGAACAAGTCGAAGATGCTGAAGCAGAAGAGGAAAAGTATGAAGACGGCGATTGCTTTGCCATATTAGCATAAGCAGCTGTAGTAGTAGTAGCAGCAGTTGTTGTTGTGGCAGAACTTGTATTGCACTCATTGTTGTTATCACAAAGAAGTTGTTGTTGTTGTTGCTGTTGTTGTTGTTGTTGAAGCATTGTGCGCTTTTTTTCTGCTGCTGTTGCTATGTTGACGGCGGGTAGTGCTGTAACTTTTGTTGCTGCTCTTGATTGTCCTAGTGTTGATGTTGTTGTTGTTGCCGTTAATAATGATGACGTTAATGTTGCTGATAATTCTGATCTAAATGCTGTTGTTATTGTTGTTTTTGCTGGTGGTGTTGCTGTTGCAAGTTCATTTATTCTGCTAGTCGACAATATATCAAATAAACTTTTCTTATTTAAAAAGCTCTCGAAGCTTTTAAGTGTTTTGCTGAGATTGTTGTGATCTCTGTTGTAGTTGATTTTGTTGCTTTCTTGCAAATATTTTTGACTTTCGCTACTGGCGCTAAGATTTGCTTGCGTCATGTTTATTTTTATTAATTTATTTTAATTTTTTTTTTTGAGAAATGTTGCACTCTAACCAAATTAGATAGAAAAGTTGTTTGTTTCAATCAAAGCTTTTTTGAGTTATGCTGCAACTTTTTCAAAACATTGCATTAATTATACGCTTTTTGTAAGCGAGTCGCAGCGAATCTGTAGATAAAGTTTTTGGCCTCTTAAAAATATTGACTGCAATTGAAACTTTATCTTATGTCATGCTTTTAAAGTTGTATAAGAAAGCTGAAAGAACTATTTTGCCTGGAATCTTCAGACTGTTTTTATTTGTGAGATTGTTGAATATTTGGCTCGTTTTTTCTATGGATAAGGCTTACAGATATCCTTTTTTATTTCATTTCCTTCTCTTAAGCATTTCATAATTCTAAGCTTTAGACCACTCCTATCACGCCTTGCTTATCAGCTCAACTATATGTTGTTCTGTCTTGTATGTTTTTGTATTCCTTTTTATCCAGTATTTATTCTGCAAGTAGAGAAAAAAAAAAAGAAAAGAAATAGGGTTAAAATTTAAATTACTACATAAATTTTTTTCTTCATACGTTTTGCTGTCACTACTTCAAGTTGTAAATAGTAGCAAGTGTTTGCAAAACTAAGCCCAGTTAAGCTCGGCCACCCTCCCTAGCGACCATATATATTGCCACAAATTGCAACCCATTTATTTTGTTGCATTTGCCGCTACTGTTGTTGTTGTTGTTGTTCTTTGTTCAACATGCCGTATTTGCATTTGCATTCAACTTAAAGTTTATTCATTTGGTGCATGTTTTGTACAATTTTCGAGTTACTCTTGTATTCGCAGTTGTTGATTTTGGTACGTTTTACATTGCAGGCAAACACTTTTTGCCATTTACATATACAAAAAAATAAATATATGCACACAAACAGAAATATAACTGTCTAAACAAACATTCATATAAAGCATACATGCAAACACACGGTTACTGTAGCATGCTACACTGAAATTTTCAATGTAAATTTCTGTAGTGAGAGAAAAAAAAAACTGGCAAATAATTTTGTTAAAATGGCCGTTTTTTTTTTTTGCTATTAATACTATTATAGCTAATGAAATTGGGAATATAAAAAAATATTTTAACACCGCTGAAATTACAAACTGTATTCCCAATTTAGTTTCACATAAACAGAATTAAAAAATTAAAATAAATCTCAAAAAATGAAAATAACAACTAAATATATTTAATTATAATTACAAATAAAAACAGAGTCCAAAACAAGTTTATTATTTTCTTTTTTGCCTTTGTTTAAGTCGGACTTGTTCGCTCACTAAGCAAAACGGAAAAACAAACAAAATAATAAAAACCTAAAAACTTTTCCATAAAAAAATTAAGAATTTCGAAACGTGTTGCAAAATTCTATGATGAAGACAACATGTCATCATCTAAGATTCCTAAATTTACGAATAAAAATAAAGCAAAGGTTGTTACCGAAAAAAATTGGCGAAAAAATTACTGGACGCCTTTACAAGCATTAGCTAACCTTGAATGACCTGAGCCAAAAATCATCTAAAATATCAATTCCACCAATCAAAGTGCTCACACAAGATAGTGTCTTGATAAAACACATGTTGTTTGAAAAAAACATAAATGATTTCCTTATTAAAAAAATGTCACTTGGCATTAAAATTATTTGTGAATCAACTGAAACATATAATAACATTATAAAAATTTTAAGTGAAAATGCGCAGCAGTTCCTCACCCACGATCCCAAAAGCCAACGATCATTTAAAGCTGTTATTTACGGTTTAGAGAACAAAACCTCAGATGAGGTTAAAACCGAACTAATTTCTCTTCATCTCAAGTGCAAAGAGGTTAAAATAGTAACAAAAACATATGAAAAGTACAGTAAAACACTTTACATTGTTTTTTTTGAAAATGGTTCTGTGAAATTAAATGATTTTCAGCGTGAAGTTAAATCTTTTTTTCGCGTTATAATCCGCTGAGACTGTCAACGAAAATTAAAAAAAACTCGCGTGTAGCAACGTACACGTGAAACTTCTTTAGCAGTAAGAAATAAGAGAGATTTTAGTGTGAAATAGAGAGAGAAAGTGTCTGAAAAGAAATTCAATCAATACAAAATGGAGTAATAATTTGTTGATTCAATATTTTCATCCAGGGACCGTAGCGAATATGGTTTTTGTCGAAAGTGTCACATATTAACTTTTATCTCTTAATTTTTATTTTTTCCGACAAAAATAACAGTTTTTTGTGCCTTATAGTTTTTTGGGCAAAAATAACAGTTATTTTCTGCCGTTTATTTTTCGGTCAAAAATATCAGGTAATTTATATTTGTTCAAGTCATTTTACCGATAAAAAAAATTTTGATATTATTATTTTCATCTCATCGGTGAGACATTTTACACATGGTGTCAACAGTTCAATCTGTCAAGTGGCCTTTAAGAAAACACAAATTGCTTGATATTTTTGACCGAAAAAATTAAAGTCACAAAAAAACTGCTATTTTTGACCGATAAAATAAAAGTCAAAAGTAACCTATATTTTTCCTCGAAATATACTAGGCAAGAAATTAACTTTTGTTCTTGCTTCGGCAGAACATATACTAAAATTGGAACGATACAGAGAAGATTAGCATGGCCCCTGCGCAAGGATGACACGCAAAATCGTGAAGCGTTCCACATTTTTAAAGTTGCTGATAGAATAAAAAAGCTAACGCAAGATTTTAATAGCAGATGCTTAGCGTCTAACTATAGCCACATCAATGAGTTAGTCTCATCTTAGGTAGGTTAAGTAGTTTTTTAAGTAGGTTTTTATATAAAATTCAAATAGGTTTTTGTAAAATTTTTGCCTTCAACTATATGTTAATGAGATTCTATATAAATGTAGTTATTTGTAAAATAAATTGTTATTATTAAGAAGAAAAAGAAATGCCTTGAACTCTTTGAACACAATTATAGTAATATGAAATGTAATATAATAATATACGAAATATACGAAATGAAATTAACTTTTAAAGAATCAGTTTAAAATTTAAAAGCGACTTAATATTCGTGAGGCTGAGGACATTTGTAACATAATGGTATATTTGAAAAAGTCTTTCGACAATTTTTTGCATTTGAAAATTGTAAACTAACAGTTATTTTCGTTCCTTGTTTTTGTTCAGTTGGCGTTTTAGTTGGTTTCGAAAGTCTTCTCAACATTGTCATATTTTGAATGCTAGATTGCATTTGCATAGTACTCGCTGAAGGAGCCTCCGAAAGCAGAGGCAAATCTTGTTGATTATGACCTCCTGCTTCCTGAGCATAATAGTTGATACGTTAAGTGAGGGCCTCGTAAAGCAGCGAACGTTGATTGTTGAGTGTATGGTTGGCTATAAAATTTTGTTGAGATGATGGCTGAGTTCCAACGACGTTGATTGTTGAGTGTATGGTTGGCTATAAAATTTTGTTGAGATGATGGCTGAGTTCCAAAATACATTTTTACAAAGCATCAGTGTGTTTTTTGGGGATTGGTTCTTTGAAGATTCACCAAAATACACTAATGTTTCGTAAAAATGCATTTTGGAACTCAGCCGATGTTGCAATAACCTTACCTTCATCATTAGTTGCAGACCCAGCTGCGGCAGCATTCTTAAGAGCTCTAATTCGCTCTCTATATTCACGAACGCGTTCTGCTCCTGTTTTAGCTATTTTTTTATTTTTTTTCCGTGCATACTTGTAGGATGAAAATTAATGTTACGGTTATGTTAATAATGTAATGTTAATGATAATGTAATGTTAATGTTAATGTAATGTTAATGTTAATGTAATGTTAATGTTAATGTAATGTTAATGTTAATGTAATGTTAATGTTAATTATGTTATTTTCAATATGCTACGCGTTCAGTTTTAATTATATTTTGTTTGACTGTTAATAATGTGCCTATGGGTGTGATGATATAGATTCCGGATCTTAGGCAACGATGTTCGGGGTTCAAACCTCGGCAGCGGCAATAATTTTTTTAAATTTTCATATGAATTGAAAACGTTAGCCTCGCGTCACGAATAAGAGACCTTGAAATTTCACTCGCCGCCAAAGAAGTTTCACTTCAAAAATTAATTCAGTGTAGAAACTGCCAAATGTTTGGGCATGGCGAACGCGGTTGCTTTGTTAAAACAAAGAGTTCAAATTGGTAAGCTGATAAGCACAAAACGTCAGACTGCAACATGCCAGATCGAATTCGATGTGCAAATTGTAATAACGCTCATAAATCAACTGATCGTACATGTCCAAACCGTGCTATGTTTGTTGAAATTAAAGAGAAGGACAGCCGTAAGAGTTCCAGCTCAGCAGGTTTGTCAACAGCACACCCTCGAGTAAATTTTAGATACACTGACTCGCCATTTCTGCCTCTTAACAAAAACCACGCGGTGTATGGATCAAGCATTGCTCCAAAATCTCCAAGAGCACATACACAGCTCTCTTCGTATGCTCACGTAGCAGAAGCAACGGCTTACAGCAGCAACAATAATAACAATAACAACAATATCTTATTCTCTGAAGAGAAAATTACTAAAATTACTTTTGATCTAGTTTTAAAACTAAGAGAATGTAAAAACAAGTAAAGAAAGTCTAAAGTCGGTCTAGGCCGACTATGAAATACAATAAACCTACTTTTCAAAAACAAAAAATTTTTATTGTAAATGATCGCCTATATTTTATATGCATTTAAATGTTGATGAAAAATGTACACATACCAAGATTTATTTCTGTAGCTCACAGTTAATGCCTTTATTACGCTTTCGCTTTAAGAGTTGGGCGTGTTCATGGACGAATTACTCACAATTTTTGAACACACCTTAGTTTTGGTATAAAATACATACATACCAAATATAATTTCTCTATGACAAACATAACCATATTTATTGAAATTTAAACTTTTTGGGTTGCATGGGAGGTAGGCGTGTTCGTTGGCGGGTGACGTCCATTTTTCAAAACCATATTTGTCTTGTCATAAAAAACATACGTGCCAAATTTTAGCTCTGTAGGTTAAACAGAGGCTTATTTATTGCGTGTTCAATTTTTGGGTTGTATGGGAGGTGGGCGTGTCCGTGAGCGGATGACGTCCATTTTTCGAAGACATATTTGTGTTTGTATAAAACACAAACAAATCGAATTTTATTGTTGAAGGCTTATTATAAGCTGAGTTATTCAATTTTCAATTTTCGCGTTGTATGGGAGGTAGGCGTGTCCGTATGCAGATGATGTTCATTTTTCAAAACCATCTTTGTCTTGTTATAAAAAATATATGTGCCAAATTTTAGCTCTGTAGGTTAAACAGAGGCTTATTTATTGCATTTTCAATTTTTGGGTTATATGGGAGGTGGGCGTGTCCGTGAGCGGATTACGTCTATTTTTCAAAGACATCTTTGATTTGATATAAGGCACACACATACCAAATTTTATTGTTGTAGACTTATTATAAGCTGAGTTATACAGTTTTAAATTTTTGCGTTGTATGGGAGGTAGGCGTGTCCGTGGGCGGATTCCAAAAATATTCAATAATGCAGATTCTGGGGTGCTTGTGACCATGTGTACCAAGTTTTATCCAATTATCTAGACTCCTTCTTCTCATCCTGTGTTTACGGACAACACACAGACGGACGGACGGACGGACGGACGGACAAAGATAGCTCGACTCACGTGGTGACGCTGATTAAGAATATATATACTTTTCTATACCGGACTCGCTCCGTTCTATGCGTTACAAATGTTTGCACAAAGTTAATATCGATGGTTTAGCTCACTAAAGTGATAAGTGACCTTTTGACAAAAATAGGTTTACTGCATCTTCCAAATCATCAATATAATATCTACCTTGTGTACATTTTTTTAAAAATGCATAACCAAAGGATGTTGCTCAGTATACAGTTGAAATTAGTGTTTTGTATTGGAATGTATTGAAATTTAAAAACAAAATCGACGTTTCTGAACATTTAAAATTTTTCACTTATCACTTTTGTGCGCTTAACCATCGATATACCCTCACCTTTCAGGCTTAGGGTATAATAAGCAAGATCAGTTTAACGCTATCGTGCAATTAGTAATTAAGTATTTGTATTCAAGCAATAAATAATGTCTCTCTCCCATCTTAAAATCATTTTTTGGAACGCTTGCAGTATCCGAAATAAGTTTATGGAACTTTTTGAATTTCTAGTCAAAAGTAATATAGATATTTGTTTGATATCAGAAACTTGGATTAAACATTCAAATAAACTTTATCATCCTAATTATCATTGTGTACGCAAAGACAGAGAAAGAACTGGTAGTGGTGTTGCCATATTAATTATATCACTCAAGTGATAGAAAATATAGGCATCGAAATAATAACTGCGGACAGCAAAAATTTTAAATTTTTTAGCATATACTTTACAGGTGGAAATCAAATTCAACTTCGAAATAAATTTCAAAAAGGACCTAAGAACACTTTTTAATGTTAATAATCATTTTATTTTCTGTGGCGATTTAAACTAGGCACCGAGAGTGGGGTTGTTCCCGAGCGAATTGATGGGGAAATATTCTTAATGAATTTACTACATTCTTTCCTATCACGATTTCTCATTGTGCTGATCCCACGTATATACCCTCATCAACTATAGCCTCACCATCAAACCTCGATCTTATCCTCTCTAATATGCCAAAGTTTATTACACAGCCAATCGCGCTAAATGAGCTTGGTTCAGATCATCTACCAATTAAGTTTCATATAAGTTTAGACTTTGAATTTGTTTGAAAACCTTATAATGAACTACGCAAACATAAATTGGAAAGCTTATCGTGCTTCGTTAAAAAACTCACTATATAATCAGAATGTTATCACCACCAACACAATCGATGAAAGCCTTGATATGTTTAATGAAAAAATAGTTTCTGCTATGCGAATTTCTGTAACTCTCACGGCCCCTAAAACAAACTTTATTAAATTACCCTTTTATATCATCAAGTTGATAAAAATAAGAAATAACTTTCGTCTTGAGTGGAGTCGTTAAAGACAAAAGTTAGAATATGATTCAATGTCTTGGTATTCGATTGAAATTCGGAAAGAGATTTTTAAGTTTAGGAACAAATCATGGAATAGGAAAATAAGTTTGCTCGAAACGAGAAGTAAACCTTTTTGGAATATATGCAAATTGTTAAAAAGAAAACATAATAACATTCCTCCATTGCATGATCAGGGTAAGACCCTTATCCTTAGTTAAAGAAAAAGCAAACACTCTCGCATTCAAATTTCTTGAAAACCACAAAATATCCAAAAATCTCAACTCACCCTCGCAAGAAAATCTTGTTAACACAATTTTCAGCCAATTTGACTCGCTTTTTATTGATACTAATGCATCGGAGTATATTCAAAAGTCTCTTGTTAAGGACCTCATTCGTGAAGCCCCTTTAAAAAAGTCAACAGGTCATGATGAAATTAAGAATTGCATGCTTAAGCAGCTACTTAATGTGGCATTAAATTTCTTAACATTTTTAATTAATTCATGCTTAAAACTACAATAATTCCCAAGTGCTTGGAAAATAGCCAAAATAATCCCCATCTGTAAGCTAGGCAAAGCTGCCAACTTACCAGGCAGTTACAGACCTATAAGCCTCATAAGTAGTTTAAGCAAAATATTTGAAAAAATTTTGAAACAAAAGCTTTCATCACATATAGATCGCCATAATATCATACCAAGAGAACAATTTGGATTTAGTATCATTTAATTTTCCTTATCATTTGGTAAAAATTATTTAAAGCATCCTAAAAAAAATCGCTTTTACTGCATCTCAATAAATGATGAATATTCAGACATTATTAATTTACCTGCTGGTGTCTCTCAGGTATCTGTGCTAGGACCACTATTGTTCAATTTATTTTATTCAGATCTTACAAAATACAATAACTGCCACTATGCAATGTATGCTGACGATATTGGTATCTTCTACTCACACGAGTATGGCCACGATATTGTGACAAATCTGCAGAGTGCCCTTTATGATATTGTTGAATATTTCAATAAATGGAAAATCAAAATCAATGCTAACAAAACGCAAGGTATCTTTTTCACGAGAAAAAGAAGTTATTGCTTTCTACCAAATACACAATAAAAAATTAGAAAATCTTAATATACCATGGTCAAATACGGTTGAATACCTAGGAGTTATTCTTGATAAAAAAGTACTCTTACGTGATCATGTCAGCCATATCAAAGATAAATTCAATATAGCTACTAAAATGTTATACCCTCTTATAAATCGACACTCTAGCCTTACCAGTGAAAATAAAATAATCATTTACAAAACCATTTTCCAAGCAAGTATTCATTATGCTTGTCCAGGGGCGCAATCAGGATTTATTTTTGGGGGGGGTTTTATCAAATTTCGGACTTGTATATAAAATCAATTTTACAGAGGTTTTATATCACAGCAATAAGTTTCAACTCTTAGGAGTAATATTTTCAAATAGAAGTTAAGTTAAGTTAATGGGCTAGGTGGGTTTCGAAGGCTCAAACAAAGCATATGATAACTATTTTTTGTAAATATACGATCTAAATATTTCAAGCACTAGATAATGTATCTTGAAGAAGGTTTCCAAATTTTACCCAGATTGGTTATAACTTTTGGAAATCATGATAACTAATTTGGAAAAATTAATGTTGATTTAACCTTTAGGGAGAATATTTTGGACATATTGTACAATGTCATAAGGCAAAAACAAAATTAATTTTCAAACCGACCCAACCCATTAAAAAACATTCATATTTAAAATTTAAGTTAAGTTTTTATGAATAGTATTTTATTAGTATTACAAAATACTTCAAAAATTGTTTTTAGTTGTACAGTAGTCGGCATAATTATTTTGACGAAGGCAAATATGTTCACTTTTTAAAATAGTTTGAGAAAACGCGAATCAAAATTTTTTGTATTTTTTCAAAATCCTACCAGAAATGTGTGATTTTTCTAAAAAATAACTTATAAAGAAAGAATATTAGATAAAACTTCATTTCGAAGAGGGCATAACTATTTTGAAAGTTCTGTTTTATACAAAAATCAACTTTAAGATAAAAGAATTTATGACAAAAACTTAACAACTTAATAAAAAATATATCCGCCATTAGTTTGTATTACTTTTTGAAGACGTTTTGGTACCGGAATTTGCTCCCATAGACTTTTTATTTCAGATATTGTCTCTTCCCTGGTCCGAGTCAAGCAAACGCTTCGTTTTCCTTTAATATAGGCCCACAAATGTTCAAAATCGTTTTAATCAGGACTTTGGGTCGGCCAGTTTGAAATTTCTACGCTATGGCACTGGCGCGCCAGTTCGATTCAAAAAGTTCATTATGAACTTACTCTTGTGACATGCTGCATTATCTTGTTGTAAAATAAATGACTCACCAATAAGTTTGTCACCAGATGGAAATGCTTGATCATTTAGGACATCCAAATATTTGTATTGGTTCCAACCGTTCAATTCGTTCCAACTATTGGAACTATATCCCCATGACCACAAGAGGAAATGCAGCCCCAGAACATAACCGATCCGCCGCCATGTCGATTGCTTGTAAGACTGGAGCAATTTCTTTGCGTGAATTCTTTGCAATTCGGACAAATCTTTTTTTATGTGATCCGTGATACTCAAACGTGCTTACGTCCACAAAACTCGGTTTCAAAATCTCATAGTCTTACAAAAAAAAATACTTGCAAATTGGAGTCGTTTGATTTTATTTGCCGTGGTTACATATGGTATTTTTCTTATGGAATATGTACCGAATTGGAATTCTTTTAAACGTCTGCGAATTGTACGCTGGCTAACTGGATTCTAAGAAAAATTTTTCATTTGTAGTTCTAGCTTTTCGGTGTTACACCAGGGTTCTTTGAGAACTCTCACATAATTAGCTGGTCTTCTTTACGTGTTTTTTCTGCTCGAACGTGGCAAATTTTTTGCTGAATTTGTTTTTTTGTGCTTATTTATTTGATAGTGAACGGTTTGCCTTGATAACTGTAACTCGGAGCATATTTCTTTGACTGAAATACCACAATTATGCTTCTCCACGATTTCACGTCTTATTTCAACGCTTAATTCTGACTTTTTCCCCATTTTTTTATAGAATTATAACTAAAATAAACAAATATATTTGAATAAAATTGAATATTTATTTAAAACTCCGATTTTGCTTACCAAATCGTTATTTGCATAGAAAATACTTCTGCCACTAAGAAATTCTTTCTTCTTGTATCTAACGAATTACTTCCTCTAAAAGCGTGACTTAAATGACATCGTTTAATTACGTTAAAATTTCTCACACCATGTTTTTACAATAAAATATCGTTGTAAAAATAACCACTTGGGGCAAGCCTTCAAATTTTTCCTTTGCTGAGCACTAATATCCGAAAGTATAAAACACACAATTTCTGACACCTTGCCTAAACCGCCTAAATATGAAAAAACTGTTTGAGTCTTTCGCCACCAAAATAATCGATGAAATTTCCTCTAAATTTGACTTTTATATCGTCAAGAAATTTTTATGAAACAGATTCGGGAAAATACGATGAAAAATTATGAATTGTAAATTTTTGCTTCAGTTTCAGAAGTCAATCGGAAACACATGACTTCACTATAAACTTAATTCCTGCAGAGTTTGGGTAAATTTGTGTTTAAAAAAATAATTATAAAAAAAAGAACGAAACATAACACTTTTTGAGGAAATTCCTTTGATAATTTCGCTGGCGAGAAATTCGACCGCTCTTCCTCAAATTCAGGCTTTCTTATTTTATATAACTTTTTAATTAATTTTCATCCAAATATTTCAAGTCGTTTAGTGGGCTTTCCAAGCTAGAAGTTGAATAGACAACTCAAATCGAAACCCTCAAGTGGGCAGTATCAGTCTGAAGGAAACAAAATATATAAAATTTAGTAGATTATGCATCAAACAGCATCGATTTGAAATATACATGTGGGGTTTTCACTCATTTGATAAAATGTGTGATTGCTTTTCATATGAATCAGTTTGAATTAATCTGATTTTGCTAGGTACTACAATAATTTTTGGGGGGGGTTTAAACCCCGAAACCCCCCTTTGGTTGCGCTTATGTGCTTGTCCAGCCTGGAGCGTCTGCGCTAAAACGCATCTTAAAACATTACAAATATGTCAGAACAAACTTTTCAAAATGATGCTTAACCTTCCATGGCATTTTTCCACAAAAAGACTCCAACTCAGTTCCAATGTAAAGTTAATATGTATTTGTATAGTTGAGATAACAAATGAATTCAAAAATCGTTCTGATATGTCCGAAAATTGTCTTTTTAGTGAATTGTATCAATAACTTATAAAAAACGCTTTAAAAAGTTTTATGCAAATAGTGATTCAGGATCACTAGGGAAAAAATGTCAACGTTTTGCTTCCAGGTCCTATTTGTTATATTGATATTGATACTGATATTGTGTGGTTTACTGACAAAAATATTGGAACAATTCAGCTAAAATTCTTTCAGTTTCTGAAAATTTTAGATTCTTACTTCTTTTATCAAATATTCATAGCTAGCATAGTTTTGTTTATTTTTTTAAATTTCTTCTAAAATATGTCATTTTTGTAGAGATTGATTCGCAAATATGTAGTTAGATTCATAGAATTATTTTATAAAAAATGAAAATCTTCTAAAGGGATTTAGTTTCCGCCCACAATTTAGTTTCCGCCCCGGGTGCCACCAATCCTAGCTATGCCACTGAAACTGAACAAATGTTTTTAGTTCAAAGTTATTCTGAACGCAGTATAATAATCAATTAAATAATTTAACATAAATTTTTTTTAAATAACTAAATCGGTTTTCAAGCAATAGCTCGCTAACATTGCCTCTTATATAAATGCAAATATATGTCTACTGCTATCACTCTAGATTGCCGTTTTTGTTTTGTTTTTGAATTTAAGCTGATTATATATGTAAGTGTGTGTGTTGTTTTATTTCTTTAAGTATTTATTTAAATTTTTTTGGCACGATATTCAAATTTTTCCGTTTCAGATCATTTCAAAAAACAATTGTTTTATATAACTACAGACACACATGCATACATACATACACTTGTTTGTGTCGTCATGCATTTTCTATGACATCGTTGTGTTGCCATATTTTGCAACTTTATCTTTAGCGAATTTTTTTGTCTTTATGCGCACGATTTGCGCTTTTGGAATGGTTGCCAGAAAATATTATTTAAATATGCATTTATTTTTTTGTTTTTTTATGTTTTTCTTAATATTTATATGCAGCACGCAGTGATATGGAACAGCAGAAATTTAATTTTTTATGTTTTTGCTGGCTTAAATATTTTATTTATGATGAGCAGCTTTTTGCTGGTATCAGCCGGAGGTTAGCTCACGGCTGATTTAAACCATTTTCGTTTTATGAAAACTTGCTTTGATGATAATTGCTGCAACGCTATATTATTGCGATATAATCAATTTTTAATTTTTGACAGGCTTTGAGGGCATTAATGTATGCTTTTTATATCCTTAAACTGAAAGGTCATGATATAAACTGCATAAATGAGCTCATAGTTAACCTAAAACAAAAAAAAATTGGTACGCATGTGTTTTATATCAACACAAAGATGTCTTCGAAAAATGGGTTCCACACGCTCACGGATACGCCCACCTCCCATTCAATCCAAAAATTGAAAAATCAAATTAATCCTACAGAGATACAATTTGGTACGTATGCTTCTAACAACATAAAAAACTATTTTTTAAAAATGGAAGTCATCCGTCCACGGACATGCCCACCTCCAATATAGCCCTAAAATTGAAAGCTCAATAAATTAGCTTTTGTTAAACCTACATCGATAAAATTTGTTACGTATGTTTTCTATAGCAATCCGAAGATAGTTTTTAAGAATGGACGTTTACCGCTCACGGACACATCTATCTCCCATACAACGCAAAAATTTAAAACTGCATAAATAAGCTTGTATTTGTTTTACAGATATGGGCAATTCCGCAGAAAAGTCTACCGTGACCAAAAAATTTAGAGTTAACCAACATTTTCAAAATTAATTTAATTACAGAGTTAAAGTTTTTACCATGTTGCGATGGCAAGATATCGGGCTACCAAGTTAAAGTAACAGTTTTGGTCAGTTTTGTTTATTTCTATGAGCATTTTCTCTTTACAATTTCCATTTTTAAGAACAATTGTTCAATTTCACTCTTATGCACAACTTTTGCTACAACAACAACTAACCGCAAAATAAATGCAAAAGAGCAAACAAATATCAATTAACGGTAAAATTTTGATTTGCTTTTAATGATATTCTGAGGTGACGTCACGCTAGACAAAAAAGCATTTAGTGCTATTTTTTCTACGCTGACGTTCAAAAGTGCGCGAACTTTTGCATTTTAATAAATTTTAAAGTTAAGTAAATTTATTAAAAAAATCGTGAAGAAAAAAAACCGTTATTATACCCTAAACCTGAGAGGTCAGGGTATATTAACTTTGTGCAAACGTTTGTAACGCATAGAACGAAGCGAGTCCGGTATAGAAAAGTATATATATTCTTGATCAGCGTCACCTCGTGAGTCGAGCTATTCATGTCCGTCCGTCCGTCCGTCCGTCCGTCTGTGTGTTGTCCGTATACACAGGATAAGAAGAAGGAGTTGAGATAATTGGATGAAACTTGGTACACATGGTCAAATGCACCCAAGGATCTGCATTATTCAATATTTTTGGAATCCGCCCACGGACACGCCTACCTCCAATACAACACAAATATTGAAAACTGCATAACTCAGCTCATAGTTAACCCACAACAAAAAAATTTGATATGTATGTATTTTATATCAACACAAATATGGACGTCATCCGCTCACGGACACGCCCACCTCCCATACAACCCAAAAATTTAAAACACAATAAATAAGCCTGTGTTTAACCTAAAGAGCTTAAATTTGGCACATACGTTTTTTATAACAAACCAAAGATGTTTTTGAAAAATGGACATCATCCGCCCACGGACACGCCTACCTCCCATACAACGCGAAAATTTAAAACTGCATAACTCAGCTCACAATAAGCCTACAACAATAATATTTGGTGTGTATGTGTTTTATATCAACACAAAGATGTCTTCGAAAAATGGACGACATTCGCTCACGGACACGCCCACCTCCCATACAACCCAAAAATTGAAAACGCAATAAATAAGCCTGTGTTTAACCTATAGAGCTAAAATTTGGCACATATGTTTTTTATAACAACACAAAGATGGTTTTGAAAAATTAACGTCATCCGCCTACGGTCACGCCTACCTCCCTACAACCAAAAAAGTTCAAAACTCAGTAAATAAGGTTATGTTTGTTTTTGAAAGCACAATAAAGGCATTAACTGTGAGCTACAGGAATAAAACTTGGTATGTGTAAATTTTTCATCAACATTTAAATGCATTAAAATATAGGCTTCATCCGCCCAAGGAGACTCCCATTTACAATAAAAATTTTTTTGTTTTTTGAAAAGTGGGTTTAGGTCCTAAATTGACGGGCAACTTTGCACACCTATACTTTCTTATCTTGAGTATGTATTAAGGAGCGCTTTAAAGCTTACACTGAAAACCAAGCAGTGCTAAAGCTCTTTTTGTAGTATCATTGGGTGATTTTTTTTTGTGCTTCGATTTATATAACGAATTTAAATGAACTTGTAATGGACGGACTCTGAAATGCAAACAGACCGACAGATGGATAATATGTATTATTAAACACACAAAGTGAAGTTTTACAAATATTTTTAATTTTTATTTTTAATTCGTAAAATTTTTACAACTCTTAACAATTTCTTTTTATCAAACGAAAGTACCAATATATTTTAATCTGAAACTAAAATTGGCATTTCTACTAATATGTTAACATTAAGTAACATTAATATTAAATAAAATTAAAACAGCTTTTTGGTAATCAAAATTGTTTGTTTATCAAATTGTACTTCCTTATGACACACCATGCAATGCGCCATGCCGTTATTTTCTAAAAATAAAAAATTTTGCTCATACATACTTGTAAACATAAAATTTATTCAGTGTAATATCTCGCAATTTTTTTTTCATGCATTCAAGGAACACTCAAGCGCAGGTCTTGTCTGCTTGACGTTTGCTTGGATACTGAAGCTTTGATCGTTCTGTACGTGAGATGAATACATATTTTCATGCACTTATACATTCACAAGTGTGCAAAGCTCGTCAATGGTTTAGGGTATTTTATAGTCGGTCTAGACCGACTTTAGACTTTCTTTACTTGTTTTATATTAAATTTGAACAATGAGTAACGTCACGCCACATTGCTCGAAGTTTGCCTGATTTCGTTACTGAATTTGGTTGCAGGTATTTTAATGGAATTTTTTTCCAACATCTCATGGTCGATGGGGTAGGAGTTAAAAAAATATATTATTTAAAAGCTAAACTTTATGTTTTATTTACGTCAAATATTTTTTAAACAAATTTTAACTTAAAATGTTCAGATAGAAATTTAAGTAACGTAACGCCAGTAACGTCACGCCAGATGACTAAGCCTAATAAAAAAAAACCGAGAAAAGATTTTTTTAGTTTGATAACTATCAAATAAGGGGACGATCTTCACATGGCAACGTGTCTGACTACCTCAACTTGGCGAGGCCAGCATTATCCATGTCGAAATCGTCTCAACTCAACTCAAACCTCCGAGTGGTGTCTCCTGGAAACGTCAAAAAACTATCACCTGATATACTTTGGCGGCGAATCTGAGCGGCGGGCCATCAAGCAAAGGTTGTGCGTTGGGTTTGAAGCCCACCACATAAAAAAAGATTTCAATGAAACGAAAAAGAATAAATGAAAGAATGATCCCCAAATCTGATGACGACTACCGCAAACGAAAAACTGATAATGATTTACGAATATGCACCTGGAATGTCCGAACCCTAAATTGGGATGGTGCCTCTATCCAACTGATTGATATCTTGGAAAGATATAATGCTGATATCACTGCAATCCAAGAAATGCGATGGAAGGGACAGGGTTTCTTACGGCAAGCATCCTGTGATATCTACTACAGCGGCCATGCCGAGATGCACGAGTTTGGATGCGGATTTGTAGTTGGCAAGAGAATACGGCATCATGTCCTGTGATTCACTCCTGTGAACGAACGACTTGCCATAATCCACTTCAAGGCTAAATTTTTTAACATTAGCCTAATATGTGCGCACGCTCCGACAGAAGAAAAAGATGACGAGACCAAAAAAAGTTTTTACGAGTGCCTTGAAGACGCATTCGAGCGCTGCCCCCGTCATGACTGAAAAATCGTGCTTGGTGACTTCAACGCCAAGTTGGGTAAGGAAAATATATTTGGTCCAACAGCCGGTAAGTTCAGCCTCTACGACAACAAATCCGATAACGGCATGAGGTTGATTGGCTTCGCCGCAGCACAAAACATGGTCGTTAGTAGCACTTGATTCAAGCATCTCAATATTCATTAGGCCACCTGGCTTTCCCCTGATCAAAAGACATGCAAACAAATTGATCACGTTTTGATTGACGGAAGGCACTCTTTCAGTGTAATAGACGTACGCACGAGCCATGGTGTTAACATAGACTCGGATCATTATCTTGGCGCAGCTTGCAATCCTCCACTAAGAAAGCTAGACATCGGCAAGCTGCAGTCAAAACAGACGGCTGACGCTCACTCCTGCTTCAAGATAGCACAACGCCGATCGACGATATATGCGCACAGTGGACGTACATATCCCACTCTATGCGTACGGCTGCCGAAGAGGTGATAGGCTACCACCACCCTCGCCGAAACCAGTGGCACGACCAGGAGTATCATGACGCCACTGCAGAGAAGAGCACCGCTTACAAAGGCGGTGTCCTGCAGTCGGTTGTAACGCGTGCTGTTATGGAGCGATACCGAGAGAAGAGGAGGGAAGAGAAACGCATTTTCAGGCAAAAACAAGTAAAGAAAGTCTAAAGTCGGTCTAGGCCGACTATGAAATACCCTAAACCCACTTTAAAAAAAAAAAAAAAAAAATTGATTGTAAATGGGCGTGTCCGTGGGCGGATGAAGTCCATTTTTCCAAACCATCTTTGTCTTGACATAAAAAACATACGCGCCAAATTTTAGCTCTGTAGGTTAAACACATTCATATATATTGCGTTTTCAATTTTTGGGTTGTATGGGAGGTGGGCGTGTCTGTAAGCGGATGACGTCCATTTTTCAAAGACATCTTTGTGTTGATATAAAACACATACAAACCAAATTTTATTGTTGTAGGCTAATTATGCGCTGAGTTATGCAGTTTTCAGTTTTCGCGTTGTACTGGATGTAGGCGTGTCCGTAGGCGGATTCCAAAAATATTCAATAGTGCAGATCCATGGGTTCATGTGACCATGTGTACCAAGTTTTATCCAATTATCTCAACTCCTTCTTCTTATCCTGTGTATACGGACAACACACAGACGGACGGACGGACGGACGGACGGACGGACATGGATAGCTCGACTCACGTGGTGACGCTGATCAAGAATATATATACTTTTTATACCGGACTCGCTTCGTTCTATGCGTTACAAACGTTTGCACAAACTTAATATACCCTGACCTTTCAAGTTTAGGGTATAAAAACGAGAGGCGGAAATGCGTGAGTGCGAGAAAATTGAGATGCATGGCGACAGGAATGAAACTCGAATCTCTTATAATCTATTCTTATGTCTAGTCTAGTCGTATGATATTTAAGATTATATGTTATCTTAGAACTATAAGTATTGACGACTGTAGGTATACCGTAAAGTATTACTCAAAAAACTTCTCAAGGCCGTGAAAAATTGCTAAAACGAGTTCATAACAACCGCACTATAAGACGTAATTCTACGTCAAAACTGTTCACACTAACTTTTGCCTCCCAGACAACATGTGTATGACCAGATCAAAATACTTCTGACACCAATTCGATAAAAAATACATTGAGATGGTACAAACTTTACGTCTCCTAAATAAGTAATACTAATGAACACAAACATAGTTTAAAACCAGACCGTTTGTTTACGTGTACAAAAGAATATTTTGACAATAAAGAGTGATTTTTAAGTATTTGGTTTTTGAAAATGAAAAGAAAATTAAAAATTTTGCAACAGAGAAAGAATCATTTATTTGAAGCGATACAGCAAAGCCTTTTACTTTTTAAAGATTATTTCATGTAAATGTTGCCAGCAGCTAAGGCTGAAGTGGTCCATTTGTAAACTCATTTTGGCAAAAACAAATTCGGTAAGGTTGCAATTTTCATTATTTTTCAATGATGCTTCCGGTCCACAACCGCACCAAGCAAAGCAGCGTTTGTTGGCGGCACTTAAACTGCCTCTGACTGGTCATCAGATTCGGCAAATTCGGGTATTCTGTTTGATGTACCAACTGGGCCAAAAATGAGCTTCATCAGTCCGGCTTCAGTTCTTGCACCAGCTGTATTTTGTATGGTTTCATACCGAGGTCCTTGACTAGAATGTTCCAGGTGGTCGAATAAAACAAGCCAAAATTTTAAGAACGGATATAAATAGACATATCGCGATATTCAATATGTGTCCATCACCGGCATGTACAGCAGCAATATTCTCATCGGTACGAACTATTCGCATACAGGTTGGTGGGTCTTACAATGTTACATATTTTTTGGCAAAAACACCAAAATACTTAAAACCATAATTGAGACAAAATAACCGGAAAAATGCTAGAGATATAAAAAAAAAGTTTAAATTTATAAAAATAAAAACATTGAAGTGATTGATTTCCACAAATTTTGTAAAACGCCATATTAAAGTATGAAAGCAACAAAAATTGTACTCAAGTGGAAACAAGACGAATAAAATTAAGCTACAGCTAAGCCAAGTGAAGCGAGTATTTTGTGAAATATGGCAGCTTCCAAAAAGGTTGACATTGATGCGCTGTGCAGCAAACTAAAAAAAAAGGATAGAAAAAAACTGAACATTTATTTATGAAAGATATGAAATTACATGGAAAGTTTGGGACACAAAAAGTATTAAAGGATAACGTTGGGCATTTTTTTTCTCATTTAAGGATAGTATATGTGCATGTTTGCACAATAATATATATCAATTGAAAAAGTAGGCAACATAGAGACTAAAGGCTTAGAATTAGCCTTTTCTGCTACCGAAAAACGAAACACACAAACTACAATGAACATGATATAAGAATAAAATATTACGATGGAATAAATGTAACGCATGGATACTAATGTACGATGGCACAGTTGATAGGATTGTGTCAAAAACAGCCGCACAAATCTTTTTATGTGTGTGTGTATTGAAGTTGCGCCTGTGGATATGCCATGCATTCTTTAAATGGCTTAATTTTAGTTACTGTGGAATTCGTTTTGACAGCAGCGACATAGTTAAAAAAAAAAAAAAAAATAAAAAAATAAAAAAAAATATGGGATGGCAGAGGTAATGCAATGGCTAAGCACTCAAAGCCTAAAGCTATGCTGCACAATATAATTGGATAGGAATTAGAAAAAATTAAGCGCCCAAAGAAAATCTAAAATAAAATCCAAACAAAACAGGAAAATTAAAATGAAACAGAAATCTGAGCAGTAGAAGCACTTCAAACGTATAAAGCAAAAGGAAAAAAACGAACAACAATTGTTGGAACTAATTGGACAATCCTTTGTATTGCTAAAGAAGACCCTCTGCCTTGTAAAAAAGGATAGCAGTGAATGCAAAATGAAGGAACTATAAAAAAATATCAAGTTTTAATTTAATCAAGCTATAGAATACAAAAATAAGTTTCAATATCAATGTTCATGTTCTTGAAGAAAGTATTACGTGACCTTAGGAAAAAAACAAACAGATGAACAAACAATGTTTTCTAATGAGTGATCTGAGCATAAAAATATTTAATAACGTCGAGAAAAGATAAGGAATAAAAATTGCTATTCAGAACTCAATTTCATTTGCCGCAAGTCGAAATAGATAATATGACAACAAATCATAACTAGATCTAATGTAACAAAACTCTCGAGGCCTCTTTCGAGGAACAAAATACACACTCTGCAAGTCAATAATCAATAACCATACCAGAGCATCATGAAAGACGAGAGCGGCAAAAATAAGAAATTCTACCAGGTTTGCCAAAAACAAAGGTTTTTTGAAGATATTTTAAATAATGACATGACTACTTAAGGCAGTAACCAAGATAGTGAAAATCCAACCAAAGGCGCTTCAATGGAAGAATCCAAGAAGTAATTGAGTTGCATAGCTAATTGTGCGAAGCCTCTTCGAAGCTCATCTGATGCACTGGTTCGGACTCGAATAAAATAGCCTCAATATTACTTCTCTCCAAAGTTAAACAAAAGTTTTTGAAAGCTGACTCAACTTCGACAAGGCGCTTAGCTTAAACCTTAATAAGCGCTTTCCTCTATGCTTCGTTTAAGCCTTTATAAAGCACCCCAACCGGGATTCGGTCTCAAATGAACTTCGAAAGATATTTCTTTTGTACATTTACGCAGCACGGAGGTAAGCAACTAAAGCAAGGTAAACATTTTATAACGAACTCTTCATATGTGGACTACATGAATTGTGACAAAGATAAAACATCTGAAATGGAATTCAAGTCTCCTCAAGCACTTCTAAGTGCCTCATTTTGCAAGTACATAATTTGTTCTACAAAAG